>OY986437.1:264327470-264652470 GCA_963920525.1 Dichetophora obliterata | reverse complement strand
GCCATTGTTATTGTCATTGTTATTGTCATTTTCATTGTCATTGTCATTGTCATTGTCATTGTCATTGTCATTGTCATTGTCATTGTCATTGTCATTGTCATTGTCATTGTCATTGTCATTGTCATTTTCACTGTCAATGTCATTGTTATTGTCAATGTCATTGTCATTGTCATGTCATTGTCATTGCCATTGTCGTTGTCGTTGTCATTGTCATTGTCATTGTCATTGTCTCTGTCAATGTCATTTTTATTGTCATTGTCATTGTCATTGTCATTGTCATGTCATTGCCAATGCCATTGTCATGTAATTGCCATTGCCATTGTCGTTGTCATTTTCATTTTCATTTTCACGGTCATTGTCATTGTCATGTTTATGTTTATTTTTGAGTTTGTATTTGTGTTTGTGTTTGTGTTTGTATTTAAGTTTGAGTTTGTGTTTGTGTTGCCATTGTCATTGTCATTTTCATTTTCATTGTCATTGTCATTGTCATTGTCATTGTCATTGTCATTGTCATTGTCATTGTCATTGTCATTGTCATTGTCATTGTAACTGTCAATGTCAATGTCATTGTCATTGTCATTGTCATTGTCATTGTCATTGTCATTGTCATTGTCATTGTCATGTCATTGCCATTGCCATTGTCGTTGTCGTTGTCGTTGTCGTTGTCGTTGTCGTTGTCATTGTCATTGTCATGTTTATGTTTATTTTTGAGTCTGTATTTGTGTTTGTGTTAAAATTTGTGTCGCCATTGTCATTGCCGTTGTCATTGTCATTGTCATGTTTATGTTTATTTTTGAGTCTGTATTTGTGTTTGTGTTTGAGTTTGTGTTAGAATTTGTGATGCCATTGTCATTGTCGTTGTCGTTGTCGTTGTCGTTGTCGTTGTCGTTGTCGTTGTCGTTGTCGTTGTCATTGTCATTGTCATTGACATTGTCATTGTCATTGTCATTGTCATTGTCATTGTCATTGTCATTGTCATTGTTATTGTCAGTGTCATTGTCATTGTCATTGTCTTTGCCATTTTCATTGCCATTGTCATTGTCATTGTTGTTGTCCTTGTCGTTTTCGTTCTCATTCTCGTTGCCGTTTTCATTATCGACATCGTTACATAAGTTGTCGACATCGTTTTCGTTTTCGTTGTATTTTTTTTTCTCTATGCTGTTTGTTGCCGAAAAGCCTTCTTTACTTTTTTATTCGATGTCCAGCAATGACCTGGGCTCAAAACAAAAACAATGTCGCATAATAATATTTACTTTCACAGCACATAACTTATTTCATAACTTTGATTTCCGGTCTTTGTTGTGTGCACAATTTAAAAAATGATAACTTTTAGTAGGTTTAAAAAATTCTGCAACTCCAAGAAATACGACAGCACTTTGGGAAGCACCAAATACTTTGCTTTAACGTTTACTTAATAGTGCTAGTAACCAGTCTACATTCCACAAAATAACTCTGCCGAACTTTATTGCTGGTTTCTGCTATGCTTTGCCTTACTTCTTCTTATGCTCATTGCAATTGATGAGCTTCGCAAAAATAAAAAATTTCAGAAAAGTTTTGTAAAACACGCAACGCCAGCAATATAAATGAGAAAATCTCAAGTAAAGCACGAATAGAAGTGGGAGGACCAACAGCGCTGCTGAATGGACAACTGTTCTAGGTTAGTCCTTCAGCACTAGCAGCAAAGGCAGGCAGACCGAACCAAACCTGCTCGGTTGAATGCTGGCTAAGAAACAATTCTGGCTGCTGCGCTGCACACTCATTGCTTGCTTTTAAATACACAATGAATGTAATTTTCATTGAATGACTTTCAATTCTTTGTTCCTTCTCATTGTATTTACTTCTTTGTGTGAGTAATGGTAACCACCGTGTTGTTGCTGTTGTTTGTGCTGTTTTACACTAGTTTCAATGCATTCGACGTCCAAATCTTGTTCTGCCTGCCATCCAGGCTATAGTTTGTTCTGCAGCAGTAAAAAATTATGTTTAATGACCTGCTGCAACTTGTAGCTGCCCAGTTTACCTGTCTGGCTTAACATCGTATTTTAGCTAACCATTGCATTTCTCTTGGATGCTGCCTAGAATTTTCTGAGTGAAGCATGGAAACTGGCTAGATGATGTAACGCACCAACGTTTAGAAACAAAAAAAAAAACAAGTTAAGTGCTAGGTCTCGGGTTATGTAGTGTTTTTGTTATCGCCTTGTTAACACGTTTTAATTTGTAAAATTGTTGGAAAATTTTACACAATTATAATAATTTCTGAATCACGTGCTTCAGTCTTGTTTGCAGTTGCTGTTTCTCGAGTAGTTTTGAAATGTTGCTTCATCCAACAGAATCCTTAAAAGTTGCTGTTCTACCAGAAATTGTTTAATGTATTTATGGATTAAATTGCCGAATTTAAATTAAAAACAATTTATAAAGTGTGTTTTGTTCAGTATGAAATCAAGAGAGAATTGAGAGATCAAGTGTTCTTATTTTGATGACAATATAAAGTAGAACACAATTAAAATGTTTGTCTTCGTTCCAAAATTTTGCAACAGTTGCAGTGTCATTTAAGACTACCTTATTAATAACACTATGCATGTCCATCATCAATCAAACGTAAATCGAGAACGCTGCATTTAATGGAGTTAAACGTTTCTTAATCCTTCGGCCCATTTTCTAGAAATTTGCGTTTCAAGGTCAATACATGTTAGTGTAGTTTTTGTTAGAAAAACTTTTTTTAATAGCTTTGCTGCGGTATCATGCCTTCAAGTGAAACATTAAAAATCAGCTGGAAAATAATTTCGTAAAACAGTTTAACCCTCAAATTAATAAATTTTATGGGTCCCAAAAATCACTCCGAATATATTAAAATTAAGTCTCTTTCTATATGTTTCTTTCTGTAAATAAATTAATAACAAACGTCTCAAACATAGCATCTAGTTTTTACCTGCTCTACACAGTTAAAAATCTTGGAATAGAATTGAAACTTTTCTGTACTTTATATAATAAAATACTAAAAAATCGTTTAAATACAGCTTTGGTTGACTAAGCTTGTACTTAGCTTAAATTGAAATATAAAAAAGAATAAAAAAATAAACACAGTGAGATTCGAACCAGGGATATCCAGCTTGTAAGCTCACTTCGTTAACCACTGGACTATTGCGCTATACGAAACAAAACAAATAAACAAGCATATGAATCTAATAGCCTAATATTGAGTTTCAGCAATGCAATATTTCTTTGGCTTAAATTTTAGTACAGAAAAGTTTTAACTATGGGTACCTCAAGGTTAAAAAATATGCAGTAGCATTTTAGCTAGACTAAAGTTTATTCCAAGATTTTTAACAGTGTAGTCAAGCTTTTTGATATAGTTGCCTGTGATCAGTGATCAAATTGAAAATCTCGCAACGAAACCTTAAACTTAATTATCTCTATATCAAGTTTTCTATATAAATTAAACATGCTCTCAGCGATAATAAGTTGTTGACATGGTATTGTGTCTATGCGGTAATGTTCTCGGCGTTCATCGATCCAACAATTGGCGCTTTCCTGACGATAAACATTTCCATCAGGTGATGGCGAGACTTGAGCACTGGTATAGTGATAAAAACTAGATCATTTGTTTTGTTAGACGCACAATTGTTAGAACTTATACGAAGAAGCAGAGGAAACAAGAGTTTATTTGGTAAAATAAAAAATAAAACATGGAATTACTTAATTTTTATACTATTGAGGCTGTTTTGGGGGCCCATAAAATTGGTATTGTACTTTTGTTTAGCGCTTTTTTAAAGGATTGTCGCTTAATTTTTGGTTTTAAGAAAGCTTTTATACGAAACAGAGGTCTTTTTTGGATCCAATTATGGAGTCAATTTGGACCCCAAGGTCTAGCTTTTGAGAGTAAAACTGTTCTGCGAAATTAGTTTCCAGGTGATTGTTAATGTTTCACATGAAGCCGCTAAAGCTAATAAAAAAATAGTTTTTCTAACAAAAATTGCATTAACAGGTACTTGATCTTGAAACTCGAATTTCTCAAAAATGGGTCGAAGGATTAAAAAACGGTTAACGCCATTAAATTCAGCGTCCTTGAGTTGTGCTGAAATATTATGTCGCAAGCTTGTTCGCATGCACAGTGAAATCATTTGTACTAAATGACTAATCGTATTCCATAGACAACAGATGGACTTTGTGACAACATGTGTCATGAGGGGGATGGGGGGTCCAAAATAGGCCAACATGTGGGACACATTAGGAGCATGTTCAGAAAAACAAATGGGAGCGAATAAATAATAGGACCAATTAATACACTTGACCCCTTTAGAGGTAAGCACAAAAAATATAAAAAAAAATTTTATATCTGATCGAAAATGATTTTTCGATCTATGGTTTTTATCATTAGATCTATTGTATTTTTTTTTTTCTACAAAAAGTTTTAAAGTGTTTTTTATCTTTTTTAAAATCATTTACAAAGTAGCTTCTCAAGCTTTCTAGCATCATATTGGTATATTTAAAAGTAAATTAAGTAAATTAAGTAAATTAATTAATATTAAGTTAAGCAATCTGAAAATTTCGTCTCGATATTTTCGTCCCTGTAAAAGATGCAAGCAGTTTTTTCTCTTGTTACCACACAGGTGGCAACATGTGAGTTTCAGTTCGTTTGACCAATTTATTGCCACTCAATCAATTTCAAATGTTCGATTTCATCACTTCCTTCTCTTTTCTCCGCTTCACTCAACAAAAGTTATATCAACTTGCATTTATTGCTCATACATATTATTGCTCTGCTCCTTACAGCTTTACTATATTTTTACGCTATCTTGTCTTCTTCTTGGTATAAATTTTATTCCCCTGCGTTTTTATTTGATGCTTTGAACCCTGTTAAAAGCGCAGCTCTAGCAGTTTTTAAATATTTTCTGCTGATTTTGCTACCTTTAGGTCCCCCGCTTTGCTTTTCATCTTCAACTTCTCCTACCACCATCACCACCACCGCAGCACTCCAACCACTTAAATAAGTTTGGCCGGCTACCACTACGCCCCACATCAAAGCTTTTCTCTCCTACAATCAGCATGGAAAAAATACAACAAAAAATTCTTTCTGACCACAGAACGAATGCCAAACAACGTCACTGATGCTGCGCTTGTTGTTGGCTGCCCTCAGCTGCTGAATGTATGAGCCAGTTACATGGTTGAAGAAACTGTAGAGTGGGTTTGTCGATGGTCTTTCGGTCGGTTGGTGGGTGCCCTGAAGTATGACTGAGGATCAGAATACAATTTTCCGCGCAAGTTAACTCGTAAACTTTTCAGCATTTCAGCAAACTCGAGACTCATGAAAACATTTGCTTCACTGCGCCATTTTTACTTAGCAAGACCAGCACCAGCATGCACCATTTTCACCTAGGTATTGCAGCAAAAAAAAAAGACACGAAAACAAAAAAGTGCAAGTAGCCATCTTTACATAAATTCCGTAGTTTTTTCATCATAACTAGTCTGCTGGGTCTTCCGCTACTGACAAAAGGTGTTTCAGCTGCTTGAATGCGAGAGTGTGTGTAAGTGTGTGTGTGTGTGTGTGAGAGAGTCCATAGGAGTCGTCATCAACATTTCATGCAGATTGCAATTTAAAGGATTTGCATGCAATTTCATGTGAGTGTGAATTACAAGCAGGTTAAAAGCACCCACTTTATTGCCTATGAACCTTGATGTTTTCTTTGTATGCTAGGTTTAAAGAAATTTATTGATAGATGAGATTCGGTTGGAGAGAAATCTTTTAAAAGACATAAATTTGTAATTCAATTTTAGTGCACTTAAATTTTCAATAAAGTAATGATGATTGCAGATTTAGCTCATATTGCCACAGATATAAATATTTTTAATTACAACTGTGGCATTTTGGAAATTTTTATAGTTTGCAAAATAATTTTGTTATGAACTCAGTAGATGCCATCATTTCCCACCAATATAGTGTAAAAGTCGAACGAAATTGTCTCTTAAATATTCATTATTTTTAAAAAAGCAGCGTTTATTGCGTTACAATACAGGTTTTTTTAAGATTGGTTTATTTACTTATTAAAAAAATTCAAAATAGATGATGCCCCGAGTTTATGTGCCACTTTCTGCTATTTTACTTTAAACGCCAAATTACCAAATAGTCAGACCTTAAAAAATATTTTGGTGTTTTTTATAAGTAATTTTTTGTATTTAGCTGGTTTAAAAAAAATTCACTATAAAGGTGCTGATTCCAGCTGATATGCTTTAATAATCAATTTGTTCTAATTACTTCTCCAACAGATTTTGATCAGTAACAAATCTTGGGTAAAAAACTTAATTTTTTTGCTATGTTTCAAATCTGTAATACTAATAACCTGCTAATTTAGCTTTTTTTTACAAACAAAATAGGGTCATATCCCAATTTTACCCAAGCTTTTATATCTCCCTCTTCAATTTAGCTGTTTAATAAAAGTTGTATCATGATCAACGCCGCAGATAGGTATTTCATAAGAGTGGAGAGGGGGGCGGGGCTTACTGAAGCAAAAAAAAAAATGTATTTTTTCATTTCCATAGAGATTTCTGAAGTCCTAAGATCTTTCCAAATTTCTTAACCAATTTCCACGTCAATATGAAAATAGTTAATAAAATTTTATTTATTTTAAGGGTCCAGTCTGGTTAAAACTGTCGAAAAATAGGTAATTTTCATGAATGTTTTTTAAAAACAGTTACAAATATAGGTACACTCAGAAAAAAGGTTATTGGAAGATGAGAAAAAAGCATCATATTTAGAGAAAAATGGTATTGACTTTGCTCCAGAGAATGCTTTTCTCTAAATGTGATCCTAAAAATTCCCTACAAATGGTAAAAAGCCTTCATGAAAAAGAGAAATATTTTCTCATCAATAAAGACACCTTTTCTTTAACAGAACAATATTTCTTTTCAGCAGGTTCAACCGTTTTTTTTTATTGTATAAATCTTTCCCAAAAACAAAGAAATACTTATTAAATTTTAACAAATCTTTTCTTTAAATGGCGTTTATAATTTCCCACAAAAAAAAAAAACAGTTTCTTCAAAAGAGAAATATATTTTCTTAATATTGGTACAACATATTTCTTTATGGCGTACATTTTTATTCTAAAACTGATAAGAATAACTGCAATTACAATTGAAAATTTTCTTTATCTATGCAACCCCTTATAAATATTCCTGAAATTTCTTCTGAAAAACGATTTTATAAATGCATTCAAAGAGCCAGTGGTAATAAACAACATCGCTTTGTTATGTTATATTATGTTAATTAAAAAAAATCTCTTTGATGGAACAATCGTCATAATATGCAGCACTTGCTTATCACAACATCGGTCACTCGCTCTCACGCTTTGTTTTTTTTCGTACCTAATTCAATATAAGAAAAATATATCATTTTTAGAGAAGAAGACTTTTTTAGTTTTTAGAAAGGATTTGTTTTTATTGAGGAAAAAAATTCGCAAAGTGAATTATTTATCTACAATAGAGACCATTTTTCATTCTCTATACATTTTTCTCTAAAAATGAGGATTTTTTAGTGCGAGAAAAATACTTATCAATATTAGAGATATGAAACATTTTCATTTCGCATAAGCGAAGAAATATTTATTCGAGTATGTGAAAATTTATTTTAATTGAAGAAAATTTTATTTGAAATAGAGAAAATTGCTAGTACATAAGACAGAGAAATTTTATATCACAAAAATATAGGAGTTTTTGTCAGAGAGTACTTAAAAGTTTTCAGGTATATTAATAGTACTTTAAAGAATATTGTATAAAATTTTTGGATTATTTAATTAATATACACCAAAGCGGGACAATCGCCCCTTGTGCGCTCATAAACGGTAATGTGCAAGAGGAACGTTCAGTGCAGTCAGAAAAAAGTTTTTCGAAATATGAGAAAAAAGGCATCCTCCAAAGGCATTGCTCCAGAGAATGCTTTTCTCTAAATGTGATCCCAAAAATTCCCTTAAAATGGTAGAAAGCTTCCATGAAAAAGCGTAATATTTTCTCATCAATAAAAACAACTTCTCTTTAACAGAAAAATATTTATTTTTAGCAGGTTCAACCGTTTTCTTTATTGTATTAACTTTTTGCAAAAACGGAGAAATATTTATTAAATTTTAATAAATCTTTTCTTTAAATTGCGTTTATAATTGCTCACAAAAAAAGAACACTTTCTTCAAAAGGGAGATACATTTTCTTAAAATTGGTACAACACATTTCTTTATTTCGTATATTTTTCCTTAAAACAGTGAAATATATCTGCAATTACGATTAAAAATTTCTTTTTGTGAAAAATTTGTTTTAACTCAGTTCTACGCAAAGTAAAAGTATTAATATATTGCTGTGATTCGGTTGTAAAATATTAGCTAAAAATATGTTAAGAGATAGAGCTAGAATTATTGTTGTGGCATTGTTTTTTGGGAGCCCTTATAAATATTCCAGAAATTTCTTCTGAAAAACGATTTTATAAATGCATCCATAGAACCAGTGGTAATAAACAACATAGCTTTGTGTAGCTATGTTATATTAAAAAATCCCTTTGCAGCACTTGCTTTCACAATATCATTCCCAGCAAACCATATCTCGGTAGAAAAATTTTACGATAATCTGACGATATCGTTAAGATATCTTAACACACAAATACGAGATATCGTTGCGATAGTACAGTTAACAATAGCATTTCAATATCATAACGGTATCTATATTACAAATTTCTAGATATCATCATGATAGAAAGATTATCTATACAAAAAAATACTAGATATCATTACGATATTATAATAACGATAGCATTGCGATGTAGTAACGATGTCAATAATCAATAAGTATTCGATATCGTCACGATCTTAGAAATACGTTAGCACTGCGATATCGCAAAAATATCCAGATTAAAAATTCTCGATATAATTTCGCTGGTACCAATATTTAGATAAAATAAACGTCACTAGTACTTATCTTTGTACGAACGCTTATATTATTATAATGAGTAATGAAAAAAAAAAATTTAAAAATTTTTATATGAAATGTGTTTTCTTAACTATAATTTTGTATGGATCCGAGATTTCGTGTTTGTTTTGAGCTTATCGACGAGTCGGACTTTTTTTTATGAAAGTATTTTATACTTAAAAAAAACTATTTTTTCATTGTTACGTGCAAAAAAAAATACGTCAATTTAAATAAAAAAATTTTCATAATTTTTATATGAGTCTTTTAATATAATTTTTTTGTGTAGAAATTCATATGAAAAATTCCAAGTGTTTCCATATTATTTTTTAAATCTTGTGATAGTTTCGAGCTCGTTTACATTTCATTTCTTTTTAAAAATTTTTTTTAAAACAATTTTAAAAATAAATTATTTAATTTTTTGTTTTAAGTTCGCTGTTATTATTACATGTTTTAAGCAAAAACATTGTTTTTATCTATTATATAAAAAAATTTATAAATTAACACTTTGAACTTTCGTACAAAAATTTTTGTAGAAAAAAAACCTATATTTTAAAACAGCACAACAAAAAAAAAATTTGTTTGTCCCGGTTGAGGTTTGAACCCACGACCAAAGGCTAGCTTTCATTAATTTTAATTTAAATTTAAATCATGTCCATTTTTATCGAGAACTGCCTTTTTTCGATATTATAACGATATCGTCTCGTGAAGCGTTCGATAGAAGTTATCACCTTTACGATATCATCTCGATATCGAAACGACATTGAAATTTTGATATCGTTTTGATATAGCAATAAATATGTTTTCAGATTCGATTTACAGATGTCAATTTACATCGAAAACAGGACTTTTTAAATATCATAACGATATCGTCTTGTGTATTGTTATCACTAGAATTTATCACCTTTACAATATCATCTCGATATCGAAATGATATCGCTTGGTTTGCTGGGCCTCTCGCTTTCTATTTTTTTCGTACTTAATTCAATATAAAATAAATATATCGTTTTAAAGGAAGAAGACTTTTTTATGTTTGAAAAAGGATTTGTTTTTATAAAAAAAAATTATTTCTGGGCCTCTCGCTTTCTATTTTTTTCGTACTTAATTCAATATAAAATAAATATATCTTTTTAACGGAAGAAGACTTTTTATGTTTGAAAAAGGATTTGTTTTTTTAAAAAAAAAATTATTTCGCATAGTGAATTGTTTATCTATAGTAGAGAAAAATTTTCATTTTCTATAAATTTTTCTCTGAAAATGAGAATTTTTTTAGTGCGAGAAAAATACTTATCATTATTAGAGGCATGAAATATTTTTATTTTCCACAAGTGAAGAATTATTTCTTCGAATATGTGAAAATTTATTATAATTGAAGAAAGTTTTATTTGAAAAAGAGAAAATTGCTACAATCAAAATCAGAGAAATTTTTTATCACAAAAAGATAGGCGTGATAGCTGTTCTACAGGGCAAAGTAACAATTATTTCCAGAATTTTATCAAATTGCGGAAAATAATAAAACTGTTTTAAGAGCTGTTTTGCATTCCCCATTTTTATTGTAGGTCCATTTAGTTTTCTTTAACTCAAGTTCGGGCCCCAAATTTTTTTTATATCTAATTTATTTGGATACAATACCCTTAAAGGAGTTGGAAAAGATTTTATATATAATAATTTTTTTTTTTTTTTTAAAATCCTTTTTCAATAAAAATCTTCTTCTACTTCTGCCGTTACATTAATAAACGAGGCTTACTTATTTCCACTTCAAGTTAATTAATGCATAACTCAGTTTTAGTAAATATGTCTTTAAATGCGTTTTTATCGTTTTTCCGAAAATTTTCCAAAGTTTCGACTACAAGATTTATATGTTTGCAGCATGCTATTAGATCTTTATCAAGTTTTTGCAACTTCATTGTCAGATTTGACGAACATGTAAATGTTTTATGTATTAAATTCATTGCAACGAAATATTGCCATTTATATGCATACGTTCTGCAAAGGTTAGTACGTTAGCAACAATAAAAAGTCAAGAAAATAAAGTAAAATATTTATATTGTATCATATTCAGCTTAATTTCTCACCAAACTACTCATATAAAGTTTTCACTTTGTCTTCATGTGTTGGCAAAATTAAACAATTAGTAAAATCTGTGTTTTTATTCAATATAAAAATATTTTAGATTGCTAAGGAGGGAATGGGTTTGAACCCCGTGAATCCCCCTTTATCTACGCCGTTGATTATGATCCATTTTGCCCCTTGCCTATGTTATACGACCGATAATTCCGCTTTTCTATTTAACATTATTTACATAAACAATCTATCCCATTTTGTCCATGCTCCTTTTTTGTACCGAAAAAAATCCTACTAGTCCCATTTTGCCCCATGCAACTGATAAACCCACTTTTCAATTGAACTATGTTTTCTCAAACAAAATATCATCATAAACCATTTGGGACCATTGTTTTAAAAAATTCCACTTTTCGTTATTGAATAAAAATATATAAACTTAATATTTATTTCACTATATAATTTTTGCACTGATTGATTATTCCTTCTCTGCTCTTTCTTTTTTAGATATGACTACGAGACATTGTTACTGAATTCCACCTTCTGCTTGGTGCCTCGCGGTCGACGCCTAGGTTCATTCCGGTGAGTAAGATTTTATGAACCATTTTCATAGTTTTCAATGTCATTATTTTATTTCTTTATGTTCGTTTAGTTTCCTGGAAGCCCTTCAAGCGGGCTGTATTCCGGTTATTCTATCCAATGCGTGGGTTCTACCGTTTGAGTCGAAAATCGATTGGAAACAGGCGGCGGTTTGGGCTGACGAAAGACTTTTGCTGCAGGTAAGTAACTTTTTGTTACTTTGGTTTTTTTTTTTACTCTGCCACCCAGTCAGCCGCACCCCAACCCATCTTTGCCAACAGCAATTTTCAACTTTCGCTACTGCGTATTTTATTGGAACTTTTTTGTTCGCAATTTTTTTTCTTTTGCATTTTCTGCACTGATAACCTAATTTTTGAATACGTTTTACTGCTGTTGCCTCTGCCGCTGGTGTTGTGTATGTTTGTTTTTGTCGTCCAGTAAACTCACGTTCGTGTGCCGCATGTCCTGCTGTCGCGTGCTTCGCTTCAGCAATTCGTTGATATCCTTGCATTGTTTCGTCAATGACGAATTAATTTTCCTCAATGGCGACGAGCAACACTTTCCTGTCCAATTTTTTGCGCCTCAACTGCAAAAGTATCCTTTTTTGTTATTTTTGTTGCGTTTCTGTTTTGTTTTTGCTGTTACTGCAAGCTTTACGTGGCGTTAGAATTCTGTGCCTGCTGCTGCTGCTGCTGCTGCTGCACAAGAAAAGTTTCAAGGATGCACACAAAATTGGATAATGGACATTTTTTTGGTGTTGTTGCATTGCAACGGTTAAAGTTATTTGAGGGCGCTGTTGTTGTTGTTTTTGCCTGTGTGCAAGCCTAACTGCAGCATGGAATGAGTAGTGACCAAATGACTGAGTGAATGAATAAATGATTGCTTGGTTCAGTGACGTAGGGTGGAAGGGGAGAGTTGAATGGGGAATAGAGCAAAGTGCATTGGCACGTTTTGCGAATGAATGGCTTGCTTTTGTGTAAATACAAAGTTCACATTACATGCAAACATGCACACACACACTCATGCCCACTCACACATAAACGCAAACACAAATTCACTCTGACATTTCGCAGTCGCATCCTTGTGCGAACAGCAACGAGCAGGAATCCTTTTGTGCCCACTCTAACTGTGATTTCGCCTGTTTCCGCGTGTGTGTGCTCAAATATATCCTTACCAAATGGTAGATTTTGTTTTTGTTACCTTCTCTTTTAGCTACCTGATAAATAGCTCAATTTTTTGTTCGATTTATTGTTGGTAAAACGCTCGACTTTCGTCTCTGCGATAGCGTCTTGGGTTCCTTTTCGTTTACGTTTTGGGTTGTTTTGCTCGATTTTTCTTTGCAATTGTTTTCAATTGTTTTTCGTATTTACTTTTGAGCCTTCGGACAGGAAATGTAATTAATTAAGTTGCCAGTTTAGCCAACAGATGGCGGTATTTTTAAGTTTCAGAAGAAGTTTCCTTTCGGAAGATGAGTTTCTTTATTGTTGCCGGGGCATTAATTGAAATGCACACAACTACTTGGCTGAGTTTTTTTAGCATGACTTCAGGAAATACTTAATTAAAGATTTTCTTAATTAAGATATTATTCAATTTGGGAATAATGCTAAGATTAAATAGGAGATAGACCAAAAGTATTTATTTAAAAGCTTCTATTAATATCGGGAAATGTTTAAAGTTTCTTATGTCTTAATATGTCTTAAAATATAAAAACATGTGCTTTTTAATGAAAGCAATTCGAATTGTCTTTCACGTTTGTTTCGACTAATCTATAATTCACGTTTGGTTCCAATTAATCCCTCTAAATAAGCTATCCCTTATTTTTGCTACCAAATTTTGTTTGTATCAGAGATCTGCAACAAGTAAGTTGAAAATCAAGCTACTTGAAAAAAAACAAGCTTTGAGTTGATTTGCAGGAACTTGATAAATTTTTTTCCTTACAATTCGCGACTGGCTTCTGAAAAACGAATCATATGTCTAAAGTGATTCTATTTTGTTTCTACCCCACATGAGTTGGTGGAAAAAGTCAAGTTTTCTACTTTTCAACTCTGGTTTCGACTCTATGCGACTGAACTGCCGTCGGAAGCGACTGACGATCGTTTGTTTCGTTGTTCGTTTCATTTATTATGCGTAGTTCGTTTACCTTTTTTTTTGTTGTTATTGCCATATTATTAGGTGGCAACCCTATTATTTCAAAATTTTATAATTTGGAAATTCTGACAACGGATTCGGATTCAGCGACCCATTTTTGGTGTACCATTTTTTTTTGCCAGCCCCGAATTCATAAAACTACAAAAAATTAAGATGGCAACCCTATCCACCATCTTGAATTTTAAAATTCTGACTTTAGATTCGAAATCAGCGACCCCTTAACACTGATCGTGGGCTTATTTATATTCAATTACAAGTTATACTTGATTCAAAATTATCAAGCTCAAGCTAGCTTGAACTTGTAATTTAAGCAAGTACTTGAAATAGAGTTTCAAGTAGGCTTGTGCAGTTCTCTGGTTTGTATAAGGCGCATGCCTAGGTTCTTTGATCTTTAAAAAAAAAATTATTTACATCTCCCTTAAAAATAAATATTATTTATAAATAAATAAATGTGACTCTCAAATGTACAATTTGTACATTCAAAATTTTATTTTCTCACAGTCCTATTCTGGCATATTAACAAATTGTTAACCAGTATTTTGAATATTTCTATGTGTTTGTTGTTTTCAATACAAAATTTAAAGCTCAAAAAACAAAATTTTTTAATGAAATTGTCAATAACTGAAAAGCAGTTGACAATTTTTATAAAAATTTTTTATTTTTGAGCTTCAAATTTTGTTTTGAAATAAAAAAATTACAAAAAATACATAGAAATATTCAAAATACTGGTTAACAATTTGTTAATTTGCCAGAATAGGGCTGTTAAAAGGCTTAAAAATAAACGCAAAAAAAAGGGGGACTGATATATTTCTAAGAATATCATAAAAATTTAAAAATTTATAGTCTAAAAAACTCTGATTAATATTATTTTACTGCCTTTTTTAACTTATTTCAGGTGCCGGAAATTGTACGCTCGATATCTGCCAATCGCATTTTAGCGCTGCGCCAACAGACTCAAGTGCTCTGGGAACGTTACTTTGGATCGATTGAGAAGATAGTATTTACAACATTTGAGGTAAGTGAAAAAAACCTTAAAAAAACACACACATACATACAGCTTTTAGTGTCGACAACTGACAGCGTAGAGCCGGAAATGAAAAACGAAAACGTTACCTTTAAAACGGTGCTTCAATTCAAAGAAATGCATCACTTTGACTGACATTCAGATGCAGTTGAAGTAGAAATTCATGCACATTCGCATTGCTGTCTGTTGTGAAGTTATCAGGGAAATTGTAGTTCTAATTTTTTTTTTTATTTAATTATAAGTTCAAAGTGAGTTTCTAGAAATTGTTGCCTGATTCTTATGAAATTTATTTATGCTCAACTGTATTAAAAGAAATTTAATTCAACTACCAGCTGCACTTGCTGCCTGAACTCACAAAAATTCTTTATCAATCTATCATCATCGATAACAATAGTTTTTGCTCCATCTTCTTTTGCTCGTTCTCATTCTCGTGCTCGTGCTGAACATCTCATCTTTGCTTTTCGTTCTGCGCTTTTCTTTTGCTGCCCTACAGCGTTTGCCAATATTTCAGCGATTTCGCTGCAAATGCTTTCGAATATTTTCATGATTTCTCACTCAATTCCGTATCATAATCAGTTCATAAATTCTATTCGAATCTACTGTGTCGTAGCAGCAGTGCCAACCACAAAAACAACAATGACTCCAGTGACAATGACGATGACAGCCCAAAAGAAATGCTAACACCGAAGGCTTCGCAAAACGCGCTGGCGACAGCGTAGTTGATGCACAAAAGTGTGCTGAGAGGGTGCTGCCAGTGTTGCCCTCTGTATAATTTTCCAGCATTGTCATGATGCCAAACGGTTGTTTGTTGGCTTGTTTGTTTGTCTGTCGCTGTCGATGACTAACCTTGCGCTGCCAACTGCCACAGGGTTCAAACGTAAAGCATCCTGCAAGCCAAGCATAGCAAAGAGCAATAGTGCCCAGCTAGTGGCTCAATTGGCTCAAGCTTTATTATTGTCTTTCTTTCTAGCTGCAAGCCAAGTTGTGCAATATTGCGAGGTTTAGACTTAAACAGTAAATTTAACTCATTTATACATGTGTTTGGGCACGACTGGCATAGAGCATAAAAGTCGCCTTTGTCGTTGTCGTGATATTTAACGAAGCAGCATTTGTCAAAATGCAGTGATGGCTGGAGTAGGAGTATGTAATGAATGTGGGTTTAGTCAAATAATTTCTTCTGTTGCTTCTGCTGAGCTTAAATATTTAAAACAAAAATTAAAATTTTAACGCTTTTTAGAGCAATTAAAAATATCGGGTTTTCTATCATTTACTAGCAAAGCAAGAAACTCAATCCTTTTAGCTGGTGAAAAATTTACTTCAACCTCGTCTCCAGCGCTCAATACGAAATAAAGACTGCATCCCTGTTTTAACGCCCAACTCATTTGATCAACTCCAGCTGAACAATGAAGCGTTAAAGTATGACTCTGACGTTGGCGAAAGTATGCCAAGTGGGCGTGGGATATGGATGCTTTGCCATGATTAAGTCGAGCACAAAATGAGGCTATGAAATAAAAAAAATAAAAATGGAAAACAAAAAGATTACAAAAATTTCAAAAGAATTTTAGCTGAGTCTTGTGAAATAATAGAAAAAAAAATACAAAAATTTGAGAAGAAAAAACAATAATGTTGATAACACTGTACGACAGTTTTAAACCTTTTAGAAAACTACCCATTTCGATCTCTGGCACTTAAGAAAGAACAAAATAACACGTGTAAAAGTTCTAATATTACTCCAAATTTAGCACTTTACGTAATAAAACAATATTTAGCTTTGTATACGAAAAAAGTAAAATAAAAAATTTTTGAAAACACTGATACAAACTGACTTTTGAAAATGGCATAGTGGCTGTATTTCTTTATTCATTCCAGATGTTCGGAATGACTGTTTTTGTTTCTTTATTCAGTTTTGATTACCGGAATATTCTTTTTGTATTTCTTTATTCTTACGGAATATTCCGAACGCGTTCTTTTTATACTATCAGCTAAGGTAGAGGGTGTATTTCTTTATTTATTCCGGATAAAGGAGAGAACGAATAGAATAGATAGTTGTTTATCCAGAACAGAATGAATAAAGAAACAGCATTGGAAAAGAAAGAAAATTTTGTTTTTGTTAAAACCAGAAACATATTTTTCGTATTTAATTAAAGACAACAAATACACCAGATAAAATTTAAAAAATAAAAATGCAACAAAGCAATCTAAAACATTTAAACTAAAAATATTTTCCATTTTCATTTAGCGAAATTTTATTTCAAACAATCGAATATAACCTCAAACACAAGGAATATTCTTTTTATTCTTCCTTAGCTGATAGTATAAAAAGAACGCGTTTGGAATATTCCGTAATAATAAAGAATTACAAAAAGAATATTCCGGATAATCAAACCTGAATAAAGAAACAAAAACAGTCATTCCGAACGTCTGGAATGAATAAAGAAATACAGCCAGAATAAAAAGAATATTACTTGTATGTGAGGTTATATTCGATTGTTTCAAGTAAAACTTCGTTAAATGAAAATGGAAAAATTTTTTACATTAAATGTTTTAGATTGCTTTGTTGCATTTTTATTTTTTAAATTTTATCTGGTGTATTTGTTGTCTTTAATTAAATACGAAAAATATGTTTCTGGTTTTAATAAAAACAAAATTTTCTTTCTTTTCCAATACTGTTTCTTTATTCATTCTGTTCTGGATAAACAACAATCTATTCTATTCGTTCTCTCTTTTATCCGGAATGAATAAAGAAATACACCCAGTGAGAATCGAGCATAAGTCTCTTTGGACAAGATTTTTCTGTTGACAAGATGTTTGCTAAAGGCCGCTTTACACTGTCCTATTGTGTGTTATGACAAGTCAAAATTTGCATGTGTGATAGAATGTGAAATGGTGTAAACAACAGCAAAACAAAGTGTGTTCGAATATGTTTTGATTTTCTTGGCATGTCGTATTTCATATTAATTTTTAGGTTTGTTTTTAATTTCATTGCACATTCTATCCCACCAGAGTGAGAATTCTATCCATGTAAGTGAGAAAATTTTAAACTCGTAATGTATTTTGGGTCGAATGGCAGAAAGAAGCATATTGTACTTTGGAGAGGCTATAAAAGCATGTACAATGCTTTTCTAGTCTTTTTCAAAAACTTTTTGAAAACGAAAATTATAACTAGTTAAAAACGTGACGTTTAAAATATTATATATCTTTTTTTGTAAGTTATGAAAGTAATATATGAAAATTTTTTGACATTTTACATATTTCTAATTTTTTGGGCATACAATTTTATTTTGTGCATAAAACTGGTATGTACTTCGTTTGCTTTTTAACTGTTCCTAAAAATGAGCTATAAAATATAAAAATTGGATAAAAATTATTAGAGTTGTGATATTGTAATTTTTGAAAAAATTTAATTTTTTTCTTATTGTAGTAAAAAAAACTTAAAAATTCAAATTTGTAAAAATTGCAATATATTGCTATTGAAAACTTTTATGAAACAACACTTTATGCAAAAATTATGTGATTACGTTTAATAAATTGGTTGTTATGAAATTTTTTACTAAAAGTGTAACGTTTTGCAAATTTCGAGTTTGGGTATTTTAACAAAAAAAAAAAGAAATTTCAAAAAACCAAAAAATGCAAAATTTTAAAAATTGATTTAACGGCTGTCTATAGCATAGTCTTAAGCTATTTCGGTCAAAAAATTACAAAAACCAAAATTCGGATAAAAAAGTTATAGCTGTTGAAACTTGATTTTTTTCAGATATGCTCAAAGTGCCTTTTTTTGGCCTTTCGAACGCAAAAAATTCATAACAAATCGATAAAATTATTGTTCTCATTTAAAATGGTTTCAATAATATAAAAATAAATTTTCTGATTCTAGTTAGAAGAAATTTTGGAGTGCCAGGGCTGCCAACATATCAGACACTGGTTTTAGGGTAAAAAATATTAAAAATACCCCAAACACCAACCAATTTTATTTTCACCTCTGCCACTTATAATTTCTCTTTTTTTCACCATTCCATGAAGCACAATATATCCAAAATCGAATCAAAATCCAAGTCACACCGTGACAGTGGTGAAAATTAAATTAGTTAGTTTTTGAGGTACTTTTGATATTTTGCACTCTAAAACCAGGGTCTAATATGTTGGCAGCCCTGGAACTCCAAAATTTCTTCTATCTTCTTTAATGAAAAAAAAAAATACAACTTTGTATGGAAAAAAGTATTGCTTCTCGTGTCTTTCTCATCGTTGCACAGTGGAGTATTTGGGAGCGAAACTGTAGATTAATTAAAAAAAAAGTTTAAGGTGCACACTAATATTTAATACCCGATTTTGATAGTCACTTCGTATGGAAGGTAGGCGTGGTTTTTGAATAGAATTTCATACTTAGAGTGCATGTTAAATATCAAAGCTCATATGCAAAATTTCAGATACAAACATTAAGTTTTGTGGAGCTTAAAGAAATTTTGCAGTTTTGATAAAGTTACTTTGTATGGGAGGTAGGCGTGGATTTTAATCGATTTGGTTGAGTTTCATACTTAGAGTGCATATTAAATATCAATGCTTATGTGCAAAATTTCAAGTACACACACTAAGTTTTATGGAGTTTAAGGAGATCTTACAGTTTTAATAAAGTTACTTTGTATGGGAGGTAGGCGTGGTTTTCATCCGATTTAGTTCATTTGTTAATTTGTTCTTTATTTTGCAGATACAAGTCTAAATACCGAATATTATTTTGATAGCTTTCAAATTACGGTTGTTATCGTGTCGCAAGAATGACAGACGGACGGCCGGACAGACAATTTTTTTTTATTTGGGGCCATTTCAACTTAAAAAAAGTAACAAGTTCCTTCGGTCTTCTAGGTGAATTGATACCCATTTTGAGGTGGAGTGAGAATACTCCACTGTGCGTTGGTATGCTTCTTCGTCATACAGAAAAATACAGTAAAACTTCTTTACAGAATCCCAGTAGTTCATTTCTACAAATCATTCGAGAAGCACTGGAATGAAACAGACGTAAGTCATTCTCGAACGGTCGAACTCGTTCGTTCGAGTGTTAATGTTTCTGCAACTTGAAAAACTTACTTATCTTTATAAATAGGAAATTAATTTACTTCATTAATTTATTTAAAAGTTGCTTAAATCAATATGAATTCGTAGATCCAATCGAATTTTATAATTTAGAGCTCAAACTCACTACTTGCCAAAGACCAAGTGAGAATGAACTCGATTGACAGATTCGATTCACCACACTTGCAAAAACAGAGCAGACGAGAATAATGTAATCGTGACGTCAATTCGAGAAAAGCATACGAGAAAATCATTCGAGAAGAGTTATAGAAACGAGTTACTGGACAGTTTCTGATAGTAAATTTGAAAAATTTATATTTCTTAGTTACCTTTATTATTCATCAAGATCGTTCCACTCGGATTGTGAAATTACGTGTGGAAAAAAGTGCATACGGGAATCAATGATGAACATTTTTTTTTAAAAATATATTGACATCCGTAAATTCAATCCAATTTAAAATTTGTTTAGATGTCAAAAATGTGAAGACTCTATACATTTAAAGTTTTTTTTGTTGTTTTGCTATATAAGAATGGCCCTAAACACAGCTCATTTAGTTTTAAACAATTATCGTAATCGTTGAGGTCTATATCAAAAAAACGATTGAGAGTACCAATATATTTCTTTTGCTTGAAACAATCAACAAAAGTCTTTAAAACTAGTTCTATTTTTTCATATATTATATGAATTTAAAGGTCTTCCGACTGCATTTGCACTTTCAGTTTTGTAAAAAAGGCAAACAATTTATAAAAGCAAAATAAGGAATTATAGTTGGCCATTCTCACAACTGAAATATATTTCACTTGCTATTTTTTTGGATAATAAACTTACACAAAAGCAGTGCTACCACAACATACATTTAGCGATGAAAATTTTTTGCTTCGACTGGGTGGTTTAAAAAATTTAAAGGAAGGTGTTTTACTTTTTTTTTACCGCAAAACGGTGAAAATCCCGCCAACTGGCAGCTCTGTTTGGATGAATACTGTAGACAAATCTTGTCTGAAGAGACCTATTGTAACATAATTTACGGAACATTTTCATATGCAGCCCAATTCTAAATGATTTTTTCCGGGGAATCGGAAAAGGAAGTTTTAATTTTTAAGATAAAGTTAGATTCGTAAAAGTTAAAGTTCAAAAATATTTTGAAAATTTTTAATGCCAATTTGTTCATCAACCGTCAATATTCAGGAGTGTAAAAAACTGTGATATCTTAGTTTGCTATCCTAAAAATGAAAACTTCCTTTTCTGATTCCCCGGAAAAAATCATTCAGAATTGAGCTGATAGTATTTTTACCCTCTACAACTACTTTAAAGGCACTTTTTTACAAAAATTTATATCAAAAAATTTTATTAAACTTCTGTGATCATAAAAGCTTCTTATCAAAGTTACTTCATAAGAAAGAAAGTCACAAACGCCAAAATTCCAAAATGTAGAAAAGGGCAGATTCGGAACCGTGAATGAGTTTCTGATTTTTGTGTTAAGCTAAGATTACCCATTTTCAACTCCAAATGCCTGAAAAATTTAAGTAAAGTGGTCACTTCTAGTGTGTTTCTTAGAAAGATAAAAAACGTAAAAGCTAAATATCTCAAAACTGCTCAAATGAAGATATGACTTTTTTACTTAGGAGGGTAGAGTAGTTTTCTAATGTTTTCGTTCGAAAATTGCAAAATTTTTCATTATTTAACTATTTAAAAAAACTATATTAAAAATATCCGAGACGTTAACTTTAAAAACGCATTATTGTATACAAAAAGGTTTTTTTTGTCTTCTTTGCCAAAATCCGTTGAGCGAAGTCTGTAAATATTTGGGTTGTTGGACTGTGTAATAGCTCCCTGTGTTATACACAAAATAATCAAACAAATATGGCTGCGTTAGTTGTGCCAGTGTTGTGGTTGCCACTCCCAGACTTTATACAAACGCTTGTTTGTAAGTCTTTCAGTTCTTATGACTTACTCTTACTTGCGCTTCCGTGTCATTAAGTTTTTGATAAGGCATAAATGCGGGAAGACTGGTTATCACGCGGAATGCTGCGTTATGTTTTAGGGGTGGGGGGGGGGTGGGTGGAGGAGTAAGCAGGAGTGGCTGTTTTGGGGTTGATCGTTGAGGAGTCTTCATTGATTGAAGTTATCAATGGCAAAACAATCACACTGAATGAACGTGATAAATCACGTTAATGTGTCGATGGTGTTTTGATGATAGCGAGTGGATGATAAAGATTGAATGGCTGAATATGAGATTAAGGACGTTGTTATATGCCAGCTAAGTGATGCGCTCAATTTAGTAACCAGAATGTAATTTTTTTAATTTTTCACTCCTAAAACTCAAGCAAGTTGTTATCCATCTAAATGCGGGTATAACTGCAATTTCAATATTAAAATTCAGTTTTATGAAATTCAATAATAAAATAAACAGAATTTCACTTTAAGCCCAAAATAATAATATTTATAATCACAGCCCTATTCTGGCAAATTAACAATTGTTAACCAGTATTTTTAATATTTCTATGTGTTTGTTGAAATTTTTTTTTTATTTTAAAACAAAATTTGAAGCTCAAAAAATAATAAATTGTGATAAAAATTGTCAACTGCTTTTCAGTTATGGACAATTTCATGAAAAAAATTTTGTTTTTTAAGCTTCAAATTTTGTTTTGAAAACAAAAATTACAACAAACGCATAGAAATAAAAAAAATACTAGTTATTAATTGTTATTTTACCAGAATATTGCTGTAAGTTTCCGCCGAAAAGATCGTAAAAATTATTGTATCTAATTTTTTTTTATAATTAATGGATTTTTCATTAAACAAAGTGACGCTACTCGATTCTTGTCATTTCATTATAATTCAACATGAAAAATTTATTCAAAAACACACATTTCTCACTGTTAAAAGATTAAAAAATATAATATATCTCAACCGCTGTGTTTTGCGATAATTGTTTTGTTTGCTATGCTGCTTTAACTTGATGCAACAACTTGTTTCCGCACCAGCACTTTACTTAATATTGCGATATTTTAATTGGTGCCTTCAATATTTGATGTGCAGCCCCTGGTTAATTGGCTAATGTTGCCATACCAACCTCACAATCAAAAACCTCATCATTATCATCAGCAACCTTCTAACCAACCTACCAGTA
This sequence comes from Dichetophora obliterata, assembly GCA_963920525.1. NCBI lineage: Eukaryota > Metazoa > Arthropoda > Insecta > Diptera > Sciomyzidae > Dichetophora > Dichetophora obliterata. The sequence goes on along the minus strand of OY986437.1, from coordinate 264,629,526 downwards.
ACTCACACTCAAACACTCACACACACACACACTCTTACAACGATTTATCGCTACAAGCCCTGAACTAATTTGCACTCCATTATTTTATGGTAAAACATCGATTTGAGTTTATCGCTGGGTTAATTGCTTTTTCCTCGAGTTGCATTAAGAGCAAAAACATCAACAAGGAGTTGACGACGACGAACACGACACCGACGATGATGATGATGATGATGATGATGATGACGCTTTTGATGCAATAAAAGGGTTGCACTTGTTGTTGCTCTTGATTTTGCTACTGCTGCTCTTCTGGTGGTTTTTCTTGTTCTTGTTCCTGTCGTTGGCGAGGTCGTTGATAAGAAAAATATAATTAATTGGGTTAGTGAACAACACTTATCTGCCTAGGGAATGATCCTGACGAAGTCAAAATATAGGTCACTCCATTGAAATGGAGTTTTTTTGCAAAGTTCTTACAAATAAAATTCATGTTTAGTTTAAAGCTTTTAATGATGAATAGGAGTAGAATTTGAACTCTAAAAAAACAGTTCTCACAACTTCAAATGCAATGTCAAAAGAGGCAGAGTTTCGCTCCACAACTTGAGGTTTTTGTTCTGCCAGCTTATGTGGTTGGCAACACTAAACTACTCGAATTGATCACTAGTGTTGGCTTATTTCACAACTGCAGCCTACAAGTATGCAAAGTTTTCGTGCCAGCAACAAATATCAATAAATAACACCTTGAATAAAAATGAACAGCGGGCATTAAAATACCTCAGAGCTTTTGCGCACACTGTTAAATATGGCAGCACTATTTTGTACAATGCCGTCAACTCCCACTTGCCTGCCACGCCTACCTTTCAACCTACTGCTATTTTATTGCTTTTTCTCTTTGATTGTTCGCGCACTTAATTTCTGTGCAACGATTAAAAAATGAATTGTGTGACATTTGCTGAGCGCAACAGCAGCTGACGTTGGCCATAATTAAAAAAATAAAAACGAAAAAACCCTTGAGTTGAGCATGTGTGTGAGTGAGTTTCATTAAATATGTGCAAATTAAAGCTCCTTTCTGCTCTATGCTTTCCTTTTTCTTTTTTCCCCTTGGGCTCTTCTCGGGACTCAACAGCGCCATTCTCTGCCTCACTGAACTTTTGACCATTCAAAAAAAAAGAAATTATTTTTCCATACGCACACCTGCTGTCGAGTTGCAAAATAAAATAAAAGTGAACTTAAACGAAATAAACGAAATATTGCTGGCAACACTGCCGAGCTTAGTTCAGCTGAGTTGAGTTGAGTTCAGTCGAGTGGTTGTTGTTGATGTTGTTATTGAAGTGAGCTCAAACGTGGCTCAACAAACTGTTTTCAACTCGTTGCGTTTTTGAGTAGAGCGTACCATGGTGCTTTGACAGCTACTCGACCCTACTTTTCACTACCCACTCTGTAGCTAGCTGTCAAAACCAAACTGCCCTTATCATCTACCAACAAGCCCCTGTTTTACTGCCCATTTACTTTCTATTAAGCATGAAAATCACATTTTAATATCTACCTTTATACATCCACCCCTCCCCCTCCCCTCCCCTTCCTCATCTCCTCACCTCTTAACATTCCATTCGCACTTCATCTTCTGTGCTCTAAAAAAGAATTGTGACATTTTGTGCGGAAAATCAAATTTCCATATTGAAGAGAAAACTTTTCCATCTGACCCGTTTTTGCGTGTTGCAAACTTGTGAAAGTTTTGCACAATTTGTGAATGTAGGTGGACAAGTTGTACGCCAAACAGGAGACATTCATTAGGTTTCCGTGCGGGTTAAAGGTTGTTCTTAGTATTCATGACTAATTGCAAGTTGAAGGACTTTTTTTCTTTTTGCCTATATATATTTTATATTAAGTGTTTGTCGCAAGAAAAACGTGACTAATCCAATTAAAAAAATTTATTTTACAACTTTGCGTTGAGTTTCTGATAAAATTTGTTAAGCGTTACCATGGAATGGCGTTACCTAGTTGCTGCTCTAGTAAAATGTGTTCATAGTCGAGCATCAATGTCAAATATAAACACAATTCACAAAATTGTTAATTTCTAGGCTTGTGACATACAAAAATTATCAAAATATATCATTTGTTCCTATTGTGTTTTTGTTTTTGTTAAGAGATTGAAAACTAGTTGGTTGGTTTTACATTTTTATTAAGAAAAAATGTTCTCTTAGTGTTCTCATAGTGTTCAATGTTCTCTCTCCCCAACATTTGATAGTTATTTCTTATGTCAATTTAAATATATTGTTAACAATTTCAAACATTAACTCTTTTCGATGCAATATAAGAAATTGGTAATATTAAACTAAATTTAAATTTGCTTTTATTTCTTTAGTTATCTTTTAAAAACAAATTTATAAAAATAATAAAAAAATTGTATTATGTTTATTAATTATAATTTAGTATATTTAAGAGGAAAAACATTGCTTTGAGAGGAAAAAGCACAAATAATTCTGTTATAATTAAACAGAAAGTGTTCTTGAAAGCTTATCAAAGCGAATGGACTGCAGAAGCCACAGAAGACTATTGAAGCGTTGATGTAGAGCTCAACGAAACAGCTGTCTTGTCTGCTTGGTGGTTTGCTCTGCAAAAAACTTGTTAAAAAAAAATTTTTTTTGGAGTCTTATTGCATTATTCTATATCACGAAGCAGCACACCAATGACAAGCAAGACACGAGAAGCAATACTTTTTTCTATACGAAATTCTATTACTTCTCGTGTCTTGCTTGTCGTTGGTGTTTTTTCGTTATACAGAATAAAGCAGTTAATATATAAAAGGCAAGCTCGCTGCTCCGTGGCCAATATCTCTCAAACTGTCCTCAAAAATGTTCAGCCTGAAAGTATGCACAGAAAATGTATTTGATACTTATCAGTGATAGTATTGGATTTTTACAATAGCACGTTTTTGATCTAAATACCACTTTTTTTCATCCTTGTATAAAAAAAGTTATGACGAATTATATAAAATTCTTTTGATTCGATTTGAGTCGACTGTACCAAAAAATATAATTGCATCAGCCGCGAAACGACACCTGACTTTCTACGTATATGATGGTTGCAGGACCAGTTTGTAAAGTTGTGTATGAATATGATTGCTAATCTATATATAAATAGGCGTAGGAAAAATAGTTCGGTACCATTTGCTCCCATGTTTCACAACCGATTTATATAATTTTTCTTTAAATTAAATAAGAATAGGAAGAAGGAGTGCACCGAACACTTTTTGTGACCTTTGCCCTGAAATATGAGCGTTCAAAAAAGAATTCCTTAAATAAAAGCTAAGCTATAAGAGATGGAAGAACACGGTGTAAGAGGAAATTTTGGACATTGCTGAAATGTACAATGCAGACATTTCTTGCTATCTCTTACGGGTACCCTACAATAAGCATTTTTTTTTAACATGTGCAAATATATATTGGGATTGTTAAATTTCTTACAAGCAGTAAAATTTTAAAAATTCGCATTATTTTGACATCAAAATTATGACGATATCTCGAAAACTGTAGATTTTCTCAGTACAACGTATTTTTGTATGAAAAGTCATTGGTTGAGAAAAATAATGGTATACGAAAGCTTTTTTTGGTAATATTTTTCACGGATATTATATAGTATATTACAAAATGTCCCGTTATTATGACATCAAAATTATTGCGATATCTCAAAAACTAGATTTTCTCAGTTCAATGCATTTCCTTGAAGCAAGGTCATCGCCTCAGAATCAGAGAAAAAAAAAAACGATTGCAATTTCAAGTTTTAATTTTGAAGCAAATGCCTCAGCCATTTTCCAGTCGATTTTCATCAAACCTTCTTTGTCTAAAGTTCAATTAAATGACTCTGAAGAAATAAACAAATATTTGTCGTTACCTCACCAATTGAATGTTTTATATTGTTTTTAAACAACCTCTAAACTATATAATTTTTGCTCAAAAAGTAGACCAAAAGTTTTTTGTTGTAATTTTTTTTTTAAATTTTCTTTTTCCCAAACTCTTTTATATGACATATTATTTATCTGCAAAAATAGGTTCATTTTGACACATAATTCAAAAAACAGTGTCTATCATCGAAAATCATGAGCAAAACCACCCCTATAATTTTTTTGATGAAAATTAACTTTTTGAAAAGTTGTTTTTATATTTTTTACAAAATTCTACAGCTTAAAAAATAATTTCTGAGAAAAAATGTTCAAATATTTTAAACCACTCCAAAGTAATATACACAAATCTATGTTTAAAGCCATTTTCTTATCATATATAAATAGGCGTAGGAAAAACAGTTCGATACCATTTTTTCCCGTGTTTCTCAACTGATTTGGATAAATGGTGAGATAAGGAAATAGTCGAAATGTACAAATATGTCAGACATTTCTCTCTTTCTCTTACGGATACCCTACAATAAGCATTTTTTTATGTAACATGTGCAAACATATGTTGGGATTGTGAAATTTCTGACAAACAGTAACTTTTGAAAAATTCCCGTTATTTTGACATCAAAATTATGACGATATCTCGAAAATTGTAGCTTTTTCAGTACAACGTATTTTTGTATGAAAAGTCTTATAAAAAGAAATAAAAGTAAAATTTTAACTTATATTTTTGATCGAAAAACTAAAAGTCAAATTTTAACTTTTATTTTTGATCGAAATAGAATTATTCCATTATCTGGAATTATTCCATTAATTCTACCACTCCACACACCACTCTACCACTCTACCACAAAGGACTTGGGAGTTTATTTGGATCAAAAATTATCATTTAAAAATCATATCGAATTGATTATTGCGAAAGCGAACTCAATGTTAGGGTTTTTAAAAAGAAATTCCACTGATTTTTCTGACCCATACACCCTTAAAACACTTTATTGTTCTTTAGTCAGACCGCACCTTGAATATTGCTCTACGATTTGGAACCCTTACTACCTTGTATATTCCAATAGACTAAAATCGGGATCTACCCATAGTGCCTCATTATGCTACCCGATGCGCCCTAGTTAGCCTCACTTCACTTACTACTCGTAGAAAAATTTTCTAATCTAATTCACAATAACATCCAATGTCGGGAATTACTTTCTCAGCTCGACTTCTATACTCCATCACGGTTTCTCCGCAGTCATTTCCATTTTCGGGAGTTGCCCTATAGATCTAACTATACTCAAAATATGCCAATGGCACTCAGTATTCAGATAACTAATAAGTTGCTGGGTGCAGCGGACTTATTTCGTAATATCTCAAAAAAAAAATACTTTTAAAGATAACCTGGTATTAAGCATTATGGCTCGTGAGTTTTGATCTACCTTATTTTTAAAATTTTATCTCTTTATTTAATAAGCTCAAATTTCTCTAAATTTTTTGTTCTTACAATTGTTAAATATTTTCATTCGTAAAATTTCTGGTAAATAATGGTTTATGTAAATACTAGCTGGTATACCCGGTGTTACTCGGGGGAAAAAACGTAAAATTTTTATGTTTAGGTTTTATTCGTTCAGAAGATAACGATTTTTAGCCAGAAAAAAATAAGCTTTTGACGTAAGAAATATGCAAAATGGTTTTTTTCATTCTAAGGAAACGGCGTTATTATTATTATATTTTTTTGGTGTCAAAATTACAGAATTTTTAAAATTAATCAAACGAAGCTTTTCGCTAAAAAAGTATGCTAATTGGTCTGCTGTCATTGTCATTTCACTGTTGTCATTTAAATTTATAGCAAATTCTATTAGGAAACTTTTTTAGTACATTTCAAATTGAATAAATGTACTTTCGATAGCTTAGTCGGCTCAACCATCAGTTTTGAAGCCATGAGGTAGTGGGATCGATTCCCACAATGAGCGGAACAAATGATTTTTTTAATTTTTTTTTTATTTTTTATTCTTTTTTTTATTTTAAGGAAAATGCAACAAAACTAACTAACTTTATCAAAAATTAATGAAGATAAAAATCTCTTTCAGTTGCAGAAGTTACGGTTTTAGAATTAAAAATAAAGAAATTTTTATTGGTTTAGAAGATTTGATTTTGATTATTAAATGGCAGAAAAAAGTTAGTTTTTGCAGTAAAGTATATTGAATTGAATTTAGCTTGTGTGGGTGAAGCCACGCCAAGTTTCCAATGGCCGTGCCAGTTTTTCAGTAGAAATGCCTGACCAATAAGTAACTCCATACTGAATTTCATTGTTATATGATGTTTATTTCCATAGCTATTCGATATCGGCTTGTATGGGCGGAGCCACACCACCTTGTTCAATGACCGTCTCAGTTTTCTAGTAGAAGGATATCACCCAATAGTAATTCCATACTGAATTTCGTTGTTATACGACATTTAGTTCAAAAGCGAACTGATATCAAAAATTTGAAGTGTATGGGCGGAGCCACACCCCCCTTTTCCAAAGCACATCCCAGTTTTCCAGTAGAAGGATATCACCAAGTGGCAACTCCATAATGAATTTCATTATTACACGGCATTTAGATCCAAAGCTATTCGATATCATAAATTTGAATTGTATGGGCGGTGCCACACCCCTTTGGCCTATACTTCACCAGTTTTGCCAGTCGAAAGACACGACTAAATAGTATGTTCTGACCGAGTTTCATTAATGTGTTACTTATAGCTTGAACGTTATAGTGAAAATTTGGGCTGTTGAAAAAGTGCCACGCTCTACGTCCGACGCCCATAAAACTTAACCGGTAGAATGGCAAGTGAAAATGAAGGTCGAATACCGAATTCCGTTGCTGTGCGACCTATAATTCCAAAGATATTTGATATAGAAGATTTGATTTGTATGGGAAGTGCCACGCCCCCTAAGTTTTTCCGATATTTTAATAGTTATTCTGCTATTCGGGATGAACACGAATCCAACAATTAAAAGATCATTAAAATTGGTTCAGCAGTTCTTGAGTTATAAGTGGTGTAACAAACCCGACTTTTTTTTATATATATAGATTCCTATTGTAAGCTATCTTAAGTAGTCTGTAAGAGTTTCACTCTGTTAGATGAAAATAAATAAGTAAATAAATAAATAAATAAATAAATAAATAAATAAATAAAAATGAGTAAATATATTAAAACGAATCAAGAAATGAAATCAGTCAAAAAATAACGATTATTTGTTGACTTTTTGGAAAAAATCATAGCCGTTACGGTCCCTGGCTTAAATCGTTTACAGCAATTAAAATATTCTAATTTTTTTAAATCTACAAAATTTGGCGTTAGATTTTTGAATCAACTATTTTTCAAACCCTCTTATTTTTTAAATATTCTTACCTCGGCACAGAGCAAAAATAATTTACTTTTAAAGGTTATCATATTAATTGTAATTCGTGACTATTCTGCAGCATGACTATTTGTGACATGACTATAAATTTTTTGAATCATAGTTTTTTATTTTGTATATCATTTATGAATTATCTCATTGTTCAAACATAAGTTCTGAAAGATTCAAACAGTTCGAACAGCGCCAAATTATACAAAATCCTTTTTAAAATTTAAACATCTTGTGATAACAGTCTGAAAAATTTTGTTTTGTTTTTCTTTCTCAAAAATAAAAGAAGCTATAAACTTCATATATTATAAAAGCTCTGATGGAAAAACAAATTTGATTTTGTAAAGATTTAAATTGTTTATGCCACTCCATCCACGCATAAAGCTACTTGAAAAATATTTCTTTAGTAAAACGTTATCTTTTAGGTTTTTTGCATCCTCCTCTTTCCCTAATCCACTCCTTAGCCACTCACGTAATAATAGCATACTTTATGCTTTTAAAAAGCTTATATTTATCATTTTTATTTCTTGTTCTTGTATCCATCAAAATGTTTGCTCTTTTATGCAAAATTTATCAAGTTGAAAAATTGCACACATGCTATAAATAACAATATTTTGGTAGGTTTTTTCATGCCAAACACACGCACCCTACTGACACACTGTACAAAGTCTTCTCCCACGCCTTCTGCAACCGCGCCTTCAACCAAACCATGCAATCTTGTGCAAACAAACTACGGCAACCCTTTAACTTAATAGCTTTTCAATTCAACCAATTTCAACCGCAGCCTGCCAACAAAGCATAACAAAACATTTGCCCCTTTTCTCTTTCCCCTTCCTCATCCCCTTCCCATTCCACTCTTTAAACGTTTTTATGCTGCTTGCTTGCTTGCTTATTTCTGATTTGGTTTTTGATGAGCATATCATCCGTCAGACTGTGACTTCCGCCAACGTGCAATGTTACTGTTTACCAAGCAGGCTGAGCTTTGGCTCAGATGATCCGGCCGCTTAAAGCTCATTCATGTGGCAAATTGATTTAGGCCCAAACAAGCTTTGATTTCAACCCTTGAGAATGCGGTCGAGCTTAGCAAAAAAGGCAATGAAAACAAGCTGTAACAGGAGAAAGGTAGCCAGACTTTGACTGAGCAGTTGAGTAGCTTTTCTTCTTTGGGAAAACTCTGCATCTCAGTTTCGTTAGCTTTTGTTTAGCTGACACTAAACCGGCAGCAAACAAAGAGCTGCTGTTCTCTGGCTAAAGGCATAAATAAAGCATAAATGCCATGTTGCGCCTGTCGAAGGGCGTGTTGAGCCGCACCGAGTTAGTCCGGGGTGCACAATTGAGTTCTTTTGCTGTTTTAGTCGATTTGAATTTGAATTTGAAACGAGGTAGGCGCTGCTGCCTTGCTATACACTGAATAGGGATTTAATTTTTAGCGCTTAACAGCTAGCGTGACCTGACTCAATAAATTAAACTGGAGGAAAAACCCCACGACGTCAGACTTAAACTGACCCTACAAACAAGCCAGACAACTTTGTAGGCTGCTCGTGGTTAGGCAAGAAAAATCAGGAAAGTGGATTAGTGGTAAAAAATACCAGGAATGAAACGAAGACGTCGACTTAACTGTTTTGAAATAGTTGCCGCAATTTGCGGGAATGAGCGACTTATTTTGCTGTTGCTAGTTGAATGGAGAGGTCAACGTATGCTGCGATAAGCAGCTTCGAGCAATGATTAAAATATGAGCAGAGTTTCTTGGGTATGAATTACTTAATAAAAAGATCGCTGCCAAGATAAAGTTTTGAGTTATCTTTTTAAATAAACTAAGGCATAAATGCTTTTGTCTTGAAATGACCTCAATCAAATTTAGAATTAAAAAGTCAAAATTGAGATTATTAGCTACATTCAGAAAAATTTTTACATCGAGCAAAATTATTGCGTTATATTAACGGAAGATTTTACTAAATTATCAGCGATAATTGCTTTATGATGTATGTTTTGTGAAATAACGCTATAGTTTCTAATATTTCTATCTCTCTGGACCAGTTACTTTAAAAAGGGATTTATTGCGACTAATTAATGACGCAAAAATTAAGCACAATTTTATAAAGGATAGATAAAATTAACAAAATTTTAGTGATTTCAATGAAAAATTCTACGTTAATTATTTAATGAGTTGTAGGACCAAGACCAATCCAACCGCACGCGGCATTAGATGGACCTTCACCAGCCACCTAAAGGACCTGGACTATGCTGATGACATATGTCTGATCTCATTAAAAGAGTTCGATATGCAAGACAAAGTCAATGTAATATTAAGTCAAAGTCAGATTTAGTAATTCATTCAATAAAAGAGTCCGATATGCAAGACAAAGCTAACGACCTGGTCGACGAATCTCTTGTTGCCGGCCTCAAGCATAATGTTACTAAAAATAGCTAAGGCTCTCAAAGTCAACGCCAGCAATGCCAATGATAACTTCATGGCAGGGGATGCGGTTATCGGAAATGTTGAATCTTTCACGTACCTGGGAAGTATTATATCAACAAATAGAGATGCCTCTGACGACGTCCGCTGCAGAATTGCTAAAGCTCGCGCAGCCTTTTCTCAACTCAATAAGATCTGGAATTCGCCATCCATTTCCAAACACACAAAGACTCAACTGTTTAAATCAAACATCAAATCAGTCTTGCTGTACGGCTGCGAAACTTGGCTGATGTCAGACAGCCTAGTCAATATGTTGCAAGTTTTCTTCAACAAATGCCTCAGATGGATTCTAAGAATATGGTGGCCGAATACCATTCGAAACTCCGAACTATGGGCAAATTGTCAACAAACACGCATAGACGATGAAATTTGTAAAAGAAAATGGAGTTGGATAGGACGCACTCTCCGTAAGCAGCCTAAAGACATCTGCAGGCAAGCTTTTGAGTGGAACCCACAAGGTAGCAGAAAGCGTGGACGTCCAAGACTCACCTGGAAGCGTTTATTATAAAAAGAAATTGAGTCAACAGGGAAATCACTCAGTGAAATAAAAACGATTTCGAAAGATCGTAAATGATGAAAAAGCTTTACCGCGGCCTTATGCTCCACAAGGAGCTAAAAGAATAAGAAGAAGAAGTGTTTAGGGTGTTCATAGACAACAGGGTGATAAAATGTAACTAGATTACTTGAAAAAATTTGGAATATATTTATGCTAGCAGATTTTAGAAAATCTTAGTACAACAAAAAAAATACACGAATTTTTTATGAAACAAATTGTTGTTATAACATATAGAAAACACTGTAGGCAAAATGTACATAAAAAACATTTTTACTTAAGCCGTCGATTCAGGAACGTTCCGGAGGTGGTTAGTTGCAGTATGAGGTCTGGCCAGACCTTATATGAAATGCATGGCCAGGTGTTTTCATGTCTATGTTTATGGCTGTATTTATATATACAAACAAATATATATATAACTAGCTGAAACTCGGCGCGTTGCTGCCACGCCCCCTTTTCCCAACACCATACACTATAATCAGTAAAACTGCATGTGTAAATTGAGTTCAAATACTAAATTCCGAGGCTGTGCGGCCTATAACTCCAAAGCTATTCGATATTGGAAATAAGGTTGTATGGGAGGTTCCATGCCTCTTTTTTCACGCCCATAAAATGTTATCAGTAAAACAGCAAGTGTAAATTGCGGTCGAATACCGAACTCCGAGGCTGTGCTATAATTCCAAAGCTATTCGATATCATAAATTTGGGCTGTATGGAAGGTCCACGCCCTCTTGCCTAACATCCATAATATATTACCAGTCAAACGGCACTTGCTAATTGTGGTCGAATACCGAATTCTGAAGCTTGGCAACCTATCATTCCAAAGCTATTCTATATCGCATATTTTGGATGTACGGGAGGTGCCACTCCCCCTTGTACAATGCTATAAAATTATATTAGTAAAATGGCATGTTTAAGGTCGAATATTGAATTCCGAGGCAGTGCGACGTATAACTTGAAAGCAATTCGATATCGCAAATATTGGTTGTATGGAAGGTACCACGCCCCCTTGTTCAAAACCCATAAAATGTAATAAATCAAATAGTAATTGTAAAATGTGGTCGAATATCGAATTCCGAAGTTGTGCGACGTATAACTCCAAAAATATAACGATTTTATATGACAAATCGTACGGGCGAAAGGGCGATCCACTATTTTTGCAATATCTCAAAAACCGCTCATCCGATGTTGTACAAATAAGTTTAAATCCCGTACCATGACTGGCTGAACACACCCTAAAATTTAAATTTTGTTTACGCACACCGGGTCATACAGATTTCTTAAATTTTATATGAGGTCTAGCCAGACCTCATACTGTTGCATTCACGAAACGACATAAAAAGAAAAATTTATCGATACTTAAACAATTCTTTTGGATTTTTCGTTGTTTCATTGTGTTCTTCTCTTCGAGCCTGACAAAGTCGGGCAATTATTCCACTCTCCACTGTCATAAAAAAAATTAGCATACATTCAAAAAGTCGAAAGGTCTAGTCAGACCTCATACTTAATCTGGGGGTTAAATGTTATGCGGATAAAATATCAGTAATATAGAACCTTACATCAGTTATATTTTTTTTCGGTTAATATGTCATACTATAATTCAATATGTATATAAATTTAACGTAAGATAAAATCGTGTGCTCTTTAAATGCTTTCCAACAATATCTCATGCGAGTAAAATATCTGAATTCAATCCGATCCGAAGTTTTAATTATGTCAAATCTCATACGAGTTAAATCTAATTTTAAATTTAATTTAATGCAAGTAATATTTCATGCAAGTTAGATATCATGCGATTTTAATGGCATGCGAGAATAATTGCATGCATGTAAATTTTCTTGAAGATAAATTGTACTATTAATATTTATATAAAAAAAATATGTCAATTAAATTTCAAGCATGTCAATTACTAGAAGTCAATCCCATAAGATTATGTATAAGTAAAGAAAAAGTTCCATGTGAGTAAAGTCTCAAGCTATTAAAATGTCAATCCGAAATCCTTAATACGTCAATACGAAAAACATAAAAAAAATTAAATTATTTTATAAGTAAAACTAGTCTCGAACAAGAAAACCTTAACCCATTTTCTACCGCTGGTCGTTTATCCGACCAGTGGAAAGGACCTAACATTCTTACGCTTATATCTCCGCTTCTATACATGAAATTTGATCACTTTTTAAAAAAAATAAAGTCTGAATGTTGTACTTTCTTAAGGGTCTATTGAGAAATTCTTCAAGATTTTTACGCTAAGTCGTTCGAAGCTGAAAAGAAAGAAATATTGATTTTTGGACCTTTATTGGCTGTATGAGAAAATTTTTTAGAAAACATATAATGCAAATGTAATGATGAAAAAATACTAAAAAAACTCAAAATTTTTCTAAACTATAATTGAAAGTAATTGGAGAATTTTTTTTACCATATTTGATAACCTTTAAAGATGCTGGTCGGAAAAACGACCACCACATTTTTTCTCGTAACGGAAAAAATTTCAACACAATAAGCAATCTGAGCATTTGTAACTTATTTTATGACCTCGACAAAGTTTGGCGCGTTTAAAAAAAAAAAAATAAGGAGCCCAGTAGAAAATAAGTAAAGTGAGTTCACAAACATCCATTTTAGATGTCTGGAATAAAGCATGAAAGAGATTTGCACAGGAGCAAATATAATGCTAATAAAACATTAGGGGTAATCATTTCACTGCTGAAATTTCCGAGAGGCTGGAAATTACGAAAACTTCAGTGCAATTGTTGTTGTTTTGATTTTCCGAAGTTTGCTTAAATTTAATCACCTATTGAGTTAATGAAAAATAACCATAAGCAAATATGTTGAATGAGTGTGAGTCATTGCGAATATGATAATTTCGATAAGGGGAAGAACATTCTGTCAAATCCTTTCTAAATGCATGCGAGCACGAACAAAATTATTATTTATTCTATTGTAGCTGGCTCAGGACCAATTTTTCAGTGCGATTTTAAACTCTAGTCAAATTAAACCGAGCTTAACTCACCAAAATTGGACATTTAAACTAGGTTTAACTAGATATTTTAGCATTCATTGAAGTTAAATTGACTTAAATTATCATATAATGTGTTAATTTATGCCTTAACCGAGTTTTAACATCCAATTTTTGTGAGTTAAGCTCGGTTTAATTTTAATAGAGTTTAAACTCCCACTGAAAAATTTGCCCTCATATAATTCAGTTTTGCTAGTTCTTTTTCGCTCATTTTTTTTATTAAAAGGCAAAAAGCACAAGTTTTTTAACAGAATATGACCAAAATTTTTGTTTTGGTAACAAACACATTAACGAAATGAAGCAATAGCGATTTTAAGTTTTACACATGCTTGGGAAAAAAAACGAAACATTACGGTCGCTCACTGCAACTCGTCGTAAATTTCAGATTTCTGAAATTTCAGAATTGAAGTGAATACCAATTATTTATATCAATATCAATTATAGAATTTCATGTGTATTCAATTTTATACGAATGGAATGTCGTTAGTGCATTTAAGGGGCAAATCAGGTCAAGTCAAATTCCGTGTGAATAATTTCATACAACTTAAATCTCAGTGTAAAATCTCATGAGAGTATAATTTCACTCAAGTCAAAGTTGTCATGCAACTAAAATATTGTGTGAGTAAAATCTCATGCAACTAAAATTGCATTTGATTAATATCTTTTGTTAGTAAAATCTGAAAAATACAAAATTAAATGCAAGTCAAATGATTTACAAATAATATTCTATAAACAAGGAAACCCATACGAGTAGAATGCCATCAGATAAAAGTGCATGCATGCAAGTAAAATTCCACTTTCGAAAAAAGTCACATAACTAAAATCTCAAGTTACGTTATTGCATGCAAGTTTATTCTCAAGCAAGTAAATGGCATCCAAGAAAATGTCACGCAAGTAAATGTCATGCAAGTTAAATCGCATGCGAGTAATTATTTTTTCATTTCAAAAATTTTATTTCTAAGCAATTATTTATATATATTAAATCTTTATCCAAAAGCTCTTTTGACTTCTCTCTTCCTACCTCCCTCACTTCCTCGTTACTAAGCCCACCTTCTGAGGATAGCTTAAGAAGTCATTAAATAAGCGTCACAGCGTATTACTTTTACCTTGTTAAACTTTCGAGACGGATAACTTAAACTTTTCACGTCAGCCTTCTCTCAGTTTTTTTCCCCGCTAGGTGCTATTTTTCACTTTATTTGATGCTCCTTCTTTATTTTGTTTTAATTTTGATATCAACTCAATCTTTTTCTGCATTATCATCATCATCATCATTTTCTTAACAACTCTTTTGTGTCATTATTATAACTGTGCTCCTATCTATTTACAGCTCCCGCTGCTTCTTCAGGAAGAGTGGATTAAATTAGTAGATTTAATACTTTTATCACGTGATAGTCTCCCGCTCCACATCTTCTACTTTATTGCTATCAACGTGCGACTTTTAGTCTTTTTCTTTTTGCATTTGCTTGCTCTGTTTTGGCCACAAATTGTCTTGTTTTGCCTTGTCTTTAACCAGCTGAAGCGCAAGAATTGCTTGTTCATTATTCGTCGTTGTTGTTAATTCGTTGCTGTCACCTTTCTTAACCTCTTTCTTTAAACTTTCAGGCAGAATTTTCTCGTTGCTCTTTCTTTGCATGGATTTGCTTTCAACTTGCTTTTCATTTTAAGCTTGCACAGATAAATTGTTGTGTGTTGTTGTTGGTATTGTAAATGTCGACGTCGCCCATTAAGGTAAAAATCTTTATGAACAACCTTTTGAGAAATTTTGGAAAAGTTTTTCTTAACCCACCTGAGCTGTTGAATAAAAATGGGGGAGTTAAAAATCGCTTTATTTTCCTGCTGTTTTCCCTTTCTATTCTTCCTTCTATACGACTGTCTGTGTGTAGTTTGTCTGAGAGAAAGAAAAGCTAGAAAAAGCTAAAAAAAAGCAGTTAAACTTTTTTGCACTCATAAAACTTCCTTTGTTGTTTCCTTCCGCCCGCCCATCCAAACTTAGCAAAATCTTCATTTTGTGGTAACTTAAGTGGTTTAGACTTTACCATTTTGTGTGTCGAAATTAAGTCACTCGTGACTTAGTATATATATAAATATTTTGTTTTTGTTTGTACCGCCTTTTGTTATCTCTTGTCTCTTTGTGTTTGTCTCATTTTCGCCTCGCTCTAGAGTGGCGTCTGACACAAGCTTCGATTGAAACTTAAACAAAAAGTTTGTTGGTTGTTTGATGACAAAAAGAGCTTGTGAACAAATGGTTAAAGTAAGATCATTAACTGATTATTTATAAGGCATAATACTACGTGACTTGTTTTTAAATTATATGTTTGGGAGAAAAAAAAATAACTGCTCGTTGCAGTTCAGATATTTTATTATTGTATTATTTTGTTTTTAATTTTTTTTTATCTATATTCATACAATTTAATTGAATGCACAAGTTTATACCAAAAATGTTATTAACGTGTAAAAATTTAAAGTTTCTGCAGCAGAAATTTTTACACAAACAATAACAAGTTCTCACTAAAAACCTTCTTCACGCCTTCTGTGGTTTTATACCAGCAAACTGTTGGATCCTAGATTAATTTGTGATAAAGATCTAAACAAAGAGCACAACAACAAATCTTGCAGAATCAATGCTGTTACCCTTTCGAACTTTTGCTTTTTGCAAAATAGTAGAAGAAAAAAATGCTTTAATTGCGCAAATAATGATATTTCGAATAAAATAATTTGTGCGCTGCTAAAGGAATTTTTTCGCAATGTTGTATAGTGTTAAATATGTCCCAATGGTCGTACAGGATTAAAATCTAATAACAAACTTGGAAAAACTATTTACCGAATAAAATAATTTTGACAGCCTAAATTGGTTAAATACCCCAATGTGCGCTGCTAAACGGATTTTGTTCCAATATTTACTAGTGTTGAATATATACCAATGATCGTACAGGGCTAAAATCAAACAACAGACTTGAATAGAAACTTTTTATCGAACACAATAATTTTGGCCACTTAAATCGGGTAAAAACCCCAATGTGCGCTGCTAAACGAATTTTTTCAGAAGTGAGACCTAGCTAGATGTTTCGCCGCCATAAACTCCTATTTTGAAAATTTCATCGTAATTGCTTGGGCCGTTTTCGTAAACTCAATTACAAATAAATACTGTTAGGCATGTTTAAACAGATGAATAAAAAAGTTAACAGCTGGTTAAATTAGTATTTACGAAAATATACTATATATCAGTCAAACTATTTTATCACAGACTTCCCAAACTGCCATCAAATGAATATAAATTGTATGAATCGATACTTTCTAACGCAATGCTTGCAACACTACACCAAACAGATACTTAACAGTTTGAAAGACAAGAACAAAAGCTCTCAGTTGTGCGAGTTATATTTAATCTGAAAGTTCAACAACTACTGCAATGTAAAAAATGTATTTGAAATTGGTTCGTGTACATGCTTAGCCGCGGTACTGTGTATTAGATAAACAGTGTATACACTCTTCTCTTTCTGCCTTTCTGTACGTTATATCCATAGACGTTTGTGCGTGAAAACTCGGAGAAACCGAATTTTCACAGAAATGAGTTAGATCGATTTTTCGACCCCGTAAACCAATATATTGAAAATTTCACACGGGCCGTTTTCGAGAACTCATTTACAAACAAAAAAATATTGCTTGTTTTGAAAATTTTATAGTGCATACCGACTGTAATGGCAAATAATGTTTATCTCCTGTCTTAGGGTCAGTTTTTCAGTACGACTTTAAAGTCTAGTCAAATCAAACCGAGCTTAAGGCCTTTTCCACACTTGGTCAACGCAACTACAACTCAAGCTGCTAGCCTGTGTATTTATACCGGAACTTTTAGATTAAGCAACTTGCACGCAACAAGTTCTCGACACGTTCTCAACCTGTTCAACGCAACGTGGCTTTCCGCAATTTTCATCGCCGACTTGTTGCATCAGTTTGTTTGTTTTGTGAATTCAATTATTTGTAGTGCAGTACAAATTATTTTAATGTTATTTATATTTATATATTTTTTTAATGTTATAATAAGTACGTTTGCATAATGCCACTTATTTAATGTATTAATGCTTTTTCGGATGTCTTATACATATTGCATGACTTTTGAAGCAAGTCTGAAAGCATTCGGTTCATAGTTGGATTGCTTTTCAACTTTTTCGCTGTTGCGTTGGAGTTGAGTTGGAATTGCGTTGACCAAGTGTGGAAAAGGCCTTACTTATCAAAATTGGACGTTTAACTTGGCTTAGGCAGAAAAGAAACACATTAGGGGTATTCACACTGACTTGAGTAGTTGGGTAGATTTTCAAATGCCGTAAATTTTGTTTTTGTAAAGTGCCATTGTACCCAAGTACCCATCTACCAATCTACTTTAGCTGACCCCCTGACTTGTTTGGGTAGATTGATTTGTTGCCAAATTGAGTACTTTTTCCATGTGTTACCACATTTTGCAAAAATAGGCAATAATTGACCTAAGTCCATTAAATTTACAATATTTTTTGTCAAGGCTAATAACTCGAATAATAATAAAAAATTGCTACACCCCCTATTGCCGCCCACAAATCAATAAAAACGCTATATTTCAGACGAATTCAGTTGTATTGGACTAAAATTTTGTAATTTAGTTCATATAGTTACTATCAAAAACTCAACCAAAAATTGGGCGTAGTCGAACTGTAACTATTCCTACTTTTCAGAAATCATAATTGCTGAGTTGGGCATGTTTTTTTAATGAAACTTGATGTTGTATGTGCTATGAAACCAACTGATAGTCTCTAAATATATAAATATATATATGCCAGAGTGGCGGCCGTAGCCTAGTGGGTAGAGTGCGTGGCCCCTAAGCTTAAGAACCTCGGTATCCCGGGTTCAACTCCAGCACAGACGGAAAATTTTTTCAATTGAATTAATTTTTCTGTTCGGTCGTTACCTTTTTGCAGACAATGGCAAACCTCAGAAAGTAAAAATTGTCATGTAAAGATTCTTGAAAAAATAAGCCGTTCGGAATCGGCATTAAACACGTAGGTCCAGTTCTACACGCACAACACAGTTGATCAAAAAAAGCTAGGTCAAAGTCCTTCCAAAGGCTGAAATAGCCAGTTTATTATATTGTTATATATGCCACGCCTACTTTTACTGCCTTTCTTTATACATAAAATCGTTCATGCGGTGTCTCTCATAAAAATGCTATACATCAGACGGTTTGGGTCGTATTAGACTAAAATTTGGTAATTTAGTTCATATGGTAACTTTCGGAAACTTAACTAAAAATAGGCGTGGTCGCCTGAACAGTTATGCCAGTTCAGATATACAAAATTATTTTTTCCGATTCGCATGAAAATTCTTATATGGCAATAAGGTGGTCTGGTCTGTGGCAGGACAACATCTGCCCGGGATTACTAGTAATGTAAAAAAAAACTAGTAAAATGCTGCAAAGTTCACGTTAAAAAATACGTTAAAAAATATAAAATAACTTTTTTTACGCCCAATAAATGTCCTTAATTTATCGCACAAAAAAAAATTGGTGGCAGCTGTAACTCATCAGCTACATAAACCGGAGAGATCAAACAAACATGCAGCACTGGCCAAAATTATTCTACAAATTACTCAATTGCAATTTAGGGTGCTCGCAATAATTAGAAGTACTCAATATACCCATACTTAATTACCCAAGTCAGTGTGAATACCCCTATTATATGATAATTTAATTCAATTTAACTTCAACGAATGCTATCTAGTTAAGCCGAGCTTCAACGTCCAATTTTGGTGAGTTAAACCGAGTTTAAACGTCCAATTTTGGTAAGTTAAGCTCGGTTTAATTTGACTAGACTTTAAACTCCTACTGAAAAACTGGCCCTTAAAGTTTCAAAGGAGGAGGGGTTAAAGTTTCCCCACTTTTTTCACATTCTTATAGTGAATCGGCTCAGGAAACAATGTGACACTTAGATTTTAGGTATCAAATGTGTGCTGTAGATTTATGTAAAACTGTACGAGGAACATTTTTGAAGAACATTTGAACCCTCTAGCTTTTCAATTTATGGGTCTTTTTGTCCCTTTTGCGAAAAGTTAAATGTATGCTTTAGTTTTTAACTTTAGAAGTATTATTTAATTTTCGCTGTAGGCCAACGAAATTCAATGCAGATTGGCATTACCATGCGCTGGCTAGACCCAGGTGAGCATGACGACGCCACCTGCTTCGTGTACCAAAATAGCAGCATACTAAATTTGAACAGTTATAGGCGAAAAAGGTTTGTGTATAAAGCAGTACCATCATCCTTGCTCCCAGTGCCACATTCTGATGAACTCCCAGTACCTGTGCTACACCTTCGACATCCTAGTCATCATCTTGGTGCTTCTTCATGCGCTGAAACAGAAACCTTTTATTAAGCAGACAATTCGCAAGAGCATTTAAATGTATTGGTATAGAAGCTGAGTCTGTCTAAAAACAGAGCAGAAATATTAGCTGCAGGCTTGAAATGCCTTCATCAGCTTAAACCTGCCGTTAATGTTACTGGTTTTCGGAAGCGCCAAAAAAATTTTTTTGTATACTTTTCAGCTAACGATTTTGTCACGTTTGCTTATTTTTATTTTTTTATTTTTTTTTTATTTTATTTAAATTTTCATTACAGGGAATGAATCCTTACGCTGAAGATTACTAGAATCTTATATAAAGAGCATAAGTCACTAAAGGTGTAATTAATATAAATATATTTAAAAACTTAACTCAAGTTAGATGTAATATATATTTAAAAATTAAAGTGAAATTAGATTTAAAAATTTAATTAAAAATCAAATCCAAAATTAAATTATAAGTTAAAATAAATTCTACAGAAAAGTAATAGAATTTTAGATGACCTTAATACAAATATTTAAACAAATAAATACAAACAGGTTTAATGCAGCAGATACACTAACAGAAATACTGAAGATGCAAACATTAACAATTAAAGTTCCTGAAATATTTTAAAAAGCTCTTTCTTAAAACGCGCGGCGTTGCAGATGTTTCGAAGTTGATGTGGAAGAAAATTCCAAAGACGTACTCCATAAAGAAAAAATTGTCGCTCTGATACTAAAAGATTGTGTCGCGTGTGTATTAGCTGTTTTGACCGTTGAGAGTGTGCGAATCTAAGTTTTTCAAAAAGATACGATGGCTCTTTTGTATATATTATTTTATGTAAAAGTAGTAAAGTGTGAAAATCTAAAAGTTTATCAAAAGTCATCGAGCATATTTGTTTCGAGCGATGGGATATATGATCGTATTTTTTCAAACAGAATATATATCGTGCAATGTTATTGTAAAGCATGTTTAATTTGCGTTTAGCAGCATAGTCGCAATTAGCGAAGATTTCGCACCCGAATAAAAGTGTTGGAAGTAAATATGTTTTGGCCAAAAGCATTCTTATGTTTTGTGGTGTAAAGTGCTGAGTTGACCATAGTGAACGTAACATTCCGTACACTTTGCCAATAGTGAGATCAATGTGATTGTTCCACGTGAGAGTCTTATTAAATGTGATCCCTAAATTCTTTGCAGTACCAAAATAGAGTATTTCAGATTTGTTTATTGTCACCTTTGGCAATTCGGAAAGATCTAGTGGCTTTTTGTATATTACCATATATTTGGACTTTGACGCATTCAGACACAAACCATTTTTCAATGCCCAATTAGAAATATTTTCTAAATCAATATTTGTTTTTTGTATACACTGCGAAATTTCGTTTAGCGGGGAACTAGCATAAAGCTGAACGTCATCTGCATACAAGTGAATTGAAGAGTGTTTTAAAATTGTATAGAGGTCATTAATGTAAATTGAAAATAGAAGTGGCCCAAGAACAGACCCTTGTGGGACGCCCCGTGTGAGTGGAAGGTGTCTAGATTGTGAGTTTTTGGTGCTAACTGCCTGTGTTTTTCCATCTAAATAAGTAAAAATAAGCTTTGTAGAAGTATTAGAAAAATTGTACATTTTTTGTAATTTGGTGCAAAGAATGCGATGGTTCACGCAGTCGAACGCCTTTGAGTGGTCAAGGAGAGTTAATAATGTAACTTCGTTGTTGTCTAATTTTGAGCGAATTTCCTCTGATACATTTAATAAAGCAGTAACGCAACTTCTATTTGGCCTGTATCTTTGTATTATTGCAACGATATTTAAGGCTTAATAACTTCAATAAATATCGAATATAACGCCGAAAATTGCAGTTTATTTATAAACTAGTGTAAAAGCCTATCCTACGACAGATCCTCCGCACACTTCCTTTTTGGAGCCATTCGCCGA
The DNA here is from genome assembly GCA_963920525.1 of Dichetophora obliterata. Taxonomy (NCBI): domain Eukaryota; kingdom Metazoa; phylum Arthropoda; class Insecta; order Diptera; family Sciomyzidae; genus Dichetophora; species Dichetophora obliterata. The sequence goes on along the minus strand of OY986437.1, from coordinate 264,607,955 downwards.
AATCACTTTTATTCTCTTTTTAAAGCTTGACTTTTTATTAACTTGATTTTTGCAAAATACAAATTTTCCACTTTAAATAACACTTTATGTATTGAAGCAGTGTTGAAAAATTTGTTCAAGTGTAAACAATTAGTCAATAAGTCGAGTCTAGTAGCAATCATATTCATACACAACTTTACAAACTGGCCTTGCAACCTCATATACGTAGCAACTCAGGTATCGTTTTTCTACTGATACAGTTACAATTTTTGGTACAATCGACTCAAAATAATTTCATTGAATTCGTCATAACTTTTTTATTAAAGGATAAAAAAAGAGATATTTAGTTAAATAAAAAACGTACTATTGTAAAAACCCAATATTGTCAGTGATAAGTAGCAAATATATTTTCTGTGCATAATTTCAGGCTGAATATTTTTGTAAACAGTACGTTTTGCAAAAGTGCTTTACTGTCAACAAATAATTACAGTTTGAGAAATACTGTGTGCGGAACAGTATGCTTGCCTTTTATGTATTAAGATGTGCATACTTTCAGGCTGAACATTTTGGGGAACAGTTTGAGAGATATTGGGCACGGAGCAGCGTGCTTGTCTTTTATATATTAAGATTCATCTAAGAAAAGTCTGAAAGCTGTACTTTTTTTACGATAATTCTAAGAATCTTATTCCAATTACGTATGAAATACACATGAAAGAAAGTTATGATTAGATAAAATTTATATTGGATGCTGTAAAATATGAAGATCACCATTGGTGGGTCTGTTGTGACATAAAAATTATATAAAAAAGTTTTGAAAAACGCAGAATTTGATCATATGCTCTCACCAATTGAGCATGCTGCATGAAAAAGCATTAAAAAAGTCAAAAATTATTCTGCTACTGCTCGAATATTCGTCGACTACATGCTTAGTGCTTTTGAAACACTTGTTGTTCGTTCATGCGTCAACAAACATTAATTTTTTTAATTCTCATATGGATTACTTCGAGCAACAGTTGGCAACAAAATCCGATGAACATGGTGAACGATTTCATCAGACATGTGCACCTATTGCAAAAAAGCTACACGGAGATAATTATTTTACTTGAATCAAGCAAACAGCAAATCAGCAAATCAGCAAAACTTTGCTCAGTCAAGTTGTGATTTTAGAAAAAGATTGTTAAATTGAAATCACCCCTCATGTATTTAGGAAAAAGCAAAATTATATTGAATTCAAGCTGAATCATATATTTGCTAAGTAACTAAACTGAATCAAATATTTGCTAAGTTATTATAAGCTCAAATAGCAAATTTTTACTAAACTCAAGCAAATATTTGCTAAGTTATTATAAACTCAAATAGCAAATTTTTACTAAATTCAAGCAAATTTTCTGTAACCTTCACCTGGCATGCTCATCCTGAGTAACATACCTGGACTCGTGGGGTACATACGAACCCCAGTGATTAAAATCTTTGTAAAAATTTAAATATTGATTATTTTGACTCCAAAAAATGCAGAGATCATCTTTAGATGCCACTTTAAACTGTAGAATAGTCCAAGTTGAAAAAAAATAAAGATCAGCGTTCATAAAAAATCCGGAAAACTAGAAACAAAATTCCAAAGAAATCAAAACGAGAAAGAACGTGGGGTATGTCCGTACCCTACGAGGCCAGGTGAAGGTTAAACACACGAGCACACGTTTATTCTTAATGAAAAAAATTAGGCGACGATTGGTTAACAACTGCGATGGTCAAATGGAGAAGCCCATGTACTTACACTCACGCGGCCGAGGTCTTCCGATAATAATAATTTTTCAATTTAATTTAATGTTATTAATTTTTTCATTTCAAAAATATGCTAAATTTCAGCAAAAACTAATCAAAATTTGCTATGCCAATTTATAATAACTTAGCAATTATTTGCTCGAAATAAGTAGAAATTTGCTTATGCAGTTTATAATAACTTAGCAAAATTTTGCTCGAATTTAATCAAAATTTGCTTAGTTATAAATAATTGATTAAATTTAATCAAAATTTTGCTAAGTTATTATAAACTGGAATAGAAAATTTTTGATTGGTTTTTGCTGAATACTAGCATAATTTTGAAGTGGCTGAGATTCAAGCGCAAGTTTTGCTTCGCCACAATACAAAATTAGCAAACAGTTTTCTTCGTGTATAAAGGCAAAAGTATTCATTGTCTTAAGCTGAAATATGCTGGTCATTGCTTGATAACGATGTAGAATTGCCAAGAGCTAAAAAATAAATTTAATAAACTGCTTAAACATCCAAATTTGTACTAAGCTCTTTATTAATAGATATTATATCTGGAACTTTCTTTTATATGGTGACATATAGTGAAATTTTACGTAGCACATTTTTTTTCATACAAACTAACCGCCAAAAAACCGATTTTATGGGACATTTAAACACCAACTCTAAATATTTACGAAATTAACCCTTAAACACATTTTAAATTTTGACTTATTTCTGGCGGTCAGGTTGAATTTTTAACATTTTTGTATTCCAAGACTTACAGTAGAATCTTATGGCAAATATTTTTGTGTAACGTTTTAACCTATTATCTTCTTGTATTCTGTGTCTTTTATTGCCTTTTTTTGCAAGGAGGGCCAAAAAGACCCTTGAATTGAAAAGTTAGTGGGTTAAAATGTTCCACAAAATGTTCCTCGTACAATTTTACATAAGTCTACCGAACACATCCTATACTTAAAATCTAGGAGTCACATGCCAATTAACCATAAGAGTGTGCAAAAGAGGGGAAACCTTAATCCCCTCTAAAATAAAATTCAGACAAAAACTTTCAAAACGCCGATACACGTATATTTTTTTTAAGTTCCACTATAGAACTAAATATCCGTTGTTGGAAAAAATAATTTTGTTGTTCAGTGTTATGAACAATTGCTCTCATGTGGGGCGCAATAATTTTGTTGAATTTTTTGAATTTTCTATTTTAGTTTTCTGAAAATGTTTATAAACAAAAACATGTTAATGTCTTATCTACATCTTGCAAAAGGTAATACAGTGGTGTGCAAAGAAATAAAGACACTTGTATTTTTATATTTAAAGCTACATGAATTATATACAAAGTGCCCCAGATATAGCATTAATTCCTTCGGTTGATGACTCCCCATAAATATTTGAGTAAAAAATGTAAGGATGATGTCACCCCCTGCCCCCCTTTGGGAGCTAGAGTGGAAAAACCGAAAAATAAGTGTCATTACATTTTAGTACATATTTAATGTATCTTTTATCCGATTTTCAAAGCTAATAACTTATTGAGAAGTTAATAAAATTAGCATTAAGTTGTTCATAAAACATTTTGCAAAAAATCAACTTTAAGAAAGTTGAGAGCAACTAAATTCTAAAAATGTTTGAATTCAACTTATTATTTTCTTACTATTTATTATTCAACAATATTAATAAATTTTTTTAATATTTTTATGATGTAATTTTTTTTAGTGGTAAAGTTTTCCATTGACTTGGTTTTTAATCTTGCTATAATACTTGAGTACTCAAAGCAAACACTACTAATTTTTATTTTAAATTGCTTCATTTAGTATGGTACGTTTAGAAAACGGTTTTTGCATCATTGCTTTGAAGGTCATGTAGCCTCATTTTCAAGATGCTTTTGACTTTGGAGATAGGTTAAGAGATAAATAAATATAGAGTAAGACGTAATGGCACATATTTTCAGGTTTTCTTCTTCTAGCTTCGAAGGGTGGGAGTTGTGGTCCTCATCCATAAAGTTTTATACTCGCCTTATCAAGGAGAATCACCACCCGAGGGAATTAATGCTATATCTGGGGCATCTTGCATATAATTCATGCAAATTTAAATGTAAAAATACAGGTGTCCATATTTCTTTGCACATCACTGTATCTGTTTCAAAAGCTTTTTTTCAAAATTTGCAAGTGACTTGTTAGAAATTGGTGACAGTTATTTTCTCTTCGCCTGGAGAGGTATAGCTTGAAAATAGCTAAAGCTTCTCACAATTAACCAAAAAATAAAGTTACCGAATAATTTTCAAATCTTTTGGTACTTTTCATTGTTATTCTTTGTGTCCAATTAAATATTAAAAAACTAGATGCTCTTAACATTCTAGAAGAGCTTTTTGCTGTAACTAAAATTCAAAGTTGTTTGATCGCTTTAACCCATTAACAGTAACATGAAAAGTAAAAGTGAAAAGTCCAAAAAATGTTTATTTTACAATAGAAAACAAACTAAAATAGCAAAAAAAAAAATGTTTTTTCATTTTTTTATTTTTTCTATTTTTTTGTTTTTTCTATTTTTTTTATTTTTTTTTTTTAAGAAACATATTTAAAAAAAAAAGTAAGAAACAAATGGAATTGACCCGCTAAAGAATTTGACACTAAAAATAAATTCACTAGTGCTTAACAACAAAAAAAACTTTAAAAGTTAAAAATATTTTGCTGTACTCAAATGAGTACAGTGGCGCTTAATGGGTTAATCAAGTGATTTGCTTTCAAAATGACAAAGAAAAATAAATGAAAAGTTACTCTGAAATTATTTTCCCTGCCCAAAAAAAAAAATTTAAACAATAAAGTTTAAATTATTATAGTATTTTTATTATAAATTTAAAGAAAATTCCTGAAAGTAAATCATAGAAAATCATAACAACTTTTAAGATTTTATTATAATGTTTTTTTTATTGATTTAAAACACCATTTAAAGAAAAATTATAGTATAAAAATGCAAATTTATAAAAATAAATAATATTAAACAATTCATAGAAATAAAAAAGTAACATATTTTGATTGAAAAAAATCTTAAAAATATGTAAAATAAAATTTTAATAGGAAATTGAAACATATATAAAATTTTTAAAAATTCACAATAAATATTGACAAGTTTAAATATTTAATGTGAAATATTTAAAAATATTTCACTTTTTTTTTTTTTAAATTTAAAACAATTTTGTTAAACTTTTGAACACTTAATTAGTTTTAGAAGAACTCATTGAAATAAAAAACATGTTGTTTTTAAGTAACATTAAATTTATTTTCTTTATTTTACTTACCTTAACATAAAATTTCTTGCATTTTTATTGATTCTGTTTATTATATATATATATATATATTTCTTTGTTTTTGTGTTTCTTTAAATATTTCTTGTATTAAATGCATTTTTATTTAAATAACATTAAATTAAATGGAGTAATCTTTTCTGCCTTGTTGTAATTGAGGTTGTTGTGAAGTTGTTATTCTTCTTCTTTTTTTTTTTTTTGTTACATAGGATGTATAAGTTTATAACTTAGAATATCTGTAGTTGTGCCGTACTTCTTTCTTTAAATCACATCGTTGCTCTTTACAATTTATTTCAACTTCTGTGCTTTGCGAATTTTCGCTGTTTTTCCTTCAGCTTTCAGCTTTTTGTAGCGCCTTCATTTGTATTTATTATATATTCTTGTACATATATTTTTGTGATTTTTTGTTTTGTTTTGTTTTTTAAATTAAGGATATGTTAAATGCACCTTAATTTAAAGTTAAGAATGGGATTTCTTAAATTCTATCGCTTGTGCTGGCTTTTGGCCTCTTTCAGCTTTCTTGCCACCGTCGCACTACGCCTCAACCTTAGAATAACAGTGAAAATAAGCTTCTCACGCCTGTAGAGCCAGCACCGGAACCGAGTGTGAATCCGGTACCGGTTGAACGCTGCCGCGATGCGTGACTGGAAACGTTAGAACGCACACGCTCGTAGCTGGCAACATCCTAGAAAATAGAAAAGAAAACAAAAATCGTTAGTTTATTCACGCTGTCCGACACCCTGTTTGAACTAAATTACTGGTCGAGCACAAAATCGAGATGCTGACATTGGCGACAGGTGTGGCAACTACTACAAGTGTTGTAAATCGACAGAACTCTCACCTCTTTGTCGGCATTGGCCAGAATACTGCGCATGGAATCGGCTACGGGCCACTTCTTCTTCATGACCAGGCTCTGTGGTGGCTCATGTGCAACACCGGCATCCACTGACCAAATGGTGACGCTGGCACCACCGGTAACCTTGCTGCCGCGTGTAAACTTGAAGGCGAGCTCCTCATCGCCGGCAATGCGTGTTAGCTGCCAACCGGTCAGGTTGATCTCTTCGGTGCCACGATTGTGTAGCTTGATGAAGCGTCCATCGGCATCGGCTTCAAGAATCTGCAAGTCGCCCTTGGCAGTAGCATTAACGGTATAATCGGCAAGATTACGATCCTCGGACTCTTCGATGACGGTGCGGCGACGTTTGACGGCGCTGGTGCTGCCACCAGCTCCAGGTGTTGCCGAACGACGTCCGCTAGGAGTGGCACGTCCACTGGGAGTGGCGCGACCGGAACGGTGATAGGCAGAACTCGAGCTAACGGACAAATGTGTGCCATTAGAGTAGCCAGAATCGGCGGCAGCGCTGGTACTTGTGCCAGGGCGTCCAGGCGAGGAGATGTTTAGACGACGTTCCTCACCGCACAGCAACTTGTCGTAGGCGGCAATTTCCAGATCTAGCGACACCTTGATGTCCATGAGATCCTGATATTCCTGCAGTTGGTGCGCCATTTCGTCGCGCATACGTTGCAACTCGGCTTCCAGCGAGGCAACGTATTGATTGTGACGTGCACGCTCGCTGTCCAACAGATTCTCCAGTTCGCGAATGCGAGACTAACAATACGAAAAAGGCAACAGTTAAAAATGATGCTTGAGAAACTTAAAAATTTCCTACTTACATTCAGAGTGGCGTTGGTGCCTTCCAAGTCCTGCAGCTTGGCATTCAAACCATCGATCTTGGTGCGCATGAGACGCACCTCTTCGGTGGCATGCGATGAGGAGTTGGCAGCACGATTGGCGGCAGCCTGCAAATTCTTGATCTCGTTGTCGTAGAGCAGCTCGATCTCCTCACGATTGACACGCATCTGCGACTCGTACTGATCACGTAGCTCCTGTAGAGATTGTTGCAACTTGGCTTCATACTGTTTCGATAGGCGACCATCGATTTCGCTGATCTCGACCTGGCGACGTGAGCGTGTCTCGGTCAGCTCTTGGCCATGCACTTGATCCTTGAAGCTGAGCTCTTCGCGCAGACTCTGGTTTTGATTCTCCAAATCAACGCGTGCCAAAGTTTCAGCTTCGAGCTGCTTGCGCAAATCCTCAAGTTGCTTGCGTAGGCGCGCATTCTCAGCACTTAGTTCCTTGGCTAGATCCTCGGCCTTCTTGCGATCTGCAAGAGCCTGGTTGTACTTGCCATTCACTTCAGTGTAGCGAGATTCATAGACACGGGCGCTGTTCTCAGCGATGGCGCAATCCTTGGTCTTCTTGTCGAGTCTGTGGAGATGAAACAAGAAAGAAAAAAAAAATTGAGAATCAGTAACATATTCAAGAACCTTAGCAAAATTACATGACTGTACTTAAAAGCAAAACATTGGAGCTTTTCACAAAAAAGCTATTGAGCTTTAGACCTATTGGTGGACATTCTACCGTTACTTCGCGAAAAGAGAAAAGCATGGAAGTAAGGAAAGCTCTTTGCCTACGAAATATGTAAATATTTAGACAATGATCTATATCTACTCTAAAACATAATTTATGGCGTTGCTTTGAGAATAACAATAAAAAATTATGAGAAAAAAAAATGGCTTTAATCTAATGTGAACAAGCTACAGCAAACAAAATGGTCAAAAATGACATCATCAACTTCATTATCATTGAACTTGCTTAAATGGCTTTAACTGCTTGCTATATGTATACGCATCAAAAACAATATTTGTATTGTATTTTCTTGTTGTTGTCGTTGTCGTAAGTTATTTATGCAGTTAACAATCTATTTGAGTTTAAAAAAAAAATGTTTTTTGTTATGACCGGTTTCTAAAACGTGTATTTAACTCCATTTTTATATCACTGTCCAAATAAATTTAATTGTTCTGCTTTGTGTCAGACAGACGTGATGTGAACATACTTTCAGCATTAAGCTGCTTACCGTAAATGTTTATTGTTTATTTTTTAATTTAGTTTAATTTTCAGTATGTTAAATAATGTAACCAAAATTGGATAAATAAATATTTGACGAAAAGTAGGTAAATAATACCTCAAAATAAAGCCAGCCAAACGTACAAATCACATATATTGTTAAAGCCCTTTAGCTTATGGTTGCGAAGTAAACCCTAAAATTGCCAGACAAAGTTTCAAGTCTCGATTTTCTATGGCTCAATCCAAACATAAATATTGTGTTTCCTTCTTCGGAAAGAAACAAGTTTTTATACATGACTTTTTATATTGTAGTAAAATTTTAATCTAGTCGGGAAAGTTATTTTTATGAAATATTGTATTCATTTTCATTGGCTTTTAAAAGTTTATTCATACATTGTTGGAGAAAACGCTGCTTGGAGCTAAACTTTTAAATATGAAATATAAAAGCTTTTTTATAGAACTAATTTATTCAAGAATTTCCTCACACATTTGTGTTAATTATACTTGGTCTTTTTTTCTCATTTTACTTCGATTTGTTTTAAAAATAATTTATATACAAAGAGATTAAAAAGTTGTGTTTGTTAGCGACAGAAATGCCCGCTACCAGTTGACAATAAATTTTATCATCTTATTTTTAGATATCTAAGAAAAAACGTGGGCGTTGTTTCTTTTTTCATTTCAAGTGTCGTTTGCTTTAACTTTTTTCTCTTTAATTTTTATAATTAATATGAGTGTAAAGAGTGAAAGTTGTGCTTGATAAAATGGTTTTAGTGTTAAACTTACTGTTTGAGTAGCGTTCTCAAAAACTGTTGCTTTAATGTTACGTTACTCTCAATTTTTTTAAAGTTTTTAAATTATGTTTTTATTTTTTTTTAGGTATTATAAATTTTAAATTATGTTTTTAAAGGTTTTTAAATTATGTTTTTATTTTTTTTTAGGTATATAAAATTGATTTTTAAAAATTTGTTGTGTTTGAAAAGAGCCTTTTGGAAAGCTCTTCTGCTAAAGCTCTCAATTTTTCAAAGTTCTTAAAAAAAGACTTTTTCTGTTAAACTAATGGGAATTTTTTTAAGGTATTATAAAGAAATTACTTTTTAAAAATTTGTTGTGTTTGAAAAGAGCTTTTTGGAAAGCTCTTCTGCTAAAGCTTTTAAGCTAAAGCTTTTAATCTAAAGCTGTTAAGTATTATAAAGAAATTACTTTTTAAAAATTTGTTATATTTGGAAAGCTCTTCTGCTAAAGCTTTTAAGCTAAAGCTTTTAGGTATTATAAAAAAAATAATTTTTAAAAATTTGTTGTGTTTGAAAAGAGCTTTTTGGAAAGCTCTTCTGCTAAAGCTTTTAAACTTTTTCACAAATACTTTACGGCTTTTTTTTTAAAAAAACTTTGCGCAATATTTTATTATTACTTTATTATTTATTATAACGGCTTTTTTAAAAAAAACTTTGCAATATTTTATTATTACTTTCTTAGCACAGTTTCTTAAAAAATGCGTTAAGTATTTTTTTAAAATATTTACATGATTTTAATTAAGAGCTATTTGGATCAGGTAAATTTTTATAAAGGCAACAGCAACAACAAAAACAACAAACTCGGTATAGAGTCAATCACACAGAAGACTAGACAGACTGTTTCGGAAGGAGCTACCGTTCCATCTTCGGTAGTCTTGAGTGATTCAGCTGTGACCAACCCATTGCTTAAGTCTACCATACTTTGACACTTGTTTGAATAAATTCCTTTGTTGGGATCGCACGAATTTATTTCTCATCTGCCATTTTCATATGACGTTTCAGCAATAAAGTTATTTATAGATCACAAAGCTCTACAATGGTTTGTGTCTGTTGCCTCTTTTATTTCACTATTATTCTTTGCAGTTCACCATAGTTCTATCCACCTTCCAACTAACTATCACCCATCTTACGACTCAACAGAATGCTTATGCATTTATAAGGGGCATACCCTGAGCGCTGGTTTAATCTAAGAATCTTAATGCTCGAAAGCAGCTTTAAATGAAAAAAGCTCATAAAAATTTTTTATAAGAAAACTTTCTCTCTTTACTAGTTTATGCTTTTCACCCACTTTGTAGAGTGATTTAAATGCTGCGTCAAAATTTCTGCTCAAAAAAGTAACTAAATTGAAAGCTCCTTTTTTTTTGTTTAAATGAAATTAAAATTGTGTGTGGAATGCTTTTTCTTCCGTCAGTTTGTAGCTTTATTGATTAATCTTCCCCCACGTAAAAAGCTCTTAATGTCGATTGAGATATTGCGAAATTTTTGTTTGATCGTTTCAGTATTTTTACAAATGTTTCAAATTGCTGTTGCTCAAATTCATTACCCACTTCTCCCACTTCTCTTTTATCCTATCGCTATTTATGACTAATTAACTTATGCATGTTTTAAAAATGCTTCAACATTTCATAGACAAATTAATGGCTTTGTTCAAGGTTGTCGCACATACGTTTGCTTGCTGCCACTGTTTAATGCTACGTGTTGGTTGTCGCGCCAAATTTAAACGACCTAAATTTATATTTTTAGATTTCTAGTTGTTGCCTCAAACACACTCCCACCAAGAAAACGCATCTACGTAATGCTTTCGATACTCTTGCATTTCTTGTTGTTGCTGCCTCTCTGCTAAACAGCATTTAACTTAATTTTGTTAAGCTTTTTGTGCTTTTAGGCCTAATGCGAAGTTCTTTTCTTGTTTGTTTGTTTGTTTGTTTATTTGTATTAACAAATAACTGCTGCTAAGCTCTTGGAATTGTTTCTTTTTGCTTTTTTATTTATGTTGGGGTTGTGTTGTTCTTATTCTCTGTTTGTATTTTTCTTTTTCCTTTTGGTCTTAATTAAGCTTAACTTAATGTTGACATCATTTTTGGGCTGTTGTTGGTTGTGGATTTTAGGTGTTTTTTTTTCTGGTAGCATGACATCACAGAGAATATTTGTGCTTGCATGACCTTGAAAGGTTTTACTTCCTTTTTCAACATTTTGTTTTCGTTTCAGCTAAAGCTTCATTTAGCTTGCTAGCATTTTTTTTTTTTTATTAATTTTTCTTTTCATATTTTTTCCCAGTCAACTACGCCATCATAAATAAAGGCTGACATTTGCATAAATTAGTTTAAGTGTAAAACTTTGCGGGAAAAATATAAAAGGTAAAAAACAAGAAACAGCATATTAAAAAAATGTTCATCGCGATTAAAAAATGTTATTAGAACAAAAACGATTTATCTTGCCGATTATTTGTAGAGCTTGGAATTTTTATCTTAATTTTGTTAAAAAAATATAAAACATAAAATATTTTTTTAAGTCCTTGAAACAAATTTTTTAACAACACTTAATAAAAAACTACTCATACCATAAAAATTGAATAGTAAGAACATGAACAAAAAAACACATAATATTCACTCTTATTGAAATGAGTTATTTGCGTCTCTAATCTTAACGCTGTGTTAACATAAAGCTTGACGGGCAAATTATTTTAATGCCAACAAATTTGAGAGCAATACAAAAACAAAGTTTAGTTTAAGTCTTAAGTCATAAATGCTGCTTTTATAGTAAATATCATTGTGCAGAAGTTTTTGTATTTTATCATCTGCTCTCATTGGTTTATCAAAAATTTATTAGATCAAAATGTTTTAGATTTTTAAAAATTTCCTAAGTGCTAAAAAATAACAACTTCTCTGCCTCTCTCTTGTTTAAAACTTCAATATTATGATTTAAATCTTAAAGATTTTTTGAATCGAATATGTAAACACTAGAACTAGAACACTAGTTTCTACGAAAAACATGTTCATGATTAAAAAAAGTAATGTCAGAAAATTCTTAATAGTAACAATACAAGGATAAAAGAAATCTCTGGTGTAGTTTTTGTACCAATCAGTCAATAATTGAACCCACAGCTTCTGCAATGATCATTGTAAACATTTCAACTTAGCTATCAAATTTGATAAACGAAAAAATGAATTTCTTGACATATTAATGATGGTATATTTTAATTACTAACCATACTATTTTGTAGTTCTAAATTAATTTTGTCTAATTTTTGTCGTGGATTTGAACATATTTACATTTCACATACACATTTCCCAATATTGTATGTCATTTTGCGTTGTTTTAGGCCGCGTTCATAGTGAACGCTTTTTGCTGAGCCGAGCCAAAAAACACATTGAAGCAATAGAGAACGCAAGTCGTGAGTTTCTTTTGCCCCAATGCGTTTTTGAGCTGAAGTTCAGCTCGGCTCAGCAAAAAGCGTTCACTATGAACGCGGCCTATGTTCCAAAAAACTGTAAACCGCTTGCCTTTGCTATATTTCTTTGCTTCGAATATCTCAAACACTTACCACTACAACACTAGATTAGTTCGTTGAACAGAAAATATTCGGCCTCTCTCTCTCTCTCCAAAGGAGTTAGCCCAAGGTTTATTTATAAGGTTGTGGCTCTTGAGAGAAATGCACTCTTTTTCGCCCTTTTGCTTGAACTGTGACTGTGCTTTTCTTTGTTCTATGCATTCATTTTCTTGCTTTCTTTTCATTTATTCTGACAGTTCGACCGAGCTCGCTCTCCAATGCCACAATCTTATAAATGCGGCTTGAGTTAGCCAATATCTCATGAATTTGTTTGTGCTTTTAAGCACCCATTTGCTCTAAAACGTAAATTTTCTCACTTCTATTCCGAATTTTTTAATTCCAGTCGTGATTCCAACCCACAACCTTTGTGATCTCAGTTTAGAATGTTACCGCTAAGCAACAGAGTTCTTTTTGCAAAAAAATTACGGAATTCATTAATTCTGTGCAAACTTAAAAGCCATTTTTTATGTAATTTCATTAATTATCTAAATCTTTTAAACTACCAGCAGCTCCGAAACGCTTTTTTTCCCATTCGACTAAAAATGATTTTCAGTCCAAATGGGCTTTGAACCCTCGACCTTAGTTATGGAACACTAGAACGCTACTAGCTAGGCTATGAATATGCATGTTTTTAAAAAAGTATCAAAAATGATTCGTTGAATATCCAAGCTCGCTCTAAAAACTTTCTAAAGATTAAAACTTTTTTAGTGTAAAAGCTTTTAAGACTCTAGCAGCTCTAAATCTTCGACTGCAATATTTTGTGTAGAAAGCTTGCTCTAAAAACTTTCTTAAGATTAATCCTTTTTTTAGTGTAAAATCTTTTAAGACTCTAGCAGCTCTAAATCTTTGACTGCAAATCTTCGACTATTTTGTGTGGAAAGCAACCCGCTAAGCTTTTGAGATGGCTGGACCAAAACTAATGATTTTCTGACCCAATATAAGCATAAAAATGAACAGAACATCTCAACATCACTGAATCTACTTAGGTTTTTTTTAACATATTGAAAGTGTTACTGAGATGTGAACCAACAAACGCTTTGTTAACAGCTTAGGACTCTACTCACTAAGCTTACTTACTTTGACAACACAAAAATCTCTTACTACTGACTACTCACTTACTACTAACTATACGAACTATAACTTGGAAAATATTTTACTCTCAGAAATTTCCTTTTGCTCAACGCTTATTTCTTTCACATCTTTAACAATTGAAGAGCTTATTGCAAGAACATGATAAGCCACACAAAAAATATTTTTCAATAATCGACTGCAAAGTTTTGAAAAAAATGTATTTTTGTAAGAAGAAATGGAAAATTTATACACGGAAAATTAATAAGAAATAGCCAAAATCTCTTCAGTCAAAATCTCTACGCATTGAGTAATATATTAAGCATTAACAATTGATTTATAAGATCCTGTGGCTTATCATGTTATTGCAGTAAGCCCTTCAATTGTTTTGTTTCTAGCCGAAATCTGTACCTAAAATCGACAAAAATCTATTCTCGTCACATTCATACACATTAAAAAATATGAGCATAAATTTTATACTATTTGGTTTACACATACATCCAAACCTAAAATGTTTTAAAAGTTATACCATCAAATCTTATAAATTTTTCCAGACCATTTTTCTCGTCAGATCAATCGAAACCACTATATTTTTTAATTTCCCGATTTTGGTGAATTTTCTACTTTCGAAGAAGAATTTATTTTAATTTACTCATGATAACTATATAAAATTTTTAAATTATATTTGTTTTATTATTTTTATAATATTGAGTGGTATAAAATTTATATATTATTTGGAATAAAAAAAGTTTATACCACACAAATGTTATAAAAAAAGATAAAATTTACCCTCAAATTTTTTACTGTGTACCAATATTAATATAGATTATAAGATATCGTCAATATCAGTCTTCGTAAAAACGACTGTGATCGTGTTTTGCTCAAATCACAACTAATCAAACCCTTTTTCACATAAAATAAAAATATTTGCATAGAATGTTGTGTCTCGATACACCGTTAAACTCATGCTTATTATCACGCGCTTGTTTCATAATTTTTTTATTATGCTTTTTGAAAATCTAGAAATCTAAATATCTACTAACGAGTTGACCTTAAAACTGAGCAACTCAATGTTTAGCATAATCAATAAAGAGAAAACTTGTTCTAGCCTCTATTTTAGAAGCGTATTCCCAAGAAAGTCCCTGTCTTGCTGTCTGACCTGTCTGCCTGCCCCATTCAACTATGTTAACAGCGTTTGCTAGTCACCTCGCCACATGTTGTAAACAAAAACAATGCAGGGCCAACTGGCAGCACATTGTTGCCTGCCCCTTCCCTCACTCTCTCTTTCTTTCTCGCTCACTCTCGCTCTCTGAGCAAACGACTGCGCTCTGGCTTTGCCAACAACACGAATGACATCACTGCATCGTTTGTATTAGTTTCTTCTAGCATTGAAACGAAATTTTATTGTTGTTTTTGTTGTCGTACATAAAAATACGTTGATGACATCATTGTGTACCACGGTTCATATGCCTCACTACATATGCCAACAACACAAGGTTACCGACCGGTGGTTGAACCACCACAAACCGATACCAAAGCAATTTTACGTGGAAAACCAACCCTAATACTGAAAATCTATTTTCTATGCGTGAAAAAGGTTTTATCCCCTATTTCTCCCTTTCTTTCTCTGGCGATCTCTACCTTTGCTTCAAGTCGTCGTTCTCCTCCCACAGCCGCTTGACATCGATCTCCAGCTTGGCCTTCTCCCTAGAAGTTTCGTCGAGCAACTTGCGTGCTGCAGCCAACTCCTTCTCATACATGGCCTTGATGTTCGAGGTCTCGCGGTGCACGGTATCCTGCGACAGATGCAACTCCTGTGTGAGCCTGTTGTTCTCATTCTCGAGATGACGCATGCGATCAATGTAGCAAGCAAGACGATCGTTCAAATGCTGTAGCTCCTCTTTTTCTTGGATGCGGCTGGTACGCGTTGGGCTGGTGGGAGATGCAACACCACCACCACGCGCTGTACTGGCACCTCCAACGGGCGTAGAGGTGCTGGCGCGTGAGACGCGTGTACTGACAGTGACACGTTTTCCCGACATTTTCAGATACTGTTTCTGTTTTGTTTTTAGACTATTTTGAAAATCTTCTAAATTTTGGGTTGTTATGCGCACAACTTAAGGAATATTTTAAGTACTTTGTAGCTGATTGATTTTTTCCGGCTCTTTAATGTTTTCTATTATTTTTTCACTCAATCTTTCTTTATGTATCTTGTGAATTTCTTAAGCACATCCGCTCGGTTTGACTTCAAGTATTAAACTGAATCGTTGCCCGGTTCGTATACAAAATGAATGAAATCATCATCATCGACGAATTTAGGCGATTGTGTGTTCTTTGCTGTGTGTGTGTCTTTTAACGTTGCTTCGTTCTGTTCGCGTTTTTATTAGTATTTTTGTTAGCTCTTTCTCTGCTGTTGTTGTTGTTGTTTAGTGCTTAGCTTTGGCATTCGTTTTGTTGGTAGCATAGCGGCGACAGTTGGCAAAAGTTTCACAAATCGTTCTAGAAAAAAAAAAAAAAAAAAAAACTTAAGTTGGTTGACGACTCGTTATTTTATTCTAAACAAGAATTTGAATTAATTTTATATTTATTATAGGAGATCATTAAATTAATTAGAGCCTAAAAATTTTTTTTTAAGATTTCAAAAAAATTGTTTTATTCTAAATTATTAGACACAGAAGAAGATGAGGTAACCACGGTCTATTGAGGGTATACTCAAGAGTTTTGATGGCATAAATAATATAACCTAAAAAATATTGAAATGCTTTAAAAAATTACATAGAATATGAAGGAAGTTCATAGGTTAGCCATTGTTTTCGTTTGAGTCTATAAAATGAGAAAAAATAAACGAAAAAATAAATGAAAGGGAATAAAAAAGCATAAGAAAGCTAGTACCATCAACTGTCTTGAGTGTTAAAACCTTTTTTATATTCCTTGATTATTCAAAATGCTTGAAAAATATGGTTTTAAAATTAGTCCGTATATAAAATAAAATAAATAAAATTAAAATCATGTTATTTTTTACAATATGGGTTGCACAATTTCATTAACAACTGAACGATATTTCAGTTTACTTTGCTTAAAATATTTTTTTAATTTTTTATTATTTTTTATTATTTTTTTATTATTTTTGTATTATTTTTTTTTTATAATTTTTGTGTTATTTTTTTATTTTTTTATTTTTTTTTTTTGTTATTTAATACGTTTTATCGAATCATTAAAATAAAAAAAACGCAATTTGGAACGTACAAGCGCATATAAATAATGTCTTAGCACAAAAAAGTGGGCCAACCTACGAACTTTTGACATTTGATAATTAATTCAAAATTTATTTTGTTTTTCAAAATATTTTCGAAGTCCGTACGGATTATGAAAGGCAATGTACAAGAAAAAGAGAACAAATTTTTTCTATTATATTAGTCCTTTACTTTTGGATGGCAAATGGCTACTTTATGGATACTTCAAAAATACTTTGTAAAACTTTTTGGAAACAAAGGTGAACTTTTGATAAGTGCTTTGCTCTCGCTACGAAATATGTTGAAAAAAGCGATATTATGTATCTACTCCAAAAACTATTGAAACTCACATCACTAGCGAGTTCAATTAAAATGCACATCACTAGCAAACGAAAAAAAAGTCTTAACAAGTGTTAAAGCAAAAAAGTGGAAAATATAAAGTGAAGCTATACATTAAAATTTTTGATATAATTTAAAAAAAGGTAAAATTTGAGTGAGAAGTGGCTAGACTATTCAAAAGACATTTCAAAAGGTATATAGCAGCGAAGATAAACGATATTTAAAGTGAAGTTGCTCTTGCAGGTGATATCGATGAAGTTGCAACAGACGCATCTTCAGAAAATGTAATTGGACATAGCATTATATCAAATGTGCGGACGAAGAAGGCGCAACAGCCGCAGACTATTTAAGGGGACGTGGCAGTAGCGCTTTCTTTAATCACTTTTCGTAGCGAGAACGGAGCCCTTCCCTGAATCACTTTACGAAGTGAGAGCAAAACTCTTTTTCAAATAACTTTCTGTAGTGAGAGCGAAGCGCTTTTGCAAATCAGCGAGAGAAAATCGCTTTTTTAATCACTTTTCGTAGCCAGAACAAAGGTGTTCTTCCCAATGACACGACAATGTTAAAAAATGCGCTATTTAAAGCGAGAACAAAGCGCTATTCTGATTTTGAAAAGTGCTTTGAAAATTGTTTCGAAGCACTTTGTTTCCTAAAGGGTACAGACGGAGCAACCTACCTACCTCTCCCTTACATTTTTTTATACAGCAATTCCATATTAAACGAACCGGCCTTAAGAAATGACCATCTCCGATTTGGGTGAAACTTAGCATGAAGCAACACTGACGGAAATAAAAAACCATGCTTGGAGGAAAAAAGTTTGGCGTGATTTTGGGCGGAGTTACAGGGTGCACAAAATTGACAAAACTCGGCTTAAACGTCGAAAATTAATTTTTGTTAAAATTCATATCTCAAACATTTCTTAGCCGATTGTTAAGTTTGAACTACTGTTGAAAAGGTAATTATTGGACTTTTATACCAAAATAATTTTGGGAAATAATTTTGGGGTTCCATTCCTTACGGTAAGATAATTGATTTCAAAGAAGCGCACAGTGCGCTTTTTTCGATTTTAGCCTAACCATATTTTTCTTAATAAAAAAAACCCGCTTAAAATTGCCTATTTATGTTTTTAAAAAGTAAATTTAATTTATATAACTTCACTTAAATGGCATGCTAAAAATATTTCAAATCGGAAACCTTTTAGATATATCTCCCAGAAAACAATTTTACCCAATTAACGAAATTTAAAAAAAAAATTTTAAAAAATGGTTGCTCATACAAAATAAGGTCACAACTTGTTTTAAATTATGAATTCTATTTTATTTTTCTTTAAATTTAAGAGTACCCACAAATTGTCTTGGAAATCAGTGAATTTTAGGGCAAAATTTGATTTTCAAGACATTTTTTAAGATTAAGAGGTTTTTCTTAAGAGCAGCTAGATGCAGCAAGTTTTTACAGAAACAGAGGGTGAAAATACGATATCTTATGATAGTTATAGCCTTCGACTTTAATAATGCTTAACTGGCTAGATATTTTCTACTAAATTTAACTTAAATTTTCATTACTTGAACAATGTACAGTCATATTTCAACGATTTTTCTATTTTTATTTATTAACAATTTTTTATTGTATTTTATATTAAATTCAATGCCAATTAAGACATAAAAAAGTCCTAAAAACAAAACCTTGAAATATACTTTGTGCTCGAAGTTATTATAGTTTAAACTTAACTTTATTTTTTTGGTTTTATTGAGCTAAGTTTTGTTAAAAATGTTTCAACTTTGACGAATTTTATAAAAAAAAAAAACATACAATACATCAACTTTTTAATACCACATTTATAATACAAGTTTTATAATCTGACGAATAAAAATAATTTTTAAAAATTTAACAAAAAAAAAACCCAAATGTCATCCTAAAATTAAAAAAGCGCAGTGTGAAGCGGCTCGAAGAACACTATTCAAAAATTAAAAATAAGTTTTTTCTTTAAGCTGTCAAAATTGCCTTTTAAACAATATAAAAATAAGGTTACGAACTCAATGGGTTAATGAAATATGGTTATTTTATCACTTAAACATAAATATTTTTTTTTGACTACCAAACGAGTCTCTTAACCGAATTTTTAGTTTTACCACTGGAAAGGTTATTGAACGGACTTTATTATAAAAGTGATTTTGAAAAATGTTGGTGGTTTCATCCCTTGTGGTAAGATAATTGATTTTGAAGTAGGGGTTCAAAGCGCAGCATTTAAAAAATTATGTTATTCTTTCAGCTGACAAAATCACCTTTTTAACAACATAAAAATTATTGTGGGGTCTCAATGGGTACATGAGATATGGATATTTTAACATCTAAACAAAAATTTAAATTAAAAATGTTTTTGTTAAAATGACCATATCTCATGAACCCATTGAGTCCCCACCCTAATTTTTATATTGTTGAAAAGCTAATTTACACATTGGAAGTGAAGTCCTTTTGTCTAATCAAATAGATTGCATTCTGTTTCTTCATTGTACGTTCAAACTTTCTTTAAATTTTATTTAATGCAAGAGAAAAAATAAGATATCTACTGTCACGTGTCGGACGGGTCCAAAGTTGCAAATCGTTCTGTTCGATTACAAAATTTAACGAAAGTAACTGATTTGAAGAAGTGGTGTTTGAAAGCCAAATTATTATAACTCATAAACATGCTTCGGCGTAAAAATTTTTTAAATAAAGTCCACCGTTTTTTTTATATTCACGGCACGTGGAGGCAAATTACGTCACGTGCCTGACAGACTCACAATGTTGTAGTTTAATTGGGTAGTTAAGTAGTTAGGTAGCTAAGTAATTATTTAATGAAGTAATTAGAAAACAAATTTAATATATTTTTCTTTCCTTGCCTCAACCGTTTTCTCATTATCTTTTAGCCAATGCCTTACATTTTTACTAAAACAAAAGAGTTTACGAAACATTTACGAAAAAGAACAACTACATTTGTAAAGCAGTGCAGACGATTTGATCATCATAGTAGATGAATTTATGTATAACTTGCTTAAGTTAATAAAATTGAAATGTTTCTCTCAGGTAATATCATAAAATCATAAGTTTTTAATTAGTTTTAATTTTTTGGTCACAGTTGACTTTTCTGTGGAATGCCCCTGTATGTCTTTTAAGAAGCTATTTGTCGAATAGATTGATACGTAGATATTTGTCGAATAAATTGATACGCAGTGGAGTGCCACAGGTTCAATTCTAGGCCCATTGCTGTTTTTAATTTTTATAAATGACATTTTTTCAACTTGTTAACATTCATCTATGCATGCATACGCGAATGATATTCAATTACATCTCTCCCGTAAAACCGGTCTCTTGGAGGACTTGAGTTGTTGACTTAATAAAGATCTCCAAGATATAAACCAGAGGTCCATTAGAAACGATTTGCGGCTTAATGCACTTAAATCTTACCTTCTACCAATAAGTATCTCGGCATCTAAAATATTTTTTGAAAATATCCCTGACTGATAAAAAACTTAAACTTGTTACCAATGTTGTAAGCCTAGGCTTCATAATAAACTCAACACAAAAGTGCACCGATCATGTTAACAGCATTATCCGTAAAATATATTGTTGTCTTAGAAATCTTAGAATGCCTGCTGACGTTACGCTCTTAGGTTGCGAACAGAGTGAACGCCGATTCAGACAGGCAGGCAGATAGACACAGACAAACTGTGTTAACAAGCCAGATAAAAGTAGGCTTGGCTTTATTTCTCTCTCGTTTCTTCGCAGGTTTCTGCCTGCGCCTATCTGCCTGCCTGTCTGAATCAGCGTTTACTCTGTCCGTAACCTTAGGCTGCCCGCAGAGAAAGCGCCGAAGAAAGTAGGCAGGCAATTAGGCGCAGTCAGTGCCTCGCGAAGAAACGAGATAGAAATACAACCAAGCTAACTTTAATCTCGATTGTGCACATAGTTTCCTGCGCCTGTCTGCCTGCTTCGGCGCTTACTCTGTGGGCTGCCTTAGTCTGCGGACAGAGTAAACGCTAAAGCAGGCAGGCAGGTTTGCTTACTTGTCCCAGTGCGACGAAACTTGCTTCATACAACTATAACAACATTCATGCAACATATAAATCTGCTCGAAGTGTGCAGAGTGGCAGCAGCCAGATCAGATCAGGTTGTTGTGAGAAACCAGGCTGGCGCAGGTTTCTCGCAACTAATCTTTATTATATGATCTTTATTATATGTGTATTTAAAAATTTGTTAAACTTCGAGTGCTTTGTGTTGGTTGATTTTATTATCTCTTAAAAAATAGCACAAAAAACTACAACGAAAAGCATTAACAACAACAAAGTGTTGGACGTAACAACAGCAGCTTCCACGCACGTGTTTATGTGAGTGTGAAGGTTGGTTTTTGGTCGGCATCGATAGAGATTTATGTTGTTGTTGGTATGCTATTGTTTTTACATTTATTAGTGCTTGTTTTACCATAAGCAAAGCATGAAAAATATAAAAGTTGTACGAAAAAAAATAAATAACAAACTTATTCTCGCACTGATCTGATCTGATCTGCTCGCATTTACTCTGCACGGTTTATTTACTAAGCAGGTACCTGCCTGCGCCAGCCTGTCTGCCCGCTTCAGCGTTTACTCTGTCCGCAGACTTAGATACCAGGTTTAAGCTTGTAGTACAGTTGATACTACCTATAATAACGTACTCTGAACTTATATACAGCAAATTAGATTCACACTCTGAGCATAAACTACATGTAGCATTCAATCACGCTACAAGATATGTCCATGGCATTCGCAAATTCGATCATATTTCACAGTACAAGAAATCTGTTCCTGGCTGCGACTTATCTAGTTACCTTGACGCGAGGACTTGTATGTTTTTATATAAACTGATTCGGTCAAAAACTACCTTAAACCTATTTGAAAAATTACAGTTTTCTCAGTCAGTTCGAAGTAATACGCTGATAGTACCTAATTTTAAATTTCTTAATTAAACGAGATTATTTTTCATTAACGCCATTCGATATGGAATTTTTTACCAAACCATTTAAGATCCATTGATGGTTATTTAAATATAGAGTTTTGTTAATGTAACCAATTATCTTACTTAATTTCACTCTTTCTCTCAGTGCGCTTTCATTTGTTTCTTTTCTGTCTTCTTCATAATACTGTCTATCTTCAACTTTTACAATTCAAATATTTGAAAGTTATATATAATAATATTTACAATAATAATAGTTTATTTCTTTCAACTATAATTGTAAATAGCTTGTGCTCAAAATTAAAAATTATTCGCATTTATTGTTTAATTTTTGTAATATGTAATGTATAATTCTAAATTATATTTCTTTGTTTAGTAAAATAACTTGTTCTTATAATACTACTAATTTGATAAAAAAAAATACAAAAAATAAAAAAAAAAATAAAAAAAAATAAAAAAATAAAAATATTAATAATACATAAAATAATAATATTTATAATAATAATAGTTTATTTCTTTCAATTATAATTTTAAATAGCTTATGCTCAAAATTAAAAATTATTCATAATTATTGTTTAATTTTTGTAATATGTAATATTTAATTCTAAATTATATTTCTTTGTTTAGTAAAACAACTTGTTCTTATTATACTAATTTGATAAAAAAATAAAAAATAAATAAAATAAAAAAATAAATAAAAAAATTAATAAAGAAATAAATAAAAAATAAAAGTTAAAAAAATGAAAAAAGTAAAATTTAAAAAAAAATTTAAAAAATAAAAAAATATTAAAAAATAAAAACTTATCCAAGTTAAAATCTTTTTCCGTTTTACCTGCCTTATAATTAGTTAAAATTTTTTATCGATTATAAAGTTAGAGTGAAGAGGAAATGGAACATTTTTGTTATAACTGGGACAACTTACTATATTTAATATTTGTAAAATAATTTATTTAATTTAATACAAAAAAAATTAAGATATAGCTTGATAACTTTTTAATTAATTAATTCTTATAATTCTTAGTTTTAATTTTTTAATTTTTAAATAATTAATTCTTAGTTTTTAAGACAGTATGCCTCTAATTTCCAACTATATATTGTACTAAAAAAGAAATTATTCTTAATGTACTAATTACTATCGCAATAAATCAATCAAACCATCGATTCTGTACTGAGACACTCATCCAGATAAAGTTTCTTATTAATTATAGAGTAAAAGTAAAGAGAAAATGAAACATTTTTGTCATTACTACTTATTCAGCCCAATCGGGAATAATTTTATGAACATTTTGAAGATTTTTAATGCAAATTTGTTGACAAACCGTTGATGGACAAAATTGCATTAAAAATTTTCAAAATTTTCTTTAGCTTTATCTTAAAAATAAAAGCTCCCTTTTTCGATTCCGCGTGAAAAGTTACTCCCGATAGGGCTGATTATAGTTTGTGTGACTGCTATTTTTTTAAATTTTATATTTTAAAAATAAAATATTTAAAGTTCTTTGATTCAATAGAATCAAAAAGATTCGTAATTTGTGATGGCGTTATAAATCTAAGATTTGGCCAAATAATTTCCTCTTCAGTGAGGATTCTTCTTGAGCTAGGGAAGCCTAGCTTTCGGAGTAACTTTAAATATTAAAAAAAAAAAAAAAAAAAAAGTTCTTTGAAGTTCTCTCTGGAAAGTTGCAATAACTGAGAAACACATGCTGTTATTTTCTCAGCTTTACTTACAATCCATACTTCAAATTATTTCCAGAAAACTATCCTGCTCACAATTTTGATAATTTTGTTTATCACAAGATTCTAATTTTTTTGTTACGCATAACTTTTAGTTTAAGCACTTTAAGCAAAATTTTTCAGTTTCTGTACTTTAGAGCATGTTCTCTAGGGAAATTCTTGCATTAGGTTTGTTTATATATTCCATCTTTGTTCTATTTCAAAAATAGAATTTTCATTTTGCTCTTCTGTATCTACTGCTTGCCTTACACTTATTTGTATAGTTTGCCTCTTTCTCTGGTTTTCTGTCCCTCTCTCTACCATTTCTAACACATTCAGTGTGAACCCGCATTTTATGACTTAATGACGTATTTGTTGTTTCAAGACTTTCCCTCTATCTATCTATTGTGGATTTTCATACCTTGTTGGTTTGACTAAATTAATTCATTAAATCACTCTCTTTCTCTCTCTCACACACACTCACAATCTCTTTTTGTATCTCTAGATTAGAACTCGATTATTTCTTCCCCCCCAAAATGTTGCTGGTTTTCAATTTATAAAAATACTCAGATATTTTAAATGTGAGTGAATTGCGCACAAAACTTTGTGTAATTATGTTGATTTCAGCGGAGTTTCCACGTTTTGAAAAAAAAAAAAACAAATAAAATAAAATGAAATGTTTTATCACGCAAGTTTAAGCTACTTTCTGTTTGGTGGTGGATCGTTTCTGTTTGTCTCTAAAGCTGTTATTCTTATAATTTTATTTTCTTTTATTATTTTTGTTGTTTTTTATTGCTTTTCTTGTTGCCTTCTACCTCATTTACCGGCAAATATTCCATACTGAACATATTTTTGTATTTAATCTGCTAATTAGCAAGGTGTTGCTAGAAAAAAAGTAACCCACACACTTGCACAGAACTGGTTAGCTAGCTACCGGCGCATGAATTGTTCCCTCAAATATTGAAATATTAAAATATTGAAGAGAAAAATTTTTTCTATGCTCCCCTATCTTATCTCTACCTATTCTTGGCTTTCACTTTGAGCAATAAACGAGACATATCTCAAAATAATTTTGCATGAGCTTTGTAGTTATCAACTAGCAAAATATTTTTGCAATAAGTCAGAAGATAAGCCTTACCACCACCACTTCAGGAAATGACGAGGTAAATACATGATTTGAAATAATAAAAAATCAAAAGGCAAAGCAAAAAAGAATTGACATATCAAAAACGTTTTCTCGATAATCGTGATTTATAAAATATAAGTTTTTTTTTTTGTTATGATGGAATTTGTTAATTCGTTTGCAATTTTTCAATCGACATGAGTGAATGAAGGTGATAAGTCGCATTTTCGGATTTCTTCAGTTCTATGCATTTATGAAGATATAATGTACATACACACAATGTTAAACCTTAAAACAAGCACGTTTGTAGCTATTTGAGAAAATAACTTCTTCACAAAGTTTGATTTAGTATAGATTTCAGTATAAACGCAAAACTTTGAACTCAATTTTTTCGAAACTAGAATTTGGCGACACATCACCTTTATCCACTCATGTCTTCAATTGTTTACATACAAAATATTTTAATTCTCAATCAAAATGCTATTAAAATATCGTAAATTACGCATTTTGCTCTGATCAAAATTTTTATGTTTTTATAAATAAAAGTTGCAATTAAAAATACCTCGAAAAAAAATAAAACATGACAAAAATAAATAAATTTCTATATAAAGAGTGATTTTTTTGCAATTTGTTTTTCAGTGTAAATTATTTGACACCTCACACGTGATTCGTAACATTTGACAAAGCCAAAATACTCAGTAAGGTTTGCCATTTTACCATGAATAGCCTAATGCTTGGTTTTCACTATGTCATTTTCAGTGGTCAGTTGTTGTCAATCAAATTGAAAATAACAACATTTTGACATTTTTTCTAGCTTTGGCAATCTTGGAAAATTAAAAACAAATAAATTATTAAACGGAGCTATGCAGAAAAAGTTCTAGAGTTTTATTATTTAATATTTCAGGTGATAAACTTTTGTGTCGTCATAAAAATGACATAGTAAAAACCAAGCATAACAAAGGAACAGCGCTTGTAAATGAATGAATTTTATTATCAAAATTTGTGCTCTGTGAGAAATGTGTTTTTTATCGAAAAATTGTCTTTAGCGACGAAGCTCATTTTTGACTTAATGGGTACAAACAAACATAATCGAATTTGGTCTGAAAAGCAGCCAGAGTGAGTTAGTTCAAGAGCTGGCAATGCACCCTGAAAAATGCAGTGTTTGGTGCGGTTTGTGGGCCGGCAGCATTATTTGGTCGTACTTTTTGCCCAAAATGGAAGAATGGGACTTAGTTGACATTTGGTTTCAACAAGACGGTGCCTCATGACACACGGAACGCGATCCATTGACCTATTGTGAGGCAAGATTGGTGAGCAATTAATCTCACGTTTTGGAGCAGTCCTTTTGCCGCCAAGATCATGTGATTTGACCCCACTAGCCGCGGGCAACATTTATATGAAATAATCTTTAAAAAGTAAATGGCAAGCCGTGATGTATCGCTCCAAATAAATATTTCATTCACTTTTGCAAATTTTCTGTTTTTTTTTTTCAACTTTCAAAAACCAATCGCTTAAGAAATCACCCTTTATAAAGTTTGTTTTACTTTTGCTCAATTTTGGGACCATTTTTTTATTTTATATTGCAAATCACTTCCACTTTGGTGTCTATTATAAGTGGAAACAGCTTTATACCGATATTTCAAGCATAAGTATCTAATTTCATGTAACAAATGTAGTTAGGAAAATACCGTTGAATTGAGTTTTTAAGTTGCAAGAACATTGAAAATAATCATTGCAAACTTGTGCTGTATTAATATATTATTCAGTTGATGCAAGTTTAAAAGACATAATTGTAACTTATAAAATTTTTCTTGATATAAAAACGATGTATTGAAGTTATTATTCTGTTGCAAGAACTTTAGAAAAAACCATTGCCACTTATATGTAATTAGTTACATGAACGTTGTATTGCAGTTATAATTCAGTTGCAAGAAGTTTTGAATAAAGTTGTTGTAAGTAAATGCTGCATTAAGGTTATTATTCAGTTGCAACAACTTTTTAGCTAGTTGATAGACTATGTATTGAGGTTATTATTCAGTTGCAAAAACTTTGGAAAAAAGTGTCTTAAGACTTCATACTCGCCATATTTGATTTTTTTCTACACTATGAATTTTGATTGGAATAAATTTAAATACGATTTTCTTTAGTAATTATTATTATATTTTTGAATTTTCAGTGCAATATAACACTAGGAGCTTAAAAAATGTATTTAGCTATATAATAAATATTACTACGCGGAAATCAAAAACTCGAAATATTTATTTCCAAATTATTTTAAAAATTTTTATTTTTTGTGTGACGTGTGAGTTTTCTAGAGGTAAAACACAAACATTCATTGACAAAATGGCCTTTGTTGTAAAATTTTAGTGTACAACTCTTAATGTTTTCAATTTAATTTCATATCTTTTACATTCCAATTTGTTTTTAACTTTTAAAATACACTCAAAAAAATTATCTCTATTAAGGAATTGTGGATGCAAAACATTTTAAAATTTTTCAAAAACTTATTTTTTTTCAATCAGGAATATTTATGTCATCAGTACTCCTTCCTTGTTAAAAAATCTGTGATTATAATAAAAAATAACTTCAATAAAACAAAATATTTGTTACATTCACGTTATTTTACCTGAATTGTAACGTAAGAATAACACAATACACACTTTTTTGTATGTTTCAATTATGTTTCATCTAGTGGCGGGAAACTTATGTTTGTACCAACAACACATTTATAATATTATTATAACACATTTTTCGCCTAATTTCAAACTAAGTTGTTACAAAATAGGCGTAAAATATCAGGTTGTTCAGTTGTAATTACGTTACAATTACGATTTATATCTGTATTGGCGACTCTTTTGCGACACTTTTACAACCTTTTTGTACTAACTGGGTATAATTTTATTTCTACCTGTGTGGCATTGCTGCTTTATACTCAATGCGACATAGCTTTGAATCCAAAAACTGTGGTCGAAAATTTATCAAAAATAAGAAACTATAGAATTTTTCTATGAACGGAATAGCACTTAGTAAAATTTGTAATATGATAAAAAAACAAAGCCACAATTTTAAGTTATGAAATAATTACATGTGTGAATTAATGTAAAAAATAATAATAAATATTATTATACTTCAAATAAAGAATACAAAAAAGTATTTACAAAAAAATTCAAAAACAATTTTTAAAATTTTTTCACTCCCATAAATTTCTCTCTGGAACCACCACTGGTACCAAGATCTGTTTTTGCTTATTAAAAAAAAAAATTTCTGGAATAAAAAATTTAATGAAAAATTAAACAGAACCAAATGAAAAAATTAAAACAAAAAAATTATAGATCATTATCGATTTGCAACGCACTACTTTCGCTCGTAATTCCTGTGCAGATGGTCCTGCATTGTCATCGGGTAATCCTCCATTTTCTTCTTCTTCATCACTTCTTTCGTACGTATCAGGGTCATTCAGGTACTAAAATGCAACAGATATTGAGTCAATATCTCACATATAGATACACATACCAACATGAAAGGTCACTTGTGTGTAGTTGAAGGTTCAGTCTTTCCAATGGTATTGATCTTTATAAGTTTGTTTAATTTTTTAGTGCTTTTATTTACATTTAAAGCTTGTCTGGGGTGTTGAGTGTCCATGGTATAGACTAAGACCTTTTACACATGGAGCAATCAAAAAGTAACGCAACTACAACGCTATAGCTTAAAAAGTTGCAAGCCACTCCAATTTTAAACTTAATTTCAACCTATGCTTTCAGATGAGCAAGTCAAGTTGCAATGCAACATTGAAAAATTCATATTAAAACAAATGCTTTTTAATTGAAGCTATGTTAAATAGGAACAAAAAATTAAAGTAGTTAAAGCGATTCGAGTGATAAAGATGTTATTTCACATTTTTATACGCGAAGCCCTCAACTTCAAAATATAATTTGGGTGCATCCATACAAAAGGAACAATTGAAGTGCAGCTTATTCGTCGCAGCAAAAAAAAAAACGACAGCAAACTGATGTAAAAAACACAATACGCAAAACAAAACGGCCGATTAAAATAGCAACAAGCTGTGTTGCATTGAACTGGTCGCAAACGTGTTACCAACTTGTTGTGCACATGTTGCCTCATATAAAGTCGTCGGTATAAATACATTGACTATCAACTTCTGTTGCAGTTGCGTTACTTTACAATTGCTCCATGTTTAAAACGCCTACTGATTAAAAAACATTTTAAATGCTCAGATGTATTTTAGTATTTTGTTTATAATTTTATAAATATAAAATTTAAATATAATATAATAATTTAAATAAAATTCTTCAGAATGATATTTTTGCATTATGCAAAACAAAAACAACAAGTTCTTTAACGAACAAACCACAAAGCAGACTAGACAGCTGCTTCGCTGATCGGTTTATCAGCTCTTCAGTAACCTTCTGTGGCTAATGCAGTCCCCTCACTTTGACAAGCTAATAGGCACAACTTCTGGTTAATCTATGCAAAATTATATCACTAAAATATGTTGAATAATTTTGCATGAAACATGTTTCAGTGTACAAGAAGAATACTTTTTTGAATCAATAAATCGAACGGAAATTTTTGCATGTGAGAAAATAAGTCACGGACTTACATCTACATTACAGTCTCGAGTTGCGTCGTTAATGCGATATAAAATTATAATTAAGAATGCATATACAATAATACAAAATGCATATAAAAGTATAATAAATGCAAATATTGATGAAATTCCCCGGAATTTTGGTGGAAGAATGTTTTTTTAGTTGCGTCGATAAAAAATTGCAACTCGAATTTAAAATATTGTATCGACGCAACTCGAAAACGACGCAACTTAAAACGACGCAACTTGAAACGACAAAACTCGAGGCTCGAGTGTACTTAAAAAAACATAATTCCTAATAATCAATTGCGGATTGTCATTGGAAAAATTATTGCGTTTACACACATTAGTGTCGAGGTTATCAGCCTCAACATTGCCAGATGATGTTGTTATTTTTACAAATGTATAATATATATTGCATAGAAGTATATAAACTCTGAAATTTTGTTGTGTGAAATAAATAATAGTTTTAAACATTTATTCTCCATAAAACCCACCTCTTACTTGCATAGTTTAATTTAAGAATATCTTTAATTATTCCCAAAAATAAATGACTAGAAATATTTCTCTTGAAACATATAGACAATAATTTTTAGTGCAAGCGTTTTAACCGATAAAGTGAATAATTTTCTTTTTTAATATTAAGTGCCTCTTTATATACCTTTCAGCTACAGACTTTATAATTCGCTACCTCATATCAAGTTAAGCTTTTTATTATAAGTTTCAATTATAAAATAGAGATAATTAATAATTGTGTGTGTTTTTTTATTTAATTTTTTCTTTGCCTTGCTTCACTACTTTTCCCTGTGTATTCAATTGAAAAAATTCAATATAATTAATGATTGTGCTTGACAACGCAAAATTTTCCCGCATTATTGTGCCACAAAAGCTTTTCGCTTTACTAATTATAAAGCGGAAAAGTCATACTCATGCTTTAACTACAGAGCTTTAAGAGAATTCCACAAACAAAAATTGAGGGCCAAAAATAGCTAATATCGAAAATTGACTACAGAGTTATGCGTAGCATGCTTTGCTAAATATATCGCAATGTAATTTTTTTTTAGCATATATGTGACATCAGTGGCACATATTTAGAAATGACCAAACCATAGCAACGCGTTCTACTCGTTACTTTTGTGATGTGGTGACGTCATTTTTACCCTGCTGTGTTTGTCATCGTTAAGCATAACAGCGACAAGCTGGTTTGATCTTCGCTTTTTTTTATATTAAATAAGTGAAGCTCAAAATTTCAAAGTCAGCTTTAAAGCTGCTCGCTTTAAAAGCTCGTTTGACTTCATTATTACACAATAAAAAACTTGTTTCATGCTTATAAAATAATCATGCTTATAAAATAGAAAAAAAAAACATCTTACCAATAACATCAGCCATTCAACAAAAGCAGGCTTTAAGCTTGCTTATGTTTTTTTGTCATATGTTTAGGTTTAAAGTTTTATTTATAAATCCTGACATCATAAGCTCATAAGCAGAGCTGCAGCGTCGACATCGCACAGTGGTTCTAAAGAAGAGTTTGGTTGGCTAAAATTAAAAATTCAATTTCAAACAAATGGTATGCAATTACCTTAGAAATTGCCTAGTTAGCAGAAAAAATTAATGGTCTGCTCGTTTCTTAACACTGCTAACTAAGGGTTCAAAGTGGACCCCACGAAATAGTATATAATTACTTTTCATTGCAAGCAGAAAAGTGTGAGTGACAATTGCGTTGTTTTTTTTTTATAAAACAGTTGCATAAATAAAAGTTTTTAATGACGGAATATAAGAATGTACATAGTAAAAAATTTGAGGGTAAATTTTATCTTTTTTATAACATTTGTGTTTTATAAACATTTTTTTTTCCAAATAATTTATAAATTTTATGCCACTCAATATTATAAAAATAATAAAACAAATATAATATAAAAATTTTATATGAATATCATGTGTTAATCAAAATATATTCTGGTTCGAAAGTAAAAATTCACCGAAATTGGGAACTTTAAAAATATAGTGGTTTCGATTGGTCTGACGAGAAAAATGGTCTGGAAAAATTTATAAGATTTGATAGTATAACTTTTAAAACATTTTTTGTTTGGATTTATATGTATAACAAAAAGTATACAATTTATGCTCATTTTTTTTACTGTGTAGGTATGCAAGCATATGTAAAAAATAAAAAACAAAGCAAATGTTAAGTATTTGTTGCACATAATTGTCTTGAAATTCAAGTATTATTTTAATATAAACATTTAATACAAAAAAAATAATTTTGGGGAATTGAAATTTTCGTTGCGGGGGGCTAAAAATATCTGAAATGTTATTTATCAGAGCATACTTTAATCGGTGCTTTTTTAAGCATCAAGCCAACCTCTGATTAAGACAAAATGAAACTGTTTGAAAATAATACGAAAAAACTATTTATAAGGTATTCGTTAACGAATTACCCCTCGCCACAATGTTTAATGGATATATATAAAAATGGATGTATGTGTGCGGTTGTTTATTAGACCGACTCAAAAAAAGCGAAGGGCATGTTTTTTAGGCATGTTGAAAAATAGCTGCAATGACATATCAAAAGCACTTATTAAAATTTTTGTCCTAAAACATTAACCCTTAGGCACTGCTAGTCTCCAATTTTCGAAAATTTTCGCCACATAAATAAAGTTTATTTTCAAAACTATATTAGTAGGGAATGTGATAATCGATGGCTTATCTCATGATCTAGCATAATGTATTCGAAGTCGCTGAACACGATTTGACTATTTTTGGTTTTGTCCGATTAAGGTTTCTATAAAAATTAAAGCAAAAACACAAAACTTACTAAAAACAACAATGAATTTTAACATTCAATGGTTGACAGTAAAAAGTTGAAATTTTTTTCGCTCAATCCAAATATACCAGAGTTTAGTCCCATAAAAAAAAAGGTTATAATCATGAAAATCTTGTAATTTTGAAGCCTTTCTTTTTCAAGATATGATCTAAATGCTGAAAAAGAAAATTCAAAAAAAGAAAGTATTGCGTCCGATTGGATCCATACATCATTAAAAGTTTCTGAAAATTATTTCTGACTAGTTCAAAGCAGTGTTGCTGTACAGACGTCAAACCTGACGGACGCGAAATTCCGGTCTGTGTCTTTATAATTCTTCTGAATAATACTGAGTGCCACAACCATGAATAACTGTGGCTGCTTGAGTGTTCAAGACAAGATATTTCTGGAATTTCGAACAAGGCAGTACTGCAAAACCTTCATTATTACATTAGATTGGGACAGACAGTATCAAAACTTTTAAATTTGTTCAACTTTCAAATTGTTTAGTTTCAAATTCGACGCTAGTTAAATTTGTATTGAAAATTCATTAACACTCCACGTTTTACGTCATAACATCTGAACCCTTCAAGAGCACACACTCATTTTGTATCGTTGACAAGGTAATGGAACGTATAAAAAATGAAAATGTGATAATGAAAAATATTATAACGCCTGTTGCTGGCATGGTATTAAACTTTGAAGATAAGAATGGGTCAACTTACTGCCATTTTTTTAAAAGCTTAATATTGTTTCCTGAAAAAAACTAAATAACCTTTCCAATGATACCTTTTTTACGAAAATTTTATTTAAATTAACTGAGCTACGTTGTCTCAAAATTGACCCTATTTTGGCATTCGCATGGCTGTGGGTCCGCGAATAAAAAATTTTTAAAATCTCAAATACCGGATTTGGTTTTCTTAACAATAAACCAACCTAAGAACAAAATTTGAGCCAAATCGAAGATGGTCAGTGCAACTGATGTTACACTTCAATGTGAAATAAGCGAATACTTTTTTCTTTTTATTTTCTTTTCATCATAAAAAGGGCTTCAAAATTACAAGATTTCATGTTATAATCTCTTTTGATGGGCCTAAAATCTGGCTTATTTGGATTGGTCGAAAAAAATTTCAACCTCTTACTGTCAAGCATTGAATATAAAAATTCATAATAGTCTTTTGTTAATTTTAATAGAAATATTGATCGGAAAAAACTAAAAATAGTCCTATCGTGTTAAGCGACTTCGAAACCATAAAGTTAGATCATGAGATAAACCATCGATCATCACATTTTCTATTGATATATTTTTGAAAAATAACTTTATTTATGTGGCGAAAATTATAGTGCCCAAGGGTTAATATTTTAGGACAAAAATTTCAGTAAGTGCTTTTGAGATATCACTGAAGCTATTTTAAAAAAATAAACCTCTTCGATTTTTTTGGGTCGGTCTAGTGTGTATGGCTTAAGTATGTAAACATATTAAGCCGCGTCGCACAGTGTAACGAGTGCGGCCAAAAATAACTTAAGAAAAAAGTCTTTAATTAGAAAATCTAAATATGCAGAATCATAGTTTTGAGTATTTATATTTCGTGTAATAGGACTTTGCGATATCTTTTCAGTTACGGGATTGCCACTCTTATAAAGTTCAATTGAAAATATGATTAACTTTTTGTTTTTACTGTTTGACACAGTATATTTTTTAATAAGACGTAAATTTTAGTATTAAAAGTATGCAAATCAAATTAACTTATATTTATTTTATATGTTTTAGTAAAAAAATTAATTAAAAGCAAACATACAATACAAAAAATGTTTAACAACTAATGAAAGGTCTTAGAAATCTAAGAAAACTTAGAGAAACAATAGAAAACAGCATTTTTTTTTAATATGTCTTATAACAACTCTTTCTCAACATATTCCCGAAATTTGGTTTGCCGAAACTTAAAAATAACGGCTTTACGCCTACTTTTCTGAAGCATGTTTTGAACAAAATGAGCAATTTATATGCAAAAATTACACATTTTTAACAAAGCTTAAAAAACAAATTAAGAAAAACAGCATTTTTATCACGTTTTTATATGTCTATTACCAATGCTTTCTCAACATGTTCCCAAAATTTAGTTTGCCGAAGCTCAGTTATAACGACTTTATGCCCATTTTTGTGGAGCATGTTTTGGCTAATATTAGCAATTTAATTTGAAAAAATAACAAAATTTTCACAAAATTAAAAACACAAAATAAGAAAAACAGCATTTTTTTATTTTTTTTTTATTTGAAAGAAGCAAGCCTAAGTACAATAAGAACAAACTCTTTAATAGTGCAATATAATTTAAACAGTAAGAAATAATAACAACTCAAAGCAACTTTAAATTAAACAAAGCAAATTAATAATATGAATTAAAAATAATACACAAATTTAGAAACAAAAAATAGTACCTTAATAAAATTAATACAATAAAGGCATTTTTGTTTTTTTTTATATTTTAATATATCTATTATCAATATTTTCCCAAAATTTGCTTTGCCGAAACTCAATTATATCCACTTTACGCCCACATTTGTGGAGCATGTTTTTGGCGAAAATAAGCGATTTTATATTAAGAAATAAAACCAATTTTCACAAGCTTTCAAATACAAAAAAAATTAATTTGTTTTTGATAAAACTTTCAAATAAATTACTTCCTTAACATAGCTCTAAAATTTTACAGATTTTACAGATGGGTAATTTTTAGGGTACTTGACCAGATTACTGATTTCAGTTATATGGAAGTTGGGCGTGCCAGTCAGCTGATTTGTTTCAATTTCACACCAGCTATTTATTATTACAAAAGAACAATGTGTAGCAAATTTTAATGATCTGCGATTATTTTTTGAGTATTTGTACCAGATTACTGATTTCGGTTATATGAGAGGTGGGCGTGTTAGTCAGCCGATTTGGTTCATTTTCTTCAAATTAACTTTTTACAGCTGCAAAGGAACTATGTGCACCCAATTTCACAGATGTAGAATAATTTTTGGGGAGCTATTCCAGAGTACCGATTTAGGTTATATGGAAGGTGAGCTCGGCATTCATTCAATTTTTTGAACGAAATTTTGTGAAAATGATTCCTCTACTATGAAACTCATTTTCACTCCTTCTATTTTTGACTACTCGCTATACAAATAAAAAAGTGTTTGATAAACTCCGTCTACAATATTCCTTGGCTCATTGTACTTGGCTCATCCAAGAAAGGATTTCGCAATGTATTAACCCCTCGATGGAATTTTTTTGAAAAAAGTGCATTTTTTGGTCAAAAACCCACTTTTTGTAAGAAAAAGTTTTTTGTTTCTATGAATTGTCTTAAGCAAAAAAAACAAACTAAAAATTAAGTTCTAAAATCTATCAGTAGTTTATTTGTAGTCTATTTGAGTTACTATCAGTATAAAAAGTTTTGAAAAAACTGCGCGCTTGAGACTTTTTTTGGATACATTTCGATACGATTTCGACTTTAATCGCCATAACTACGCCATTTATCGTCATATTGTGGTTCTTCAACCACTGTTGGAAAGGTAATAAAATTTCCAAAACAAATTTTGTACATTTTGAAACAAAGTTAACCCATTGAGGACGGACAGAGTGATCCTTGTCTGCACAAGGTTCAATTGGTACCGTAACTGGTTTTTTTAATGTTAGTTTTTATTTCTTTTAGTAGTTTATCAAAATACCTTTTCAATCGAAATATAATCAAAATCGGCCTATCTTTGTTAACGTGGCAGTCATGAACCAAACTCATCAAAATTAGCAAAATTTAAAAATTTTTTTTTTTAATTTTTTTACAGATAGTAAGCTTTTTGGAATTTTATTTAATCAAAAAACTCTTTTTTAATGTTGTGTTTTTGACAATTCTTAAAAACAAAAAACTTTCCCATACAAAAAGTGTTATTTTCTGTCCAAAAAGCACTTTCTTAAAAAAATTTCAGCTGGCCTGAGGTAAACACATCGCAAAATCCTCTTGTGGAGAGGGAACTACAATGAGCTAAGGAATATTTTAGACCGATTTTATCAAACATTTTTTTTTTTTTTTTTGGCCTGGCCTAATGTATATTTAGGTATAGACTCCAAAACCGCTGAATCGATCTTTATGAATATTCAAGGAAACTGAAGCAACATCTTGAGAGTGTTTCTGTGAAGTTAGTGTCAATTGTATAAGTACAAGGGGGCGTGGTACCTCCTAAATAAAACAAATTTGCGATATCCAATAGCTTTAGAGTTATAAGTCGTACAGCCCCTTAATTCAGTATTTGACCTTAATTTACACATGCAATTTCACTGATTGCATTTAATGGGCGTTTGACAATGGGGCATAGCAGCAATGCGCTAGGTTTCAGCTAGTTTTAACAAAATCAGAAATTGTTTAAAATATTTTCGATCTAATAAAAATTAATAAAAATTTGTATGTTTACGCTTATTTTAGTTTTGATATTAGTTTTTATATACAGTATTTTATTAATGATGCCACGCCCTTTTTGTATTCCGTCCACTTTTTACATACTTCTTTTAAATTACTAAACCTATCTATATTAAGCTTTATATCTTTTTTTGTATAAAAAATCTACTGATTTTATATCTAATTATTTATTTTAGTTTTTATATCTACTTATTACATTAATTTTTTCAGAGTTGATACGTTTTTGTAAATATTAAATATGTAATTAAATAAACAATTTCACTGTGACACCAAAAACTATGTGCCACACATTTTATTGATTTCTGATCGTATATTAGGGAAATATATCTGAATACCGGGTTTGGTTACATGGGAAGTACTGTGGTGTTGTGCATACAATCAGAACAAAATTTTTTACGAATGGTTAGTTGTCTTATTGTAAAACTTGTTTTTACAAAATGTCTTGACTCTAAGGTAGCTCTTTTAATTTATTTATTTTTTATTTTTTTTATCATCTACTGGGCTAAGTCCGTACAGATTACAAATAGATTAGTTTAGGCTTACATACTAGGTTAGTTATAAAATAGGATTATATCTCTTTTGATGATAATTTTGCTTGAACTTAAATCTAAGTGACTATCGAGAATATTACAGTAATAAAGACTACGTGTAAACGGATCGCTATTTTCGTAGTTTGTTCTGTGAGATTGAACATAGAACGGATAATGGTCTCTTAGTGACCTTGCGGGAGCATAGAATGGAATTAAGGCAAGAAGATCAGTACAATCGATTCTATTATCGATGATGTCTTTTATAAAAAATACACTGCTCACTTTGTGTCTTATTTTTGTGCATATGTATAAGATTACTGATTTTTGTTATATGGGAGGTGGGCGTGTATACCGATTTGGTTCATTTTTACACAAATTTTTTCTGTGGAAAACTATGTGTACAACTTTTTATTATTCTGAAATAATTTTCTGGAGAAATATACCAGATTGCCGATTTCGGTTGTCATTTCATTTATCCTATTTCAACGAAATATTATGTGAATAGTTCTCTTATCGTAGAACTTATTTTTACAAAGTTTCATGATCCTGCATAACTCCTTCTATTTTTGTCCGCGGTTTATATGGGGCCGTTACACTGTGCGACACGCGTCGTCGTCATTCATAAGTTCATGCATAAATATCATGTGGTTGGCCATAATTAATCGACACAATAAATCAATGACGTTGCCTTAGCTTTAAGTTTTAATTTTTCATAGTGTGCGTCAAAAGCGGTCTGCTGAAACTTGAGCTGCGCTTTTGGCTTCAATAAGCTTGTGTTTTTGACTTGCTCTCTCTCTGGCATCAAAGTATCTCGCATTCAAATAAGCTTCAAGCATGACGAAGTGTGCATTTTATTCAGTATTTTAAACAGAAATTTCAACATGCATTAAGCTTTATTTCGTTTTAACAGAACTTCAACTGGCTTTTTTTGTTTTGTTTGTTTTGTGGCTGCTTTGATGGTTTGAAGCGTTTAATGTTTATGGTGGATGCACGTGTTAATTGAACACAAAGCTGATTTTTTAATGTATTCAAGAATTTTTATGCGGTGTGGAAATATTTTATATATCTACTTTGATGATAATTTAATGAATAGTAAAAATTTAATAATATAAAAATTAAAAAACATTTAATTTGATAAAAGCATATTGAATGAGTTCCACGAAACCAACCGCCTTTGTTTAATTTGAAGTGCATTTTTTAATTTAAAATCAATTTGCAACATTATGTGTAGCATGTTAAATGCATAAATTCTACAAAAATTTGTGAGTTTCATTATGAGACCTTTTAATTTACTAGAAATCTGTGAAATTAAATTGCCCTAAATATGAAATTATTTAACTAATGAAGTTGGTTTCGCTTGTTTTTGTTTCTAAAAATGTTCCCAAATAATTTGAGCTTTTAATGGCAATATCATTCAAACAATCACACACACAAACGCACACATAAATGCATGCAATATACACTCCAATACATCCCCTTTTCATTACAAACTCTAAAAACCACATTAAAATTGAATCAAGCCTACATTTGTTTTGCTTTACTTTTTAACTGCCACCACAAAAACGGCAGTACGAGTGACCCTCTTAAAATCATTCAGCCCTACACTAAAATTTCACATAAAGCTAAACTGACTGAAGTTCACTGACCAATGCTTCAAATTTGGGAAACACTGCTTGTCGGGTAAAATAAAACAAATGATGCTCAAACAAAAACTACTTTCCGAACAAGCCAGCGACGCACAGTGGCAGATATAAAAGTTTTTGTAATGAAAAATTTAAAATTTTTTTGCAACTACTTTCTCTTAGAAATCAAGAACAATGGTTGGAATGCATAAAAAGTGAGCATATGCTCCGACTCGATTTTTCATATAAAATAAAGAGAGTTTATGAATTTTTTACTTGAAAAATAGAGTCGGAGCAAATGCTAACTTTTTATGCACTCCACCCAATAGCTTTTCATTAATCAGCACTTGTAAAATCGTAGTTTCTTTTTTTTTTACAAGTTTAAATATAATTCTATAACGAAAAAAAGATCAGCGCTTAAAAAACTTTAAATTTAGAAAGAGAATGCTTGAAAAAATGTATCTATTTCGTGAATGTTCAGGTTGAATTTGCTTATATAATTTTCTAGTTTTGTTTGCGTTATATCCAAAAATAATTTTATATAAAAGTGCATGCAACCTAATTAGAACTAAATGCTTATAGAAAAGTTTTTGTTGTATTTTTCAGCTTGAACTTTTTATATTGCATTTTTTTTTTGTTTGCTTAAATTAAACTACCAACAACTATCTTTAGACAAGGCACGCCTTGGTATTCCTCTCACCACATGTAAACTCCTTACACATGAGCTATCCTGCATATAAACCAACAACAGATGGTCAGTAGGAAACACGTGTAATACTACACGGCAAATCTGACCAAAACTCAATCTTAAGCATTCAAAAGAACTTATTTCTCTCAGTAGAGACCATATTAGCACCATGGTAGGAATCCTTACAGGGCACTGCCTTATTGGCAGACACGCTCAAAGATTAAACATACCCCACAACGACTTTTGTAGTAGCTGTAGAGATGAGGAGGAGTGAGGAATCTACTGGCAACTGGTTCTTCAATGAACTCGACGTACTTTCGGAATTTTCGATTTACCGAATCCTAGGCTTAGTAAACCGCTGAAACTGGTTTAAATAAAGATAGGAAGAATTAACCCTTGGTATTACAATGGGCCTCATTGGCCTAAGTGTGAGTCGTTTGAGACAGCCAAACTAACCTAACCTAACCTTGCTTAAATAGAAACAATCTTCGTAAATTAATAATACTTGTTGGAATCGATGCTATTTTTATCGCCAAACTGCTCCGGTCATAGGGGGTGGGAGCAATTTAGCGCGTAAAAATAACACGCGCGCGCGATGCTAGGCCTTCGTTAGCCTACCATCTTGAGGTTAGAGTTAAGAGCTAAAATTGAGGAGAAGAAGTGGTGCTCCTCATTAACCACCAAAGGTTGTAGGGATCTCTGTTAAATGAAGAGTATCATTTAACAGAAATAACTCCACAAAATTTGGTTATTAATCAGGGGGTAATTAATAACAAATTAAGTAGTGCGTTTTTGAACATATTTATTACTTTATCGGCTGGCGGTTGAAATGAGAAGAAGGAAAATTAACAAAAGAAAATATGTACATTGCGTTTAAGCTTAAGGCCCAGCTTTTAACATGGGTTTAGCTTACAGTATTTTAAGTTCAATAATTTAAACATTTAATTAAAGCCGCAGGCTTGAGCTGAGTTTAGTTACAAAGTAAATTTAAGAATAAAAGTAAAAGAGTAAATTCATAAACTTCATTTATATGAAAAATAACGCATCGGGGCGTAGACAATACTTTTAAGAAATTCCTGAAACAATTTCTTCTAATTTTGGTCTTAAAGTAGTTCCAATACTTTGTCAAAGATGGTTTCTTTTGTCAAAATAGTCTTTTTTGTTTATAAATTTTCAAAGAAACTTTTTGCAAGCGTCTTAATTTGTTCGTAATTTAGATCATGAGCAAATATTGGAATATATTTTGGGTAGCCCTTATTCGAAGCGCCCATCTGGCAACACTGTAACTTTCCGCAGTGATGCCAAATCGACTAATGACATACCGCGTTTGAAGCGTCATTCCAAGCAAATGTTTACAATGGAACAGTACACGCCACGCGAACGCTCTAAAATTGTTGAAATTTACATTCAACAAAACAAGTCAATAGTGAAAACTCAACGTGCTTTCAAAAAAATAAATAAAGTGAAAAGTGCGCCTTCCAAGAAAGCAATTTATCGTTTGTATGAAAGATTTACAACTGGTAATTTTCTTGGTAACCCAAAGAGGCCAAATAAAAAGCGACCAAGGCGATGGGATGAGAATATTGCAGCCGTACGAGCCAGTATTGAGCAGTCACCAACAACATCCCAAAATCGCCGTTCTCAGCAGCTCGGCATTCCCCGATCCACTTTACAACGCATTTTGCGTGTTGATTTGAATTTGTTTCCGTACAAAATTCAATTGGTAAACAAATTGTTGCCTACCGATAAGCCACGTCGATTGGAATGCGCCCAAAGAGTCATCGAAATGGCTGAAGAAGACCAGCAATTTTGGCATAAAATTATCATGAGCGATGAAGCTCATTTTTAGTTGAACGGAACGGTAAACAAACAAAATTGCCGTATTTATGCCACTGAAAATCCACAAGAGATTCAAGAGGTACCTCTTCACGATGCAAAAGTCACTGTTTGGTGCGGCGTTTGTGCTAAAATGCTCATTGGGCCGTTCTTTTTCGAAGATGATAATGGCCACAGAGTTACTGTCAATCAGGAGCGTTATCGCGATATGATAAACAATTTTTTCATGCCAATCGTTCGTCGAAAGCGTATCAGGCATTACTGGTTTCAACAAGACGGCGCGCCACCACACACAAGCCGCACTACAATCGATTTTTTAAAGCAATTGTTCCCTGGCCGTTTGATGTCAAAAAATGGTGATTTCGATTGGCCGCCAAGATCACCAGATTTAACGCCTCCAGACTTCTTTTTGTGGGGTTATTTAAAATCAAAGGTTTACGTCAACAAGCCAAAGACCCTAGAAGAGCTGAAAACCAACATCCGTCAAGAAATAACCGCCATTCCCATCGAAATGTTGAAGAAAACCATGGAAAATGCTGCAAAACGGGCACAATATGTCGTAGAGGCCAATGGCGACCATTTACGAGATATCATATTCAAGAAATAATGTAAGCAAATCTACTTGAACCCAATTAAATGATATTCATGACGAACAGACAAAAAATTGTGGTTTCTTTGATTTATTTAAAAATAAAATGAGCGCTTCGAATATGGGCAGCCCGTATATACGATTTTTTTTAGTCTTTTTGGTTTTTTCAAATATATTTTTCAAAAATAAATTATAAATAATTTTTATTTGCTTATATATTGCAGGAGCAAATTCTTCTTCAAAGATTCCTTTTTGTTCGTGTGCCCAACATATTTATTTAATTTTCTATGATTTTGCCTAAAACCTGTCCACTGTGCGGTGTGAGTTTCGAATAAACTCAGACACATACAATATACTAAACGCTTTGAATGTAGAGGGCGTTGCATGTGTGTGTGTGTGTGTGTGTGTGGTTTGTATAGATGTTGGTGTGTGCGGTACGGTTCGGTTCGGTTTGGTTTGAACTCATGCATAGGATTTTACTACATGATGAAATAAATGTAGTTGTTTTCGGCAAATTTTAAGCATCTTTTTTTAGTGTTTTTTTTTAGTCAAAAATTTTGTAATTGGCAGCATCAACTCTTTAAATTAGACGCTTGTAGCTGTAAAACATGGCAAAGCAAAAAAAATGAAAGGAAATTGTAACATTTTATTTTGTTTTCGGCAATTTGAGCAATCGTTAAAACTAACAGGATAACAAGTTCAACAAAGGAATGAGGCAACTAGCTGTTGCACTAACTGTTAAAAATGTATACTAGTAGGGTGTGGGTATGTGTGTGTGTGTGTGTGTGGCTTTCTGAATGTTG
The DNA here is from genome assembly GCA_963920525.1 of Dichetophora obliterata. Taxonomy (NCBI): domain Eukaryota; kingdom Metazoa; phylum Arthropoda; class Insecta; order Diptera; family Sciomyzidae; genus Dichetophora; species Dichetophora obliterata. The sequence goes on along the minus strand of OY986437.1, from coordinate 264,565,305 downwards.
ATATTTTCAGTGACGTTGTTTCAGCTTAACGGTTCCGCCTATTTTGTGTTTCATTGTAACAATATGCGGATCGAATAATGTTTGCAAGCGGCTGTTTTAATCAAGTGTTTGATGATTTTAAAAGAGTTAAAAAAAACTTTTGTCTTTCACTCAGTACTTAAAAATTTTACAATTTAAACAAAACTTCAAGTAAAACATTGAAAATGAAAAATTATAAAAAGAGATGGTGTTAGTATTGAAATAAAAGTGAGAGAGAATACAAAAGTTTCAGTTACAATTAGAGTTTTAGATGAATTTTAGTAACAGAGTTGGAAGTGAATTATAGTTAGAGTTTGCGCTAGAGTTAGAGTTAGAATTAGAATAAGTAAGAGTTATTGTTTGAGATGAGTTAAATAAATAGAGTAAAGTTGGAGTTGAAGTTAAAGTATTACAGTTATAGCTGAATGCAGGCCTTTAGCCAGCATTCTGTAGTTAGGGGCTTTGATTAAAAAATGTATTGCAACCAAATTTATTTTTTAAGTAAGAATGTGTAACTTTTTCATGCAAAATTGATTATACTATTATTATCATAATTGAATGTGACTTCTATTTTATATTTTTAAATTACAGCGTAAAAATTGGCGAGAGTCAAAGTGTAAAAGAGTATATAGTAATCAGAAGATTAAAAGTGTCTATTACGCTTTTTGTCGAAAACTCTTTTAGCAAAGGTCATACTTTTGCCTATAATTTTCTGTTTATGATTCAAGTTGAGAATTCTAACGTTGTCTATTGAAAAAAATTATTTCAGGGCAATTTTCTAATTTTTTAATGTGGAAAATTACATTTCCACAGATGTTATTTCAGGCCTTTTTTAACTTTATTTCTGAAAAAAATTTCACCCAAAACTGAATACTTTTTATATATTAATTTTTTATTTAAGTTTTTTCCTAAATGACCTTGTTATTTATTATGTTGACTTGATATTATTTAAATACAAATTCTAAATGTTTGATAGTTAAAATCATCAATTTGATAGCATCATCAAACAACTAGAATTTGTATTTAAGATCAAGTATGATTTAAACTATCAAACATTTAGAATTTGTATTTAAATCATATAAAGTCAACATATTAATTTTTTATTTTTTAATTTTATGTACTTACTAAAAAATTTAATTTTTTCTTACCGTCAAAGTATTAGATTCCATTTCAATCCATAAATATAGGTTAATACAATTTCCGTAAGGATTTTACAACTTCGTTAAAATTGTATTAAAAAAATCAGAAAATATGTAAGTCCTTTGTCACCAATTTTCGAAATTTGGGAATAGTTAAAATTAAACCGAATTTCTTCTTGAAAAATAAAGTGTGAATAACAAAAAATAATTTATATTTTTTTTACTAATTTCTCATTTTATGTCCACTAAAAATAATAAAAAAAAATAAAAAGTAATAATAAAAATAATTTATTTTTTATTTACTAATTTCTCAATATATTTTCACTTAAAATATGTCAAAATATTTTAAAAACCACTTGAACACGATATTCTAGTTCAAATATTTTCATATTTACATTCAAGAAATATACTCTAAAATAGCCTGAGTGTCTCCTTCGGTATTAACTGGAAAAATGTCGCAAACTATATATTTATTTAGTCAATTTAGTCAATAATTGTTTTTGATATAGGGTGATTACATTGCTTTTCAACAACACCCTCAACCTGACCCTCTCCAATTTGGTTTAAACTTTGTATACACGTAGTGTTGGCTACTATTTAGAAAATAAATTTGTAATTTTTATTTTTTTCGAATGGTTACTGAGTTACGGGTACACAAAAATTTAAAAATTTCTGTTTTTTTTTCTTGAGGACTGATTTTCATATGATCATAACTTCGGTTATGTTTGAGATAGAGCAAAGATTTTAGTTTCATATTAAAGATATTTCCAAAAGGCTTATTTTGCATAATAAAACTTTAAAATTTCTCATATATTTACGTAATTTTTTGCATAAAAGTTAAAAAAAAATGTTTTTATGAAAGTCATTTTTAAAAATTTTGAAAAAAATATATATTAATTAATGATTATTTATCTAAGTTCTCCCAAAATTTCAGCCTGGGACGATAATAGAAAAACTATTAAAATAATTTTCGAAGTAAATTTACTTTAAAATTTATGCTCAACACAGCAGCATTCAAGAAAGCAACAAGAACTTAAAACACACTAAAGAATACCATATGTGTGTGTATGTGCACAGTGTGACATCGGTGCTTCGGTCTAAGCTTAGCAAAGTTGATAAAATTCTTCGAAATAAACTCATCTAATAACAATTAAAATTTAAAAAGCTGCATTTTTGAAATTTTTTTCTATATTTGTCACATATCTTATGTTCAAGTGTTATGGAGGGAACTTTTTATACCATTCATTGAAAAACCGATCGTAAATTGCGCCTTTGAAATTTTTGATCTTTCTCATTAAAAGGATTGCAACACAAAACTTTAAAATTAGACATTTTATGTAAATTGAAATTGAAGAAAATACTGTCGTCAAAGTCTTCACATGCTCTCATAGAGCTGGCGATTATTGGGATTTAAGGACGTTCGGTAATTTTTGTTAGGATTTTTATTTGTGTAGGTTTTTGAATGTGTTGTGTGAAATTTAATTTTAATTGTTATTAGAAGACATTATTTCTAAGAAGGTTATCAACTCTGCATAGCTCAGACCAAAGCACCGATGACGCACTGTGCACATATCCACACATATGGTATACTTTAGTGTGTTCAGTTCTTGTTTCTTTCTCGCAAGCTGCTGTGTTGAGCATAAATTTAAAGTAAGTTTACTTCGAAAATTATTTTAATAGTGTTATCATTGTCGTCCCAGGCTGAAATTTTGAGAGAACTTAGATAAATTATTACTTAATATATATTTTTTTCCAAATTTTTAAAAATGACTTTCATCAAAATATTTTTTTAAACTTTTATGCAAAAAAAATAACGTAAATATTTGAGACATTTTAAAGTTTCATTATGCAAAATAAGCATTTTGAAAATATCTTTAATATGAAACTAAAATCGTTGCTCTATCACAAATTTAACCGAAGTTATGATCAAATGAAAATCAGTCCTCAAGAAAAAAAACCGAAATTTTTCAATTTTTGTGTACCCGTAACTCAGTAACCATTCGAAAAAAATAAAAATTACAAACATATTTTCTAAATTGTAGCCAACACTACGTGTATACAAAGTTTAAACCAAATCGGAGAGGGTCAGGTTGAGAATTTAATTTTTTTTGTCGAAAAGCAATGGAATCACTCTATATTATTTTTAAAACCCTCCCTGCACACAAAAAATTCACTATAATAAAAAATTACTTACACAATAATATATTTAAAAAAAAGCTTTTCAAAATTGTGTGCGTTTTAAAAACAAATTTTTTGTTTTCAAAACAATTACTAAAATATAATGTAATATACATATAATAATTATACTATATTTATATAATTAACTCTCCACTAATGACGCTCTACTCCTGCCATTTAAAAATTAAATTAAAATTTTTTTAAATTATATGCTTAATAAAACCTTATATGCATATTTCACATAAATTGTGTTTTTTTGCTTATAAAATTTCTAAAAAACACGGCTAATTTTACACAAAGGTGTCTCCACTAGGGAGTCCAATCCCGGAAGCTTTTTCGATCCCGGGATTATTGGAAATCTCTATCCCGGGATTCAGTAATTTGTTCGGGGTTGAAAATTTTAAGAAGTGAACATTTCAAAACATTAATACAATTTTTTTATTATTTATTACTTGAAACTAAAAAATATAACTCAATTCATTTAGAATACAACAAAAACAAAACACATTAGGGGTATTCACAATTGCGTTGGTTTCAGTGCAGCTAAAAAAACCCGTGATATAGATACCACAGAATTCTTAAAAATACATATTATGAGGTGGCAACCCTTAATATTTTATTCATTCTATACTTATTTGATTCACTTTTTATTGACACAATCACTTATGAGTACTACTTTGGAAACTACTTATACTCATTCATACTCATTTTTGAGTAAGTGGCTCATGATTCAAAAATGTGATTCATTTCTAATCTCTGATTTAAATCACTGAGTTGTGAACGAATAGTACTCGTGTACTACTTATTTTTGCACAGTGTTCGTTACAAATTTCTAATTCACACTCGTCGTCCTAGCAATCTTTTTCAGCCCCAATAAAAGGTTTTTTTAATTCTATATTCATATGAAATAAAATGGAAGTGGTTGCATTTACATGAAAATTTTAAATAGAAATTTTTTATTTAAAAATCCCAGGATCTCGGAAAGATAACCCGCAATTTTAAGCAGCATAAATTGTCCAGGATCCCAGGATTAACATCCCTAGTCTCCACCCTTCGAACAAAGTTAATTCTAAGTGAAGGTGTCTCCACCCTTTGAACAAAGTTTAGTTTAAGTTATGGTGTAGATATTCTTAGCAAATGTTTCTCCACCTTTCAACCGCAGTCGCTCTCAGCAAAATGTATCATAGTAAGAAAATGGGCAGCAACTTATAAAATATGAATAAGCATAAATTAATTATATTAATCTAATGTATTCAATATTATATTGTAATCTTATTTATAATAATTATTAATAACACTGTGCATAAATCGTCACTTTTTTTTTTTTGCAAACTTGCTTGTGACATACCATCTCAGCATAAATTAAAGACGCTGGTTTTAATGACGCTAACTGTTTTTTAATCCTTAAACCCTTAGGCCGCGTTCATAGTGGACGCTTTGGCTGAAGCTGAAGCATAAAGCTGCTTTGTCTAGCTTTTTTTAATCATAGTGAACGCTTATTCAACGCTGCACAAAGTAGCTTATTGAGCTTATTGGTGTTCATAATGCGCGCTTTATGCTTGCAGCTGACTGATGCTTTGCTTTCATTTGTTTCTTTGGAAATATGGCCTCAATTGCGTTTAGTTGAGTCATTGAAAGATTTTTTATTTAAAGAGTGTGGAGAAGAGTAAAGAGAAAAGGAAAAGAGAACTGTGTTGATTTTTAATGAAAAAAAGAGACAGTACGTTGTTGGCAGATTTTAAAATTCTGTTTTGCATTCCACGAAGTAGTTCGAAGTTTTATATTTCTGGTTTGTATCGAAGTCAACAACAATTTTGAAACAGAATAAGAAAATAGAGGAAATAAGGGAAGGAAGCAAAGAGCTTGCATGATATTTTGTTTGAAGCTTTGTTGGTAGATTTTAAGCTCGTTAAGAATGTTGTGATCACGTGAAGGCAGTGCTTTTTTTCAACGCAGACTACGTTTTGTCGTTACGCTAAATGGGTAGCGAAGATAAAAAAGGGAAGCGAGAAACTTAAATTTTCTTCTTTTTTAACGAACTTTCTGAAAACAAAATAAAGTTTTAAGTTTTAAGTTTAAAAGTTTTCCACTTAAATGGATTAAAAAATTTATATTAAAAAAATGTATTCATCGATAAAAGCTTTTCTTTGTAATTATATGTGTATTAAAACACAACAAATTTCATAAACGTACTCGGTATTTTCATTTGCTGATTTATTTCATCCCACAACTTTTCAGTTATTAATCGATTGTCAGTCGATCAGTTATTAACTGATCAATATCCATTTTGATACTTAACTAGTCGTAAAGTAGTTTCGCGATTATAAGCAACGAAAGATCAAACCAATAATAAACAAAAGTTCAAAGGAACTTGAAACACACAAATCATAAGGCCGCGTTCATAGTGGACGCTTTGGCTGAAGCTGAAGCATAAAGCTGCTTTGTCGAGCTTTTTTTGATCATAGTGAACGCTTTTTCAACGCTGCACAAAGTAGCTTATTGAGCTTATTGGTGTTCATAGTGTCCGCTTTATGCTTGTGGCTGAGATGCTTCGTTTTTATTTGTTTGTTTGGAAAATAATGCTCTCAATTGGGTTTTTAAAGTAAATGAAAGATTTTTTGTTTAGTATATAGTTTAGTATAGTATAGTATAGTTTGTATAGTATATGAGTATATAGATTCGCGATGATCACCAACGATAGATCAAACCAATAACAAACACAAGTTCAAGGGAACTTGAAAACACAAAGCATAACAACGGTGGAAAGTTCAGCACAAAAAGTACCCAAGAAGTAAGTAAGAACAACGAAAACTATGTAAACAAACGAGATAGAATACACAAGTGTATACAACTGAAAAGCACCACAAAACGAAACAACAAAGCAACAACAACACAACAACGGTTAAAACTTCAGCACAAAAAAAATATCCAACAAATAAAACAAAATCAACATAAATATTGTTAACAGGCAAAATAGATAAACAAGTGCCGAATAGCATTTTAAAAATGTTCTACAACAAAGCATAAAAAACAAAATTATTTTACTGTGTGAGCAAGCGAGATGGAGACATAAGCTCTGAAAAGCATTTGAAAATAAGCTTTATGCTGGCACTATGAGCACTTTGAGCTTTTTCCATATGGTTGTATACAAAGTGTTTTTCAGCTAAACCTCTCGGCTAAGCTAAAAGCGTTTACTATGAACGCGGCCTTACAACTGTAGAAAGTTCAGCACAAAAAGGACACAAGAACAACGAAAAACTATGTAACAAACGAGATAGAATACGCAAGTCACTTGTGAGAAGTGCATGAAACAGAAAAGCACCGCAAAACGAAACAACAAAAACGCTGCAGCAACGGTTAAAACTTCAGCAGAAAAAATATCAAACATATAAAACAAAATCAACGAAAATATTGTTAACAGGCAAAATTGATAAGCAAGTGCCGAAATGTAATCAAAAATTAAGTACAATGCAATAGATAATAAAACTAATAAAATTTAAACTATGTGATCAAACAAGAATAAAGCGCCGAAAAGCATTTTAAAAATGCTCTACAACAAAGCAAAACAAACAAAATTGTTTTGCTGTGAGAGCAAGCAAGATGGAGATATAAGCGCTGAAAAGCATTTGAAAAGAAGCTTTATGCTAGCTTTAGGCTGGCACTATGAACACTTTAAGCTTTTTCCATATGATTATACACAAAGCGTTTTTCAGCTAAACCTCTCGGCTAAGCTAAAAGCCGCTTACTATGAACGCAGCCTTAGACTGGACAAATTCAAGGTCAAGTACATGTTAAAGCAGTTTTTGTTAGAAAATTTTATTTATTAGCTTCAAGGACTTCATGTCTTCAGATGAAACATTGACAATTACCTGGGAAATAATTTTTTAAACCATTTAACCCTTGAAACCTACCCTTAGGGTAGCAATTGACCCCATAGTTGAAAAAATCAGGTGTTTCGTATAATAGCTTTATTAAGCAATAATATTCAGCTCAAAAATAGCGCTAAATTAAAGTACAAATTAACTACAAAGTAACCAATTTTATGGATCCCCAAAGTGACCCTCAAAGTATTAAAATTAAATTTTTTCAAATATGTTTTTTTTTTATTTAATCAAATAAATTTTTGTTTCCTCTGCTACTTCTTGTAAGTTCCAACAAATGTCTCCTAACAGAGCATCTAACTCTTTACCACTATACCAGATTCTCGCCGTCACCTTATGGCCATGCTGATCAGATTCGGTGGTTGTTGACCGAACTTTTATGCGGGACAATGCAAGAAATGATTTTTCAGCGACATCCTATCATTTAAAGGGTGGAAATCGATAGGCAATATTTCAATGTGAAAGCGCCAATCTATGAATTTTCAATTGGATCACTTATCACAGGTAACTATTTCATAAAGCTTGACGAGAGCAGTTAAATTTTAAAACTAGATTTTCTGTTAGGAGACATTTGTTGACACTTACTTACTCGTACAAGAAGATTCATAAAGGAATAGACGTAATTTTAATACTTTTGCAGTCATTTTGAGAACCAATTATTTAGTTTTGGTAAGGCTAGTATGGCAGGGTAATAATATTGCTTAAAAAGCTTTATTTTTTTTAACAAAACTTTTATACGAAATACCTGCTTTTTATTTAAATTTTGGGGTCAATTTTGACCCTATCTATTTGGTTTTAAGGTTTAAACTGTTCTACAAAATTATTTCCCAGGTAATTGCTAATGTTTCACCTGAAGACATAAAGCCGCTAAGGCTAATAAAAAAAGTTATTCTAACAAAAACTGCATTAACATTTAGTTAACCTTGAAACTCGAATTTTTTTGAAAATGGGCCAAACGATTAAAAAACGGTTAACGCCTTTAAATATAGCGTCCTCGAGTTATGCTTAAATGTTATGTTTGATTTTTGGACATGCACAGTGTAATTATTTTACTTGAATGAATAACACTAATAACAGAAATAATAAAGACTTAATTACAGCTTAAAACTAAAACTCCGGCTGTGTTTTTTCAACATTGGAAAAAATCGTTGGTTTCTAAATTATTTCGTAAAAACCCTTGGTTTACTCACTGAGCCTACCTCAGCAAAACCAGTAATGAATAGAAAGGGTTCGTTACAAGCGTCATCAGGTCTTGCTGAAATCCCTATACTTTTTTATCGCATATCGCATTTTTTATACCTTTGAATTTTATATTAATATTAAATAAATATATAATATTGATGAAAATTAAAAAGAAACCTCCTTATAATTTATTTCTACTAAGCACACATTTTAACCGATCACACATTAACCTTATTTATTTTGTACCGCATAAACTCTGATGTTTTCATGTAATCGTTTTTTTAAATTAAAATATATTTTTTTTGAGTATTCACGCAATATCAACAAAAAAAAAAGGAATTTTATTTTGGCAAACTTTTGTTGTTGTTACATTAAATAAAAAACTTTGTTTACTTTATTTTTCTCGCTCTTAAATAAAGCTAACATAAAACTGAATAAACAAAATCAATTTGTCAAACTGTCAGCTCGACTTGCATGACTATAAAAAATAACTTGTTCATCAGAGTAGAATACAAGTTATCTTTAACATTTTGCTCTCTGCCCATCATGTGCTCTCTCTCTCTCTCTCTTTCTCTTGTCTACGGTATCAAACTGTCTAATTGCATCAATTTTGTTTTGACATCTTTTAGATTCGTGGCTTCCAAATCTGTCATGTAAATTTCAAATAAGCGTAAAATAAATATGATGCTGTTTTGTTGAATGCGTTATCGCAAAATTTCCGAATTTAGCTTGGAGCATCCTTCCCATCTCCCCTCTTCTCACGTCCCCTACCACATTTAAGTGAATGAGGAAATCACAAACCTTAATGGTCAGTTTTTTTTTTTAATTATCTGAATATGTGTGGCGCTAGTAGGTGATTGTGCATGAGTTCAATTGTTGTTGTACTTGCCTAGGAAAGTGACCGCACATTGTGTTATACACTCATATTTGACAGTATGTTTGGTTTGTGTGCCTGTGTCCATGGCTTACCAACTTAACGTGACTAACGTCAATTTCTGGCGCATCGAACCAAATAACAATAGGCTGCCAGTCCACACTGGGACAGATTGAAAAAATGACCGGACATAATTCCAAAAATCGGAGCAGTAATCCAGATAAAATAAGTGACTTAAACAGTGCCCAATTAACCACTGAGGTCGAAAATTAACTGATTTGAAGGTTCCATGCACGTTGTTGATCAGGCAAGGTGCCCAAAGTTGAGTATTGTTTCAATACATGTATGCATGCTAATTTAAGGTTATTTTTAGTTGATATGCGTTATATGAAGGATATGTTTGTGGTTGTTTTAAACTTTTTTTATTTATTTAGTGTTATAACAGCTACTATGTTGTATATTAAGATAGTTTAATTTACTTAAGCTTTCTAGTTAAATTGCAATGAAAGTAGTTGACTAAAAATATTAAATTTTTTAATCTTTTGTGGACCGCCAAAAATTAGCACCAACTAGGAACAGCGCGCGATTTTCACTTCTGAATACTTTGAACCCTAACCGAAGTCAGTGATTTTATTTCGTTACCCTTTACTACCAGTTGCTGAAGAAAATTTTTTTTTAAACTTTTTTTCAAATTTAAATATAAATTACTTGTGTAAGAATTGATTTTTTTCAGTGTAAATTCAAATACATTACTGTGTCGGAATTTAGGTTTGGCAATACCATAAAATGTCAAACTAAAATTTCTATACTTTATGTAAAAACAGCTGTGTGAAACAGCTGTGAAAACAATTACGCGGCATTATAAAAGAAACAAGTGCGTGGGAGTTGCATGTAAAAAAATAAAAAATTAAGAATTTATTTAAAAAATAGTGTGTGTAATAATACCAATAAGATTTCGGTGTATGGAATGGCAGATATTACGTATAAAGTAATGTTTGAAGCTTGGAGAAACCAAGATCACATATCTCCGCCAGGTTCAGTTAAGACAAAGGAATTTCTGAAAAACTTTATAAAAGACAGAAGTTCACGCCTATTGGATGACAATATTTTAGATGCAAAACTACATGCATACTGCATATATTTAGCACGTAGATGGAGGGCAGTAAATTTTGATCTCAAGTGGTTTGAGTCAAAATATGCTGAATGGCTTAAAATTAAGTTGGAGTTATTTACAAAGTGGCGGCCGTAGCCTAGTGGGTAGAGTGCGTGGCCCCTAAGCTAAAGAACCGCGGTAGCCCGGGTTCAATTCCAGCTCAGACAGAAAAGTTTTTTCAATTGAATTAATTTTTCTGTTCGGTCGTCACCTCTCTGCAGACAATGGCAAACCTCAGAGAGTAAAAATTGCCATGTAAAGCTTCTTGAGAACATAAGCCGTTCGGAGTCGGCATTAAACACGTAGGTCCAGTTCTCGGTCATTTGTGATCAAACATTTGATAACACGCACAACACAACTGATCAATAGAAGCTAGGTCAAAGTCCTTCCAAGGGCTGAAATGGCCAGTTTATTTTTTTTTTTTTTTTTATTTACAAAAGCAGCTTCGTTGTTAGAAAAAATGCCCTCTGATGAAAGTCCCGTAGCAGGTAATTTTTATAATTTTTTAAATTTTTCAAAAGTTTTCTATCTAATCGAAAACTCCTAGTTAAAATGGATTCAACGGTTTCTGAAATTGAAATTACAGCTTCTTCGGGTATTCCGCAAGGAACACACTGTGGTCCATTATTGTTTTTAATTTTTATAAACGATCTTCCGAGTTTATTCCAGGTTTCTCAATGTTTGTTGTTTGTCGATGACGTAAAACTATTTAAAAAGATTTCTACTACTTCTGATTGTGTGCTGTTGCAGAGTGACTTAAATATTTTTAGTGAATGGTGCTCAAAAAATAATTTGAACTTGAACGTTAATAAATGCTGTGTAGTTTCTTACACGAAGTGTATTGAGACAATTGCTTTTGACTATTCAATTCATAATTGTGATCTTGTCCGTAAACATGAAAATAAAGATTTAGGTGTCATTTTCGATGCTAATTTTAGTTTCAAAATTCATTACCAATATGTGGTTTCTAAATCCTATGCTATGCTAGGTTTCATAAAAAGAAATTCGCAGAGTTTTAAAGACCCAATGACCATCAAAGCTCTGTATGTGTCTTTAGTTCGTAGTACACTTGATTACTGTGCAATTATTTGGGATCCATATTACGCGGAAAATTCTAATCGTATTGAAAAAATTCAGAAACATTTTACAAAATATGCACTTAATAAAATGCATTGGCCTGATGGTCTCCCATCTTATGAGGCTAGACGTAAATTTCTTGGGTTGCAGTCTTTAAATGATAGACGTTCATATTTTGCATTACTATTTGTTTATAATGTTTTATCTGGTAAAATTAATTGTCAAAGTATTTGTAGTCTATTCGTTTTCCATTTTCCAACAAGAACTAAAAGAAATCATCGGTTATTTGATGATAGAGTTCATAGAACTAACTATGCTTTAAACGAACCTATTGCCAGATGCATACGTTTATGTAATAAGTTTTCACCATTTCTAAATTTTAATCTTAGTCTTAATGAATTTCGTTTAAAATTATTTATACTATTTAATTAAGTTTAATTTTATTAATGAATTGATTAATTTAGCACGTAGTCTGTATTGGTCTGTAAGATTCTAAATCTGTAGACCGTATATATATAAATAAATAAATAAATAAATAACACTGATGGTTATTTTTATAAAGATTATTGTTAGATGATGTGTTTTATTTTAGGTCCATCTACCAGTCAGAATAATAAAGTTGGACGCCCTTACAAATTATTTTCTAATCTGCATGAACGTTCTAAACGACGCAGACTTAATGAGTTGGAAAATACTGTCCCCCTTGAAAAAGCCTCACACTTAACAAGATCCTTCTTAAGAAAACAAGGAAGACATGCTGCTGCAGACCTAGTTAGGGTAGCTGTTAATGGATCTCCAACTAAGCCATTTTTTTTTTGAGGTCCAAATAAATCTTGTATGGTTACGAAACAAACTTCTTAAACTTTTTATTTATTTTATAATCCATAATAAAGTAGGTAGAAAAGTTTAAAACGTTAAACCTTGTTAAGAAAAGACTTTTTATAAGAAAAGGTAAAATAACACATGCTCTTCCCTCCGTTAGGTTAGTTATCGAAATCCTGATCGAAAAATGGTTGCCAAAAATGATATCGGGGCATCAAAAAACCTATGAAGCGATACCCATAACGTTTTTTTTTAAAATTAACCACCTCCCCCCCCCCCATAACTCAACCCCCTCCACCGATGTAAAAAGCAATGCCAGAAATGAGCTCAGCACCCTCAAAAACCTACCGACTAATGATTTTGATACGTCTAAAACCAAAAACAACGACGTTATTAATTTTGTCCGGTCATTTTTTCAATCTGTCCCAGTGTGCAGTCTAGCTATTGATAGTTGCATCAGGTTGCAACAAATAACAACAACAACTACGACCACAACCACGACCATATTCTGTAAAATGGCGGAATTTCAGCAATTTTGCCTTTGTTTGTTATAAATGGAGCACAGTCGATTGCTTGTCTTGCTTGAATCGTCTCGCTCCTTTAACGTACTTTACGAGCCATCTCCATTCTTCACTAACCCGGGAGCATTGAAATCAGTGATGGAATTTATAATTTCTCAACTAGAGTTCTAGTAAAAAGTAAAATTAAATTGAGATTTAGATTTAAAGTTATCGTTTTAAAACTTGAAAAAAGTGTGAATTTATTCGCTTCGAATCAGCCAATTTGATGTTAACTCAACTTTGATGCAGAATATAGATATGTAAAGCTTAAAGTCAGTTACACTCTTGTGTTCTTTGATTTCCTACTTAACCCTTAGCGTAATGTATACTTATAAGATTTTTTAAATTTCTTAATTTGCTGCCACATTCGTCGTATTTTAAATTTTACTCTGAAATTTTTAAAACATTAAGAAAAAATCGATTTTTTAAAACTCCTGCACCAAACTACGACATCCTTAAGCAATTTATTTTGCTTATAGCAATTGTTAACCAGCCAGGTCTCATTTGAACAATCTATGCATTAAAGTAAAGACCACGCCTACTTTCCATGTAACAACACATACCTAAATAACCGTGGTAGGTAGGTTAAGGTGGCGGCAGGTTTTTAGACAAGCCCACTTAAACCATATTATTTGTCCATTGTGATACCACAAAATGGAAGAAGGCAGTAATCAAGTGAAACTTTTGTGTAGGATGTCCTTAACATGGCAGAAGCTCTAGAAACATTTGCTATTAAATCTGAAGCAAGTGTTACGCCCTTACCTCAGTCAAATCAAGTTTCAAAGCGTTCCTCTCAACAAACTTTTCCTACAACCACCAACTACAATTTTTCGTCGTAAATTGATGTGTTTTAAATTTAATTAGAAATAAGGAAAGAAAAGTTATAGACCCCTGAGCGACAGTCAAGCGCGCTACCACTAGACTATCGAGGCCGCCTAAAAAATCATAATATTGGATATAAATTAGAAGCAATAATGAACGGCCTAACTAACACGCCTAATTCCCATATGACCATTAGAGGTCTAGCTAACCTGTTTTTTTGACTAACCTGGAACTATAAAATATTTTTGTACGAAAATGTAAAATGTTTTTATGGAACTGTTGTTCAACACATTACGAGTGAGATATATGTTTTTTGATTTTTTATGAACTCGATTTCTTATCTTTGTATTTCGTCCAAACAACTTTTTGTCAAAAAAAAAAAGTAAAATTTGAATATCTATAATTTTGCTTTGGGAATTTCTGCACAAAATAGCTGAAGGCTATGTTAAGACCACCCAAAAAATAATGCTTCTAGCAAAAAATTTCCCAACGACCAGGTTCTTCAACGAAATCGCATAATCGTGTGTGCCAAAAGCTTATAAGCAATAGTTTAAGCAAATATTTACAGTACATTTCATTACAATACATTCGGTTTAACATTTTTTTGAAATTTTTTTTTTAAGGACAAAAGAAATGTTATACAACTCTTTAAGTTTTGTTGCAATTTTCGTAGTTGATAGCTAATGTTAATCAAAAACGGGGTGCATGCAAATTTTTTCGTAAACTAACGCCTTAAGAACGTAACGGGGTTCTTAACTGGGTCCATTTAAATCACGTTTTGCGTTTTAAGTCGAATTTTCATCGTCGAGTTTATCATTCGGACTTAAGTCTAATAAAGTCAAATTTCAAGTTTATAAAAAGTTTTCCGATCGGCTCCAAATTTTATATTAACTTTCTCTGGACGTAAAGGAATACAATTCTTAGAATTTTTTAAGAAAAAAAAAATTTTAAATTTACCACACAAAAAAGGCAACTCTAGTAGTCAAAGATACTATTAATAACATATCACAGGAAACAGTCTCGGAAAAGATGAAAAATTTGTATATCTATACTATTATATAAAATTGCAGTGCAAATTTAAAGTTACCACTTTCCTCCAAAACTACTTTGCCGATTTTTATGAAAGATTTTTAAATGATCAAATTTGTGCCACAGTTTTATTTAGGGGTATTTTTATTTCGAAATTTTAATAAATATATTTAAATAAAGTGTTAAGTATTTTAAAACATCATCCCTGCCACGCATTGCTTGATCGTTTTCTCTTCATGCTTAATGTTGCGAGAGTTCCAATAAACTCCATGTTGCTCTCTTTTATTTTCTTTTTATACTCAGCTAGCACAGCGCAACAAAAAAAAAACATGAGCCTCGAGCAGCACTATACTATGCACTAAGGTGTCCCAAAAAAAAAATCGTGTTTGATCTCCGCGGCTTTTCCACTTCCTTTTTACCTTAGAAACATCCTCTGTGAAGCGCATCTCAATTGGTAAAGGTTTAGAGTTCGCGAATTCATTTTCTTATTTTCCCATACGATTTGTACGAGGAAAAATCAGTTTTGCTGATAAAATTGAATTTAGAGCCATTATATTTGAAGCAACATGGTTAAAAAAACTAAGTGTTCCTCAAACTTTGTCTGTTATAACCAGGGCTAGGATTTCGATGACATGTCATCTTTTTTCTGCTGCTTCTAAAACATTTCCTGCTTATTTAAGACGTCCATTTATGTTTCCTAAATTCTAAATATGAAAAGTTTTAAGGACAATTTTTTTTATAATTTTTGATCGTTTTTAGTTTTTAGGTCATTTTTTACTAGATTTAGGCAGGGACCGAAAATAACTGTTATTTTACAATTTTCAGATGAAAAAGGCATAACGAAAAAGTTGCCGGAGGACTTTTTTAAATATACCATTATTATCGTAATGGCAGCAGCCTCGCGAATATTAAACGCCTTTTAAATTTTTGGCTGTTACTATAAAAATTAAAATTAACTGTTATTTTTTGCCTTTTATTTTTTCGGGCAAAAATAACTGTTACTTTTGACTTTTATTTTTAAGGTAAAAAATAACAGTTATTTTGTGCCTTTTATTTTTTCGGTCAAAAATATCAGGCAATTTTTATTTTTTTAAAGGCTGAATAAAAAACTTTAAAAACTAAAAAGTTTTATAGCTCAAAATGTGCGCGCTGATGAGACGATAAAAATTGCATAAAACTTTTTTGGCGTTCAAGTGGCCTTTAAAAAATTGAAATTGCCTGATATTTTTGACCGAAAAAATAAAAGGCACAAAATAACTGTTATTTTTGACCAAAAAAATAAAAGTCAAAAGTAACAGTTATTTTTGCCCGAAAAAATAAAAGCCATTAAATAACTAGTATTTTTGTCGGAAAAAATTAAAGTTAAACGATAACTGTTAATATCTGACTTTTTTGATAAAAACCATAACCGGTACGGTCCCTGGATTTAGGGCATTTTTTGGTCATTTTTAGAGATTTTTGAATTATCATATTTCAGGTAATTTTTTACTAGATCTAAGGCATTTTTTGGTCATTGTTAGAGATTTTTGAGTTATTTTATTGTCATTTTGAGACGTTTTTAATTTTTTGAGCATTTTTCGGTTTTTCAGGTCATTTTAGTGTAATTTTTAAATAATTTTTTTTTGTTTTTTTTTCGTACTAAAAAATGTCGAAATGCAAATGTTTAAACATATTCCTTTAACACTAGAGTCCCTTCAGTCAAAAACATTACCTCTCGACAAAGGAGTAGCTTTGTTTATAGACTTCGAAGAAAAAAAGCTCTGCGCGTGGTGAAACTGACGAAAGGGTATGTAGAAATTGAAATAAGTGTTAGATAAAAACTCAGGATATGCTAGTATAAAATACATTTTAATTTAGTTATGATTTTTTAAGGCGTTATTTAGTAACCGAAAAATTTATTGTTTCTTAAACTAATTTTATTAAAAAACAAATAAGTTTTAACAAATTTAAATTTTTAATTTGCCTTCAAAATTAAAAATTTAAATTTGTTAAAATTTGCCTTCAAATTAAAAATTTAAATTTGTTAAAATTTATCTGTTTTTTAATAAAATTTGTTAAAGAAACAATATATTTTTCGGTTACTAAATAACGCCTTAAAAAATTTTGAAGGCAAATTAAAAATTTAAATTTGTTAAAATTTATCTGTTTTTTAATAAAATTTGTTATAGAAACAATAAATTTTTCGGTTACTAAATAACACCTTAAAAAATCAAACAACTAAAATTAAAAAGTAACCATAAAAAAAAAACTTAAATAAATTTAGCAATGTTTTATTTTTAAAGCTAATGTTTGCTTTTTTTAGGTATTTTTTGTCAGTTTTGAGGTCATTTTCTGCAGTTTTTATGTCATTTTTGTCATTTTTTAAGGTAATTTTTTGCAGTTTTTTAGGTCATCAAAATCCGAGCCCTGGTTGTGACATATCCAAATTTCATTTTCATCTGATTATTATTTGGTGGTCTGTGGCTCACTTCTTAGAGCCTATATAGCTATATAAATGAACACTTTTACTTAGAATTATTTCATTAAAAATCAATATCTCTTAGAGTAGTCCATTTTCATTATTGTTATTGGTCTTACATTTAAGAAAAAAATAGTCGGAATGCACAATGAAGAAAAAAAATTCATAAGGTTGTTATATGTTTTTGGATTAAAAGTTAAAACAAGTAGTTTTTTGTGTTTATATTTTTATTTTTTGATTTGTTAAATTTATTTTGATTTTGATTTTTTGATTTGTGGTTTTGGGCAGCCACCATATAATAATCCGATGAAAATTAAGTTTGAATATGTCAGAACACAGAAAATTTGAGGGAACACTTTTTTTAACCATTTTGCTTAAAAGATAATGGCTCTAAATTCAATTTACCAGTAAAACTGATTTTTCCCCATACAAATCGTATGGGAAAATTAGAATATGAATTCGCGACCTCTAAACCTTTACCAATTGAGATGCGCTTCACAGAGGCTGTTTTTTAGGTCAAGTGGAAGTATTAAAGCCGCGGACATCTGTCAAAATAAAAAAAAACATTTTTGGGACACCCTAATATACTCTATACTATTATATAAAAGGGTACTCAAGCATGTTCGGGACCGCAAATCTTGAGAATTACAGGCGCTATTTCAATAATTATTTTCGTATTGGATAGCTATGGTCAAGGGCGTCGCCAGACGATGACCCAGGGGGGGCAAGTTGATCTATGGAGAATGGGAACAGTATTGTAACGTGACGTTACAATAATAATAATTACATATATAAACAGTTTCAACATTTATATATATATGAGTTTTACTTTTGATTCTCACAAATGTACTTAGTATCTTACTACATACATAAACTATTATAATATTTATATAACTCTATTTAATTACATATATCAACAGTTTCAACATTTATATATATATGAGTTTTACTTTTGATTCTCACAACTGTACTTATTATCTACTACATACATAAACTATTATAATATTTATATAACTTTTTTCACAACTGTACTATCTATTATAAGTATTATCTACTACAACAATATTATACACAAACTGTATTAGAATATTTATATATATATTACTGTTAATACGATTTTGTCAACTATACTATAAGTTATACATGTTACACATTTACTTGATCACCACTGTAAGACAGCTGCAAGAAAACAGAAAGACAAACAACTAATAAGTACCTATATACGCAACAACCAAACATATTAATGACACACAAACAACGGCGACCCATTCAACTAGCCCCCATTAAGAAAATATAAGAGGAATCATATAATTCCCAACTAGTTTCTTCACCGAAGTATATATAAGGGTGACGTTGAGTCAGTACTAATCAGCCTTCCGTCTAGGTAAGTGCTCAGTGTGTGTCCATTCCACCAGGCACGAGATACGGACCAGTCTATGGTCATTGAGCCTCAGCCTTAGCACACACAACAGCATTGCTGTATAATATTTTGGTTGCGCTGACAACTAGTCAGTGCAGATACATACTGGCTGCGGTACGGATCAGATTCTGATCATTGAGCCGCAGTCTTTTGCTTAGGGTTTTCTTGCTGGCTGCGGTACGGATCAGATTCTGATCATTGAGCCGCAGTCTTTTGTTTAGGGTTTTCTTGCTGGCTGCGGCACGGATCAGATTCTGATCATTGAGCCGCAGTCTTTTGCTTAGAGCTTTCTTGCTGGCTGCGGCACGGATCAGATTCTGATCATTGAGCCGCAGTCTTTTACTTAGGTTTTGTCTGGCTGGCTGCGGTACGGATCAGATCCTGATCATTGGGCCGCAGCACTGTGCTTAAACTCTATCTACCGGATTGTCGCACGGATCAGATTCTGATCATTGGGCCACAATCTTTATACCCATTATTTTATTTATATATATATTTTTACTAATTGAGCCTTCCGTCTAGCCTTCCGTCTAGCCTTCCGTCTAGAACTCGCAGCATCAGAGAAACCAGTTTATCGAATACCGATTACCCGAAACCGATTACCCGAAACCGACAACCTGATACCGAATACTGGAAATATTTGTACCGAAGCGAGAATAAAATATTAAAAACAATCGACCGCCAACTAGCACCAGCTGACACTCTTAACCCTTTAACGGATACCCAGACCCAACTGCAACTGGCTGCACCACCACCTTACGCTGTCGAAATATTATAATAAGCGATTGATAATTGTAAATAAAATTAAGCTTTAAATTGAAAACTGCGTCTTTTTATTTTATCAAAGTTTTGTGGATCCTTTGAGCGATCCTGGAGCGGCTGAGCTAACCTCAGCCTTCGATAAAACCACTGTTACAGTATGCATTATAGGTAGAGTCAAGATCACTTTACACTTATTTTTAGTGCGAGTCTTACTACCTCTACTTGAGTCGATTGTAATAAAAACGGCAAGAAGTCCAATGTGTAAAGCTCCACGAGCTCTTGACTGTACAAAAACAAAAACTTATAAAAAAGTTATCTTGTAAGTTTTCATAAATAAATTTTCTGAGCACAATAATCGTGGCCAGACCATTGAGGCGATTTTTCTCCATGGTGCTTCGCAACCAGGTTTTTAGTCGCCTGAGTCTGCTAGTCGGCCTTTGTAGTCTAGTGGAGAGTGCGATAGGCTATCAACCCAGAGGTCCCTGGTTCGAATCCGGGTTCGGGCATAGTGCTTTTCACTTTCTTTGTTCTTTCCTACATTTAAAAATTATGAAAAACTAAAAAAATCCACAACTAAATTGTGGTAAATGTAGAATTAAAGGACAATAACATAACTAAGAGCTGGAAATGTTTGCCGAGGTTAAGGCATAACACTAGCCTCGGTTAAAAGCAATTCAAATTGTCTTTCACGGTTGTTTCGCCTAATCAATAATTCACGTATGGTTCCAATCAATTCCTCTAAATAATCTATCCCTTTCCTTTCAGGTCAAAGACGAAACCTTGTTTATATAAGGCGCATGCCTTGGTTCTTTAATATTTAAAAAAAAAAACGATCGCTGTACTGTACACGTTGTGCACGGTAGAGCAGCATTTAAAATTTTCATTATTTTCCCGTTTCGGGATAGACAGTTTTGGCCTCTTTTAGTACATCAACAATAGTTTGATTGCCACTAACACTTGCTACCAAAGTTCAATTTAATTTTTAATACTTGGTACACAAAAAAAATTGGGCGAAAGTTTTAAAGTTTCTGCGAGATTTGTGACTTTCATCGTTTGCATTTGCGCAGGGTATAGATAATGCGAATGATTTATTGTTTTCTTCAGAAAAACGTACTTCAAGAGATGTAATAATTTAGTGCAAGTATGGTATTATTAAGGTCCTCTTCCAGAATTCTGAAGGGCTTTCTGATGAGTGGTTGCTTCGATGACGTTGTTTTCCAACAATTCCCGGTATTGATGTTATGTCTACCTCAGTTCGACTTTCTCCGCAACAATAGTAGCATCGTTTATTATTTCAGCTGTGATTTTTAAAGGATTATCACGGTTGCTCTTAAGAAATTGTAAAATGCGTTTAATGTGTCGAAGAATCGGGATCCGAGTCCAGATTTTTTGAGACGATTGGTCTCGGAAGGTAATCCAAAAAATCATAACAAGAACATACGCCAATATTAGGGTCTTGAGCTACTGCCTGAGGTTGAGTATTTCCCATTCTGGTGATTGAGCTAGGAACATGCGATACTGTCTCTATTTGGTTCTCCTTTTTCTTTTGCATATCCTCTTTCATCGCTGCCATTGCTTGCTTCTTCAGGTTTCTTCTTTTTAAATTTTCTGCAAATCAAAAAATTTAAAGTTGGTGGGCATTTTTTGGTTGTCCATTGTTGCTACTGCGAGTTCATTATTTCCTATTATTTAATTTGGAATTATTAATAATAGCGAATACGAAAAAAAATTATATAAAGATGATAAAAAAACTTTGTGTCCTCTGCTCGTTTCGCTGTTACAATGGTGAGAAACGAGCCGAACGAAAAGTAAGTGTTACCATTAAATAATCTTAAAGTTTACGCAATGTTATAGGGGTATTCACGGTGAGCAGCAACGCTTGCTAACATCCGTATTAAGAAATATGAACCCAGTAACACATTTTGCTTAAAATAGAATTGGTGAATCGGTCAAGCAAGTCAAGTGAGTGGATTAAGAACTTTGGTTCCTTTGCATTTGTCTTATTTTGTTATCTCTAGAGGGTAGCTGCCCCTCCCTTCCCCCTTGGCGACGCCCATGTACTCACACAGTAAAAAATGAGCATAAATAAAACAAAAATGTTTTAAAAGTTATACCATCAAATTTTATAAATTTTTCCATACCATTTTTCTCGTCAGACCAATCGAACCACTATATTTTTAAATTTTCCGATTTCGGTGAATTTTTTACTTTCGAACCAGAATATATTTTGATTTACACATGATATCCATATAAAATTATTAAATTATATCTTTTTTTTATTAATTTTATAATATTAAGTGGCATAAAATTTATGAATTATTTGGAATAAAAAAGTTTATACCACACAAATGTTATAGAAAAGATAAAATTTACCCTCAAATTTTTTACTAAGCAGTTAAGACTTAGGCTATATAAATTTCCTTATTGTTTTAATATTTTATTGTATACATTAATAACACACAATTTCTATTTCTATTCAATTTATCCTCAGTGAGAAAAACCTCTCTCTTTTAAAGCTCTATTTGAGCTACATAAAGGTGGTGTGCAACGCTAAACAGGTTGTGCGAAAAGCTAACACGTGCCGTTACCCTGACAACATTTTGAAGGCGTTGGTCAAATGGGCGTGGCACCTCCATTACAACCCAAATATACGATATCAAATAACTTTGGAATTATATGAAATTATATGATTCGACCACAAATTGCGCGTGCCGTCCCCTTGATAACATTTTTTAGACTTTGAATAAGGGGCGTGGCACTTCCCGTTCAACCCAAATATGCAATATCGAATAGCTTTGAAATTATACATCGCACTGCCTCGGAATTCAGTATTTGACCTCAATTTACAAGTGCAGTTTTACTAGTAACATTTTATGGGCGTTCGACAAGGGGCATGGCACTTATTCAGAAGCAAAAATTTCCGGAATAACTTTCGAAATATAAGTCACACCTCAATGAAACTTGGTAAAAACTTTATATTTAAACTTTGTCAACTTATTGCTTGCACTTGCGCGAGAATTGATAGAAAACAAGCAAGGTGCTTTTTTGTCATTTCTAAAAAAATAAAACTATATGTTGTTGGGTGTTTTCTTCCACGCCCACTTCTGGTCCCTAAATAAAAGTAATTTTATCGAGAAATTTTCACCAAAACAGCACAGCGTCTCTTGTTGTTGGTTTTTTTTTTTTTTTTTTTGTTGTGTCAACATCGTTTAATTTCAGATATGGCACTGGAAGTTGTGGTTGTGCATTGCTAATGATTGTTTTTCTTTTATCTCTTATTTTGGGTGCAAAAAGTTTTAGTTTCATTTTAGCCAAAATAAGCTGTTTTAGCCAAAATGTCACTATCATGGACAACAAGAGCAACAGTTATTTTTTTTCTTCTCCACACCAGAAATGAGCTGCTTGCCACCGCGATCTCGCTCGTATTGCAACAATGCTTTTTTCTCATTTTGTTTGTTCCGTGTTTTCGTTGTTTCCTTCCGTTGATTTTGGGGAACATTTTGAGCTAACAACATTACAACGTTGTTGTAATTTTCCACAAAGTGTGCGTGAAATTTGCACGTTTGCCGACGCCTCACAGCTAAAAAGGAGATGGCAAGAACAACGATAATGGTGATGGTGATGATGATGATGTTGCCGCTGATGGCTTAACTGTAGTCGCGTTAAACAGGAAGTGCCGTTATTGTTGTTGTCGCAACTGTGCTGCCGCTTATCGCTGCGGTTTCACGCGTTTCCTGCTGCTGCCTTACTACAGGATAAGCTTAGCGCGCATCCTGCTTGAGCAGAAGCAGCTGCGTAGCTTTCCGTTGTTGCTATCTGTAGCTCTGCAACGGA
Organism: Dichetophora obliterata; assembly: GCA_963920525.1. Classification (NCBI taxonomy): domain Eukaryota; kingdom Metazoa; phylum Arthropoda; class Insecta; order Diptera; family Sciomyzidae; genus Dichetophora; species Dichetophora obliterata. The sequence goes on along the minus strand of OY986437.1, from coordinate 264,542,096 downwards.
AAATTAAGCAACTTGGCACCACAAAATTTGTGTGCGTGTGGCGAGCAGTTCCTGTAGGAAGTGTTTAGCGCCGCTGTTGCGCTCTGGTGTTGCCTGAGAATGTGCCCAATATTGGCCTGAATATCTTGATCCTTGCTGTTGGCGGCAAAAAATATTTCAAATGATAAAACAAGGAAACATGCTCCGTGCGCTCGGAAATTACCAGAAAACATTTACCGCTTGAACTTTGCTTTAAAACCGTGCTACGCTTACCTACTTTTATAATCGTTAATTTAGGTCAACATCAGTCAAGCGGTAATCATTTTTATTTTATTAAAAAAGCTTGAATTAGCCGCTGATAAAAAACAATAAACGCTTGAATGAGCTTTCTTCAAAAGAGTGCACATTTTTTGCCCAACTCTTCGTTGTTCAATCTGACCATAAAATATTTTATTGCTGCTGCTCGTAGACAAAATCTCATTTTATCCTTTGTTGGCGTTTTGTTTTTTAGCATTTCCTAGCTGCTGCTGTTGCTGTTGCTGTGCTTTCGTCTTTTATTTCCTTAATTTTATCGATATCAGCTCGTTAATTTTATGTTTTTGTTTCCTTTCCGATCATCCACATCCTGAGCAGTCGAATCCTTTTACTCAATGCTTGTTTGATTGCAGTTTGGTGATTTTCTTTCTTGAGCTGTAGCAGGAGCAGCAGCCACATTTTGTTATTGGTGTCTTGCTGCCGATATTAAATCACCAACACATTTGTTGCCACTTGAGTTGCTTCAACTAACCTCATTTCTAGGCAGACTTTTGTAGCGTATCATCAGTTAACGGCGTGTAAAATAAACCAATAACAAAACAAAAACAAAAACTAAAAGAGCATCAGGAGCAGCGGCAGCAACATATTGTGGCAGTCAATATGTGAGCGTGTCTGTTCACTCATCTGTGCTCTGCTGTGCCTGTGTCTGATGTGTTTGTGTGTGTGTGTAGTGTTGCATTTCGTGTGTCAGGAACGAGGCAACTTTATTGCGTTCCTACGTCATGGTTAGCGCGTTTCCTTGATCTATTTGTAAAATAAAAATTTGTGGGTCGAGTACAAAGTGTGGCGAATGCACTCAATGTACTCGATATATTTTTATTGCTCTCGCTGGAATTCCGGTCAAACTTTTTTTTATTATTTTTTTCCAATTTGTGGGTGGTGATTTATTAGTTTTAAGAAAAATTGCAGATATAAATATTTGAGCCAACAATTAAATGAACCGAAACTTAAATGTTGGTACTCAATTTGTAGACAAACAAACTTATTTATTAACTTAAATTTGTCATATATTCAATTTGCTCATGGGGGGGGGGGGAAGATGGTTAACTCGTAGGAGAGTGGCTTGCAGGTTGCCACAAGCTTTATACTTCTACATAAAAACAAAAGGCCATTTGATAAAGCTCTCTTGGGTTTTCTTAATAATAACTACTACTAAACAAAAAGAATTTTTCATAGAAACATTTTATTAATTCTATAGAAAAAAAATCTTATTGAAAACAAAAGCATTTGTAATAACATATCTTATTGAATGAATGAAGTGATAAGGAATTTTTATTAACACTCAACTTCAATAAAAGCATTTTTTAAAAGTACTAAAAAAATTTCATTTATATAAATAATACTAAAAATCCTTTTTATTCCCGCTTTCTTTGTTTAAGTTTCAGTTGTAAAGTAAATTTGTTAAGCATTATAAATTTTTAAATAAATAAACATTAAAATAAAATGCTATAAAAAAGGTAAAAATACAAACTGATATCTGCGTTACATAGCTTAAAAGCAAAAATCTGGAGAGTTAATCAAGGACATGCACAATAGATCCTATGGCTCACTGTACACGTGGAACCACCACAAACTAACTAACTATATCGCTTGATTTTTATGAAACTGTGCTTTTCGAGACTCAAGCCTTACTTTTGGTCATGAAGCTAGAGTGACTCAGTTTCGAATTTATTAAAAATGTGTTTAGAAAATAAAAAGTTCTTGAAAAAATGCAAATGGAGGATATCATCAGTTTTTTCATGACCTCAACAGCGTCTATCGGTTTATAATTAACACTTTTTCGTATTATTTCAAAATTAATAAGTTTAAAAAATTTGAATTTAAAAATTTTATAAAAAAAAATTTCTTCTTTAAATTATATGGTAATTAATCTCATACACGCAGAGAAAAGACATGGTGGAGACATGATTACTGGAATAATAATTTTTTTACAAGAATTATTGTATTATTTCTGCAAACACAAATGTTTGCCTTAATAAAGTCATTATTTACTAATGGTGGTACCAAAAATAACGTTATAGTTGAAATCATAACATAGTTGAAATCGTCAACATACTATGATTGCCTCAACTATTAGTTGCAACAAAAATGTTGTAGTTCTGTCAACCATGATAAATGTGAATATTATTATAGAGACAAACATATTAGAATTTTGAATGTTTGTCTAAATTATTCTTTGCCTGTTGGCAAACGAAGCAGAACATAACAAAAATCGAAAGGATTTATTGTGTCTGAACAGTTAGCAGGAAAAAATTTCACTTCATTCAGACACAATAAGTTTTATCGATTCCTGGCTATGTGCCGTTTCGTTTGTCAACTGTTCAATTATTGTGTTTTGTTTTAAATCGCTTGATCCTAAAAACAGCACGCAGAAAAGTGACATTTTCGACTTTAATTGTAGCAAACATGTTTCTTTTTACCGTAAACATATTTCGCAATTCTGACCATATTTTGTTTATCACAAATATTGCTATTTTTGTGACAATGCACTTAATGTACCATGTTTATGAATGGCATTAGTCAGGCGAGCGGTAGTAGCGGCTGTGGCTTACTGGTAGTGTGCGTGGCTCGTAAGCGAAAAAGCCGCGGTTCAAACCCCAGCTCGGACAGAAAATTTTTTCAAAAAGATTTTTCAATTGAATTAATATTTCTATTCAGCCTAGTCAATGGCAAACCTTTGGAGATATCTTAATTAATAGCTGTGGAAATTGGAGTGCATGAAAATAAATAATATTCAATAATATTCTGGATTCTAAAAATAAATTCATAATATAGTTGTTGCAATCATTCTATTTTTGACCCAATAAGAGAATAATGATTGTTTCAATAATATTTTTGTTCCTACAAAAAAGTTCCTTTTCTAAATATGGTTGTTGTAATCATTTTATCATGATCAAAGAAAATATTATATGTTTAAGAACATGTTAGCAACAATCATAATCTGAATCATACTATGATCCTCTTAAAACATGATTGTTGCAACTATGTTTTTTCTCTGCGTGTATATAAAAATATCGTGTACCAACACCGTGAGTTACAGAACTCCTCCGAAACGTCTCGACCGATTTTCATAAAATTTTGTATATATATTTGGTAGGTATGAAAATAGGTCGTCACCCTCCTACCCCCAGTAGGCGTGGCACCTCCCATACAACCCAAATTTGCGATATCGAATAGCTTTGGAGTTATAGGCCGCACAACCTAGGAATTCGGTATTAGATCACAATTTACACGAGGCGTTACACTGATAGCATTTTATGGAAGTTGGACAAAGGGGCGTGGCACCTCCCATACAACCAAAATTTCCAATATATAATAGCTTTGGAGTTATAGGCCGCACAGCCTCGGAATTCGGTATTCGACCAAAATTTACACGTAGCGTTTCACTGATAACAGTTTATGGGAGTTGGACAAAAGGGCGTGGCACCACCCATACAACTCAAATTTGAGAAATTCAAAAGCTTTTGAGTTATAGGTCGCACAGCTATAGAATTCAGTATTCGACCAAAATTTATGTATACAGTTTCACTGATAACATTTTATTCGCGTTTGGCAACGAGGCCGCGGTAGCAAAGCTACCCTGCAATGGGTTGTAACGCTCTCTGCAAAGGAGCGGTACAAAGAAAAGAGGAGAGAAGAGAAACATATTTTCTGGCGGAAAAAAGAGAGGCAGAAAAGCACGAGCAGGAGAAGATTGAGATGTGTGGTGACAGGAATGAGGCCCGAAAATTTTTCGAAAAAATAAGACGCCTTGCCGATGGTTCTAAAACCGGCGCCTCTTCCTGCAAGGATGAAAACGGGAATCTAGTGACAGATGTCCAGAGTACACTGACGTTATGGAGGGAACACTTCTCTAAGCTTCTAAATGGCGACGCTGACAACAATCCCGCCAATAGAGATGATATTCCGGAAACCTCAATTTTGGATGACAGCGTTGAGGTTCCGCTGCCCGACTATGATGAAGTTCTGACAGCTATAGCTCGGCTTAAAAATAACAAAGCCGCGGGAGCTGATGGCTTACCTGCTGAGCTGTTTAAGAACGGAGGCGAAGCTCTACTTAAATGCATTCACGAGCTTCTATGCAGAATATGGTCGGAAGAATGCATTCCGCACGATTGGAATCTCAGTGTGCTCTGCTCAATCCACAAGAAAGGCGATCTTACTATCTGTGCCAATTACCGTGGGATAAGCCTTCTTAATATCGCATATAAGGTCCTGTCGAGCGTTTTATGTGAAAGATTGAAGCCCATTGTAAACGAACTGATCGGACCTTATCAGTGTGGCCTCAGACCTGGAAAGTCCACCATCGCCCAGATTTTCACGCTACGACAAATCTTGGAGAAGACTCAAGAAAAACAAGTCGACACCCACCATCTTTTTGTCGACTACAAAACCGCCTTCGACAGCCCAATAAGTAAGCACATATACTCCACCATGTCTGAATTTGGTATTCCTGCAAAACTAATACGACTTTGCAGGATGACACTGAGCAACGCTAGCAGCTAAAATCGGGAAAGACCTCTTCCCACCATTTGTTATCAGGCAAAGTTTCAGACAAGGTGATTATTTATCGTGCGACTTTTTCAACTGACTAATGATGAAAAAGATCATCCGAGCTGCTGATCTGAGACGTAGTGGCACAATATTCTACAAGAGTGTTATGCTGCTTGAGTATGCTGATGACATCGATATCATTGGCCATAATACGCGTGAAGTCAGTGCAGCATTCTCTAGATTAGAAAAAAAGTCAAGTCGAATGGGTCTGGCAGTGAATGCAGATAAGACGAAACACTTGGTGGCAACAAAAAAACAGTTCCAGCATTTTGGAACCCACGTAACAGTTGACAATACCTCCTTCGAGGACTTCGTCTATCTGGGATCCAGCATAAAATCAACATACGACACCAGCATAAAGATCAAACGAAGAATAACTCTTGCCAACAGATGTTACTTTGGGCTCAGTAAGCAATTCAGAAGCAGAGCCCTCTATCGACGAAAAAAATCACGCTCTATAAATCGCTCATCGTGCCCCTCCTACTTTATGAATCACAAACCTATACGTTGAGCTTTTCAGATGAAAAGACTTTAGGAGACTTCGAAAAAAAGATTGTTCGTAAGATCTACGGATCAATCTGCGTCAATGTCGAGTACCGCATACGGTGCAATGATGAACTGTATGAGCTGTACGCTGGCATCGACATAGTCAAGCGCATTAAAATAGACTGGCTTCGCTTGCTAGGTAATGTTTAACGCATGAAAGACGATACTCCGCCAGTCTTCCGCCAGTGAAGAAAATATTCGATTCGGTACCCAGCGGCGGTTAACGCAAAAGTGGATGACCGCATATTTGTTGGAAAGTCCAAGAAGAGGACAACCTGATGAAGCCGGGAACTTCCAACTGGCGCCAGCAAGCGGCCAGATGAGGCCAAAACCGACATACGATTTTAGCGCCAACTAAGTAAGTAAGTACACGGTTAAAAATCTTGGACTAAATCTTAAACTTTTTTGGATTACATATAGGACAACACCAAAAAAGATTGCTTTTTAATCCAAGGAAAAGTTTTAAATTGTTCAATCCAAAAAAGATTACTTTTCAATCCCCAAAAAGTTTTTAAAAAGCAATATAAATATCAACTTAAAATAAAAAACTTTTCTGATCAGCTCATGATTTAAACACACGTCCTCTGTTGTGCTGGTCCAATGCCTTATCCACTCATCCATCTCGGTTGTTAAGAAAATTACTCCTATTTTGCATTATAATGAATGCAAGTAAGCTTGCAGTAAGTAAGAAAGCGAGCAGAAACATGGATTCGAGACCCAGCTAAATTAAAGTAAAATAAAAATATTCTGACCAGTTCGTGGTTTGAACACACGTTCTCTGATGTGCTGGTCCAATACCTTATCCACTCGTCCAACTCAGTTGTTAACATTGTTTCGCTTATTTTGCATCATAACGAATGCATGTTAGTCCTTTTCAGGAACGTGGGTTTGAGGCCCAGCAAAATTAAACTAATTTTTGGATTCAAAAGTAGCAATTTTTGGATTAAAAATTTTTTAAACCAAAGTTCGGATTAAAAAATAGTCCAACATTTTTAACCGTGTATAAGTTCAATATTTTTATCAACAATTCAAGGTCAGTACTTGTTATGTGATGCTTTTTCATACAATTCACGTAGTCCAAACAGAATTTCAAGCATATTATCAATTGCCAATATATGTATAACACAATACTGGTTGACACTTTTGCTGGGTTGCAGGTTGCCAGCTGAAGTCTTTTTAAGTTGCTTACATATGCCATTTTTCATGATTTTCTGATCCTTTAATCACACGTGCATGTAATTTACATACAATAACGTAAGGACCCATGAATTGCCACAAGAACTGCCCATAGCTTTGTCAGCATAGTTAATAAATATCTATGCAATATTATGATTATTAACTAAAATTAATATTTTGCAACAATAAGTGATTCATTTATTGAAATACTTTTGTTACTAGTGTAGTTTTGTAATAACGCATAGCAGTCATCGGCAGTAGCTCCTTCTTTTATGTTTTGATGTTTGAGCAAGTGAAAAGCTCACACAATCAATCACACCACGCATAGATTCGTAACAACGCTAGCAAGACACGGTTGTTCCAACTTCTTTATTGCCCGATGCGACGGTCAAAATCATTGTGATGGGCTTCAGAGTCACTGTATTTATCCTATATTATTCAGGTGTTTTCAACGACTCGCATTTCGTTAGTCTCGGAATTGATTAAGTAAAGGCAGAGGCTTTCTGTATTAAAGGGGATTCCATGCGCACTAGTTAATGTATTTAACTGCACTTGAGCCATCACCATCTGGCATATCCTGAACAGCTTGCAACATCGTCGACTACAGAAAAGTTCGGATCATGATCCAAAAATGTTGCCGTTCTTAAGAAACGACAAAAGATGCTGAAAAGAAAAAGCGAATACCTGATAAACTCAAAAAAAGATTCCATTAAGGGCTATGAATGCTAAACATACGTTCAAGCTAAATATGCCTATATGCGCATTACCGTCACGGTTGCCACTTGGGTACAATTGTACCAAAATTGGTACATATACTTTAATCTGGTACCTTGGTACATTTTTTCCGAGTTGGTACATTTTGTAAAAGATTTACAATTTCACAACCTGTTACAATAAGCTACATTTGGTAGCACTGGAGAAATGTTCAGACAGAAAGTGGAATTAAGTTCTGAAAGTTGAAATTTGACGTGCTTTTCTTGCCATATATATTAAAAATCACATTTTTTGAGACCTGGGAATTTTTTATGAGAATTGTCACTAAAGCAGAAAAATATTTCCAATCAGAAAATTTTTCTTGTAACCAAAGATATTATAAAGCAAATTAAAGACAAGTTCGATTTAGGTAGAGGAGTTCTGAATAGTTTGAATATAATAACATCTTCACAAGTTATGTCAGAAAATAAAATTTCTTTAGCGCCATAATTCAATAATTCATATTAAAATATCATATAGTAGAATGCGACCTTGACGTTATTTTGACTCAGAGGAATCTTTTTCAGGGGTTGGGAAAAATTTGGCTATTTTTGGAAAAGTCAGGGTCGTGAAGAATGGAGCCAATATGTTTTTGTTTTAGCCTGATTAAAACTAAGCTTAGAAATTAATTAGAATGTAAAACAATTAACAACATAAAGCTCTCTGAAAAATTGTGTTTCGAACGCAATGAATATCATTATATTTGGCCAGCAAAAGAACTATTTTAATGTATTTATTATTTTGTTAATAGCGCATAACACAACTTAAAATTTTTGTTATGTTTGGTATGTACACAAATATACACCAGTGAATTATTATAAAAAATGTTAACAAATTATTATATTAAAAAAATGGTAAAATTTTTTGCTGTTTGGTATATTTTAATGGAGAATTTGGTACGGCAAAATATAGGCACAAATCGAATTGTGATTGCTATGATTATTTGGAATGATTCTATACGAAAGTGAAATTTGATATTTTTATTCCAATTTCCACTCATTTTTTTTATGTGAATAGCTACTGAGTAAAGATAGATTTCAATAAATATGCATACATTTTCTAAATTGCTATACATTATCTAAATAAACGCATTGTGTGTTTTTGCATGAGTTATTCTACACTTTCTTAAATTTTTAAGGGGTGGCAACCTGCAAGCCAAAATGTTAAGAGATTTTTCTATGGTTATAATAATTAATTTTTAAGAATTCAAATGATTTCTAGCTTAATCATTTAAAATATTTTTATTTATCATGCTTTTTATGGCATGATATGGAACTATTATTTGGATTATTTGGGTTAAGTCTAAACTTTAATTGCAGTTGAAATATGACCAAAAAGAATTACAACTTATATCAAATGCTTCGAGTTCCACAAACACTTTTGATAAGATATTCTTTTCTACAAAATTAATTTTACCAAGCAATGTTCAAAACATTTCCAACAATATTACACATTAAGCTAACTTTTTTAATATTAATATTCTTGCAATTAGAAAAGAAGACAGTCGCAAAAAATTCCCTTTACCCAAGACGTTATTTAAATGCTGGGTTATTACAATAAAAAAATTGCATTCACAAGACAAAGAACAAAAAGGAAGTTTAGCAAAAATAACACCAATTAAACCGCAAATGTTGCCATAGCAAATAAATATAAACACATCGTCTGTGAGCTTTAATATTGCAATTTTATTGTTATCCTTTACGAAATCCTTGTGCAAATCAAGAGAAAGAACCGCAAACACAATGAAGAAAAAAACAAAAAGAAAATAAAAGAAAGGAACGCAACATGAGTAAGGTGAGGTTATAAACATTATTTCCAACACCACTTGGCGTCTTATCCTTGCTAGCTACTTAATTAGGTACGCTTTTATGCATTGCTTAATTTGCATGACACGCCCTTTACCGTGTGGCACATTCCTTAGTACTTGGAATAAACGGCTTAAGCTCTAGGGTGCTTCTTTTACCTACCATTTAACCAGACAGCAGCTGTATCAGCAGATAAGAATAAAATGTTTTCTTTGCAGGATATATGCAAGTTTTTGTGTGAAATTTAAAGATTTCTTCTATTCAGCAGCACAAACACCTTACTTTAAGAATTTTAAACTTTTACAAAAAGTGTTTTTCCTTACAGCTTCGAAACAATCTCAAACATAAACATTTTAAAACTTTTGCTAACATTTTTAATAACTTCCACTCGTTGTTTACAAATAAGTTGTGACATTTTTTGTACAGAAAGCTCGAGCATAGGAGCAGTTTAAGTATTTATCAAAGCCTGTTCTGTAAGTTGAAAACAACCCGCTTCCGCTAACGAATTTTTGTCACGTCTAATGTTGCAACTTTGAAGCCTAGATGTTGTTGAAGAAGAACGAGCTGGAGCTGAAGCTGAAGCAGGAGCAGCGGTTGATAACTTTTATGTTGATGCAACCGGAAACGGAATTTAAAATGTTTGTCGTCATAGTTGGCAATTCTAACAGCTAGCTTACACATGCTCACACAAATACTCGCACACACACACACACACACACACATACGCGGCCCTTCCAAAAGTGGCGTCTGCAACAACTACTACAACAACAGCACCAACAAACAGTTATGTTGCTTGCAAGCATGCGAGATACGAGAATGTTTTTTTAAAAACATTCTTAAAATCCTTGTCGTGTTCAGTTCAGAACGCGTCTACGTGCTGTGGTGTTGTTGTTAAACTTTTTTAAGTTCTTCTCAAAGCCAAGACGCTGCTACTACATACTCCTCTGACTCTTCTTATTTTTCTTTTACTTGTGTAGCACTTTAAATTTTGTGACAGCTGTAAAAATAAGATGAAAGATTTTTAAATACCAGCCAAAGTCCTCGCAATTTGTTACAATGGCAGGCAGGCTCAACAAAATGGATTCCCAACACTCAAGATTTGCAAGTTACTTGAGACAAGTTGCAGCAGATTAAATACAAAAAGTAGAAAAAGCGTTGCTCCAAAGCAGACGATGTGGCATAAACAAACAAAACGAAACAAACGGAAGCTAGCGGAGGTGTCATGTAAGAGACACACACAGATAAAAAGATGGTGATGCAGCCAGGCAGAGAAGCTGTTGCATTAACTTTGATTTTTAAAGAACTACAAGTTTTCTGAAGTAACATAACTTGGCTAAAATGTAGGCAAACAAAATGTAGTCGAAACTAGAAATATTGAAACTGAAAAAGTAGAACAGAGGAGAAGAAAAAAAGAAAGTTAAAAAAAATCAGGCCCACTGAAAGATATGCTATAATAAATTGGTGCAGTAGACTGAAAAAGCTAACAGATACAAAATAATAAAAAAAACAGGCATAAAAAAAATTTTAAAAAAATCAGAAAAACCAACAAGGACTCAGTTACACTGGCAAAATGCCCAAACATTGTTGGGCACACTTTGAATGGCTGCACGAGTGCCTGCAGAGTGTAAAGAAGGGCGGCATAGGGTGGCTGTCATTCTTTCGAAGCATCCAGCATGCAGTCTTTTAGCCAAAATATTTGCGTGCACTCAGAAACAAACTTGTGACAATTTCTGTGACAGTCAACGCCCAACATATGTGAACTTTTTGGCATTTCAGTAAAGAAAGTAGTGAAGAATGCAATAAAAAACTTTAAATGCAATAGCTTCAACTTTAATTTAGCTCAAGTTACAGTTTATTAAAAAAAGAAAGATTATCTCTTTAAAGATTATAGAAGGTGTTTTTAATGCACTTCTTGCCTCGGCAGTCGAGTGGCAGCGTACTTGACTGTCACTCAGGGGCCCGGCCATGGTACTACTCTGTAACCTTTCTTTCTTTATCTCAAATCAAAAGAACTTTAAAATACATAAAATTACGTCAAAAAGCTGTAGTTTGTGCTGGTAGGAAGGTGGTAGTGAGAGAACTTAGTAACTTGATATGACTAAGGTAGTAGCAAAATGCTTGCCGCAGATTCAATAGCACATGTTCCTACAGCTTTCTGCTATACTAAAATCATCTGAACCAAACAAATTATTTTTCTAAAAAAAGAAAATTTTTACATGTGTTTATGAAATGTAGAACAAAGCAGTGAACGCAAATACATAAACACTAACGTAGCATAGATTTGAGACAACAGGACATTAAGGTCTTATAGCGTATAATATATGGCAGCACATAATTATTCGGTAAGGTTGTAATTTTGGGCTACAATTATAGCTACACTTGTAAGGTGGTTTTCTTCAAAGGCTGAGGTATGCTCAGCCGCTCCAGGGTTTGACAAAAAGCCCTCAAACTTTTTCCAAAATAAATAAAAGACTAGCTGGTTTTATAAAGTTATTACAATGCTGTGTGCTTTTATTATAATCAGGTAGTTTTAATGTACAGAATTATGATATGTATTTCTCATGCTTTTAAGCATGTTTTTACTACTATATCCTTTTATTACAATACACAATAAAATATGCCAATAAAAAATATGCGCGATTGCGGGTTGTCTCTGCCTGTAGAGTTCTCGTATTCGGATTCGGGTTCGGGTTTGTTGAGATTCGGTGACTCAGAGAAGTTCGGTGATTCGATAGACAGGGCCCGACTAGGCTGCTCTTAGATGTACGGCGTATTACGAATTAGAATAATATAAATGTTTGACGTGAATCGCCTTGGTAAAAAGAAGTAAAAATTATGTTACGGAAGCCGACATGATAGTGCCACGAAATAACTAATACTTAAAATTTTTAAAACTAAATGTATTTTAACGAGCCACTTTATGATAGCTCGTTTTAAAACTACGGACTTGTTATTTTCTTCAACAAAACACTGAGCTTTCTGCACACTCTATTCACCCTCACATGTAAACTTCATGAGAATTATAACACCGTGCACCAGCATGAATGTTAAATTGCCTTGTTTAGCTCGTCGCAACCGTGTGGTTGTTGAGTTTAATGTAGTCGTTAGGTTTTTTGTAGTTGTTACATATTGGCTGTCTGGCTGGCTGGTCCCAGTAGGCATTTTAGCGAGTGCTCCGCAAAAGAAGACATGCTAGCACTGCTATTATTGGCGCCAATACACCGTCCATGATCACTGAATTGATGAGTACTTCTGTTAAGCCTACCTTTTGAAGGTTCTGATTGTTTTCATATTATTTTTATGAAAAAAAAAACAAAAATACAAAAAAAAATTTAAATGCACAAAAAAGTTTGTAAAAATATTTAAATTTAAAAAAAAAACAAAAAATTTTTAGATATAAAAAAACAACAAAAAAATTTTTTTGCCCGAGTCGGGTCTCGTACGCGGGATTACGAAAACTAACACATTACATATTATATGAAAATATTTATATGGAAATACTCCAAGCCTTTTCTTATATTTTTGTATGAAGAAAATTTATAAAAAAAATCAAAAAAAATTTTTAAATACACAGAACAGTTTGTAAAAAATTTAGATTTAAAAAAACAACAAAAAAAATTTTTTCCGAGTTGGGTCTCGAACCCGGGCTCCCGAAAGCTTACTTTCATTTGTATTGATGCAAAACAAGCTATTGATTCTTAACAACCACGATAGACGAGTGGGTAAGATGTCGGACCGCCACATGAGAGAACCATGGTTCAAATATGAAATTGCTAGTCGTTTCTTATTTCAAGTTGATATTTGTATTGCTTTTCCTTCTAACGTGACTTCTCGAACACCTAAAAAAAATTTATTAGTAAAATTTCTACGAATGATATTAGTAAACAAAATAATCGTACATTCTACAAATATGCGTACAATATACAAATTATTTTTATTGTGATACCTTTACGAATTCATTCGTAAAATCTTTCTAATGCCTGATGTAGTATCTACGAAAATATTTGTTTTATATAGTAATGATTGTACGAATGATTATGTACATATAAATAATAATATTCGTAAATTTGTCGTACGAATAACTTCGTAATTTCTTTCATTACATTTGTAGTATTTTCTAATGCTTTTGTACTATTTATGAATGAATAATAATATTAGTAGAAACAATCCATTCGTAGGCTGGCCTCACCAATTATTAGTAGAGTTTAAAAAATTGAAAAGAGAAATCGTTCAGCCTTGTTAGTAGAACATCTACAGAACATAAGGAACTAGATGATTGTCAAGTGACTGTAGCCTACTGGTAGAGTGCGTGGCCCGTAAATTAAAGAGCCGAGGTTCAAACCCCAGCTCAGACAGAATTTTTTTTGGCTGGTTTTTACGAATAAAATATTCGTAATAGGTACTAATGAAAACTACGAATAAAATTCGTAGAATGGACGCAGTTATTAATAATATTCACACAAATATTTTTGAGTGAAAGAGCGCTTCTGGCAGGTCTCTTTTGAGCAAGGAGAGCGGAAGGCCTGACAAATTTTTCCATTACATTCAAGCAATAAAACGGTGTTTGCAAAGAGTGTGGAAAGCCTTTTAAAACCTAACGCAGGCCTGCGTTAGGTTTTCTTCTAGCAAGAAGGCCTTCTAGCAAGAAGGCCTTCGGACTCCTGCAATTGCCCACTGGGGTCTTATGCATGCTGTGTGTATGTCTAGCTGTTGCTGTTTAGCATATACTGGTTGCTGTTCCTTTGTGCCTGCTGTGTATAGTTGTTGCAGAAAATATTCGATTTGTATGCACAGTGGTGTAGTAGGTAGGGTGCAACTTTGTAACGAATCACCGTTACACACTATAAAATTGTTCGGAAAGTAGTGGCGTTTTTTATGAAAATGAAATTTATTGTATTGAATAATTATATTATTGAATAAGAGTAGAGGGGGGTAATGTCGTCCACTCAACTTTAAAGTGCTCGTAAAGCCGTACATGACAAGCGAATACAACGAGTAAGCATCCGATCGAAAGATAATTTGGTTGGTAACATTTATGTGTAACAATATTCGTGTAGCATGAAATCGTGTTAGTAGAAATTAAAAAAAAAATGTGCACGACATTACCCCACAAATTTTGAGGGGGGTAATGTCGTGCATTGTATTGTAAAGGTATCAGAATGTGTGAAAAACGATAGGTAGTGGTTCGATTCAAGAAGATATAGCATTATTGTTTATTTATTTATTATTGTTAATTATAAGACAATATATACAAGTCCGAAATATGATCAAAAAATTCAATTTTATCAAAAGAAAAGTGAAAATAGGCAATTTGCTATATGAAACACGGAAAGAAAAACAATATTTTTTCAAAAAGTGCTTGACATTGAGAAAAAATTTTGGAAAATTTTATTTTGATTGTAGCGGTTTGTTATGGCTTCACGACTCCCTTGGTACACTAGGGCGACCGCGTTTCCTTCCCTTTTCTTTTCTGTATAGAGCACGACATTGCCCCACATCAAATGCACGACATTGCCCCAAAGGTCGTTTTCAAGGTTGACTTCGACAAATCGGTAAAGAACAAAAAAATTTTCGATCACAATACATCTTTTTTTTCGGCGGAAAATTTGCTTTAAGAAAACACTTACCTGGTATATTTTCCTGCGAGACAAATAATTTTTCTGATCCGATAAAAAAACACTTTCGTCGTCCCGAGAACGTGCGATTTTTAAAAAACGTCGCACATATTGCCCTTACACATGGATATTGCTAGTATTGTATGCATGAGCTCTGTAGGTCAGTAGGCCCATACCTTACCAACGGCTGGTATATCATTCAATTTTTTATGCTAAAAAAGCCAGTGCACGACATTACCCCCTGCACGACATTACCCCCTTCTACTCTATATATCGTCCCTTCTGGTGCAATAGCTTTTAGCATCTTTTTGCCATCTTTCAACATCAAAACTGCCGGATCAAAACTTTGTAAACCAATTTTGGCACTGTTTCGTTTTGTCAATACATCTTCTCCATTTACATTAGATGAGTAAAATTTTATACTGAATTGCAGAAGTGCTTCTGATCCGTGCAGTCAATAGTACATTAGAATAAGGTTTTTAAAAAAACTGGGAAATCCGAAAAAAATTTAATATCCTTAAAACCCCGACCGCTCAAAGCGAATGCCCTTGTTTTGAGAAAATTTTATTAGAGTGATAATCGGGTTTTTAATGCTATTTCAGGCTAAAATTAAACTTGTCAACCATTTCCCATGTAGAGTTTACCGCTGTATCGAATTTCATTAGCAAAAATTGCAAACACTACACACTTGAGCCTCCAGAACTGACTGTTGTTTTTGCAATTTTGATTGCAAAGTGATTTGATTTCAATTTAATTTGAAACATTATTGAAATCGGTTGTTTTTTGGTTAAAAGAGGTTTTAGGCAAACAATTTATTGAAAATCTAATTTCTTTAAAATTGATTATTTGTCACAATAAGCCGAATTGAGGTTTAGATTTCGCCGGACACCTCAATCAATAGTAAGAGGGACTCTTAAAAACTATTTCTTCATAATTTTTTTTGACTCGGATCCCCATGGCTCATCCCCATGGAGCGGTTTCGGTTCTCTTAAACCCCTTTTTTGGCCAAAAAAGCATGTTTTTTACATGTAACTTTTTTTTTCTTCTGGAATTTTTTCTGTACAAACTCTTTTGAGACCCAAAAAAAATGATATTTTGTCATTTTTGGATGTTTTTATTAAAGCATAGTATTCTGTTCAGTTTCATGTGAAATTCCACTCAAATCTCTATACTAGAAATGACAACTGCGAAACAAGACTGGTATATATCTAAACATGTTCGTCAGAGCAGTACTCTGTTCCGCTGCGTGATATGATTGCAACATGTTTATTTATTTTAAAGTGAAAAGAGAAAGATCATATGAAATTTCCTAACTCACTCTCTGAGTCTCTCTGAGAAACGTTGCAAATGGAACTCCTTGCAACAAAATATGTATCAGAAATTTCACGCAACAAATAAATTAATTTTGTTAAACGCCTATAAAGTATGCATGGGCGCACACTTGCCCCCCCTAGGCGATGAAAATTTTTGTATATATCTTCATATTAAATAAAAAAAGCCGTAATTTAAAATTTAAAAATTTTAAGAGAGAATCAAAAAGGTTTCTGAATTGTAAGTTGCGCTTAAACTTAGGGCTTTGAGAACTTTGTGAAAAAAACGTCATTTAAAGTTGTAGAAGTGTAAAATTTTAATCATTTTTAAATAGTATGTTGTACCCTTTGCTGTAAAGCCGTGTTCATATTACGTGTTTTTGTCACGATTTCGACACCGCTCACATTTTTTTTTCGCAAAAGCGGCTAAAAAATAGTGATACATACAATAATGTATTGAAATGCATTTATTTATATCATATTCAGTATTTTTCAGCCGTGTTTGCGAAAAAAAAATTGGAAGCGGTGTCTCAATCGCGACAAAAACGCGTAATATAAACACAGCCTAATAATTTACGATACCATTTCATTTACCCTTGTTTCACAAACACTTTTCAATACGTATTCTTAAATTAAAAAATTTTTCTACGAATTTTTTTCGTAATTATTAGCCACGAATAGAATTTGTAGAATAGACGTAGTTTGGTACACATTTCGAATATTTTATTCGTATTCGTAAAAAAACAAATGTATATTGTACGAATACATTTACGAATGATCCTAATACCTAGTTACGAAAAAAACCTTCTGTTCAATTGGGGTTTGAACCAGTGTTCTTTAGCTTATGGGCCACGTACTCTTCCAGTAGGCTACGGCTACTTGCAATCACACATTTCCTTATATTCGGTTATTATTCGACAAACCAGTCTAAACGATTTCAGTTGTACATTTTTTAAACTCAACTAAGACTTCGTACATTCTACGAATAATGAGTACGGTTAACCTACGAATGAATTTTTTAGTAAATACTACGAATGTAATAAAATAAATTACGAAGTTATTCCTACAAGAAATTGACGAAGGTTAAGGAATGATATACCTTAGTAGTCGAAGATCTTCGTAGCAGCAGATAGCAAGGAGCATTTAATTCAATAACGGATATAAACTTTGACGATATGCAAATTTATGTTTGAAAGTCATTGTTAACAAGTAGAAGACAAAGTAAATACATTTGATAAAAAATTAATGTTTTCCCAAAATTCGGCTCGTTTTTCTATCATAAATATGATTTAATATGGATTTTTTTATTAATTTTTCCTAAACTTAAAAAATTGACAAGCAATTCTGCAGCATTTAAATTTAAAAAAGTTGCAGCGATCTAGGCGAGAGCAAAGCTTCTAATTCAAAAGCGAAAAAAAATTAGGAAATTTAATAAAGTAGGCCAATTTTGGATCAAGGACTAATTTATAAAAAAATCTTATATCATATTAAGCAATCGATTTTACGTTAGAATTAGTTTTAGTCAAAAGTTTTTTATGTAATAAACGTAAATAAGTAACTCGATTTGAGACAACCATTTTGTACTTCTTAAAATGTACGTTATTTAGCGGAGCCCACCCAATTTGAGAATTATATTAAACCAGGATTACGAACCAAACCTCGCAGGGAGGTTCTGCAATATGTTAAGAAAATGTTCGAAACCCAAAACAAATCTTATATGCATGTAGCTCTTTAATTATTTATTTATAAGTTTTGAATTAAAAAAAAGAATTTTTTAAATCATTAAAAAAAATCCGTTCTCGATTGCAGTAACTTGCAAGCTGCTTTAATTGATTCATGTAAGAAAAAGAAATAATTAGATTGTTTATATTAAAAAAAGTTTTCACTATTTTTGGACAACAGCGCGAAGTTTCAATTTATTAAAGTTTAATTATAATTTTTATAAAACCGCCTTAATGACTTCGTCGATTCAGAACCGACAAAAAGTGAAGTCATTAAGGCGGTTTTATAAAAAATATAATTAAACTTTAGTAAAGTAGATTGATGTCAATGCAGTGTGAGATCCGATGAAAAAGATCTCCCTTCTCATGCGAGGAACATTTCGAGAATAGCGGCAACTCAAATTTTTGACCTCCTAAATCCAAATCTGAAAAATTTCAAGCCGCTCGAAATTGGTTTAGGAGCTAAAGGTTTCCAAAGTTAAAAAATGGTCTAAAAATTTAGTGTGTTTTTTTCAATTTTACAACAAATATTATACAACAAATAATATACAACAAAAAATATTGCTTAATATTAGGAAATTTGTATCCAAAAATCCTTTCAAAGTAAACGTATTTATGCTTCTAAAGACATTTACTTACGCTCCGTTTGTATTATTTCTCAATCAGTTAGTCAGACTGCAAACTCTTTACCATTTGCTCTAATAAAACTGCTAATTTAATCAGTTAAAAAGTAAAAGTTTTTCATTGCTTAGCACTTGAATAATGTTCGCGTTTTTATTTTCGAGCCAATTTAATTTCATTGCATATCGAAGGTATTTAAGTGCACATTTTATGAATTAAAATATTTTTTCCCCAACTGTCGCTATGCCACTAAGAGTTTTGTTGCATCTTTTATGCCATTTATGCCAGTGCTTCTCGATAACAATTCATTACATTTCAAAAAGATACAGTTTAATGAAAAAACGATGAAGCGAAAATATCCAATTACTGCTCGTTAAGTGCAACAACAACAACAACGTCAGGGTACAAGTGCAGCCAGCTGCTGCATTCACTCGCAGCCCACCCACTCTGCCCCTTACTTCGACTCCATCAAATAAACTGCAGCTTTTTCTTCATGCAGGACTACAACAATAACGACAACATAAAAATATCATCATGTCTGAGAGATACTTTTTCTTGCTTTTCACTTCCGCTTCTGCAGCCCATTTTTCCGCATTCATTTTGGTGGCAATAAAAAAAACAGCAAATATACGTAAATTAATTTTGAGTTTTTTTGTAAATTGAAATTGCAAAATTTGTTTGCTATTTTTTTTGGCCGTTTATTTGTTGTTAGTTTTTTGTTGTGTTCCCGAATTGTTATCAAGAATGAAAAGCAGAAATTCACTGCAGGGACGTCTGAAGATACCACTATGAAAGAAAAAATAGCAGTAAAAACACAAAAATGTGTACATAAATGTAATGTTGTTTTTTGTTTTGTTTTGTAAGAGTGCATGCATTAAAGAAGCAAAACTTCAAAAACAGCTGCCATAAAAAAAGAAAGAAAAAAGGCAAAATGGAAGAAAAGTTGAAGAACTACTAAGGAACTAGCTTGTAAAGAAAGCAGTCAGTCAGTTGAAGGAGAAAAAGAGAGAGAGAGAGAGAGAAAGAGCAAATGAGATGCAAAGTATGACAACAAGTAAAAAGCCATTTTGAGCATGTTAATGGAATTTTAAGCAAATAATACAAAATTTTTGCTGTGTCGTTGTTGTTGTTGCTGCTACTAGCAGCATTTACAGCGCAAATGGTGGCAAAAATTAACTTATTGACAGATTTTTCTTTAAGTTTTTTTACCAAATAATAAAAAACTTTTGTGACGCAAAGCTTGTCAAACACACACACACACAACTGAAATAAGGTCAATAAACAAGCTTGGCAGCTTAAATGAAGGCAAGGAAAATTTAGCTGAATAAATCAGATATAAAAAAAAGCACAAAAATTCATAGTGTCCAAAACTTGTTGGAACTACTAAAATATGTTGTTGACAGTTTGAGAGCTACTGTGCTTTTAAGTCGTTTGCGGCTTGAAATTTTTATTAATTTAAGACTATGAGCGAAACTGGAAAACCATTAAATTTTTAACAATTAGCTTACATCTATACTTTAATATTATATAATATATATATAATATATATAATATATATAATATATTATATAATATTATATAATAAACTCATTGTTAAAATTTGAAAGAAAAATACTAAGTTATGTTGAAGCACAAATATAAGAAACTTTTTTCATAAATATCGACTTTTGGAGTAAATATTTTTCGAGTAATATTTTATGTAATAGTAATATAATGTATGTATATAGTAATAAAACTCATTTTCTGTTTGTTTGTTTGTTTGTTTGTTTGTTTGTTTGGCCTTTATACAAATCTAAACGGCTCAACGGATTTTGCTCAAACTAGGTACACATATTAAGTTCATCCCAACTTAAAATGTTACATACTTAGTTTTTGCCTCGCCCCCTCTGAAATTTTTCAACTAACGGTAATTTTTTTATTATAAAACTTTTTATTATCGGAGATTTTTGTATATTTAATTTTAAAAATTTTTTGTTATTTTGACATCAAAAACACTCACATATCTTTAAAATTGGAGAAATTTTCAGTACAACGACTTTTTCATAAAACATCGTTACCTAAGAATGAGAAAAAAACGACATGAAAATCAAAGTTTGGTTTTTCGATGCAAATATCTCCGCTGTCCATTAATATATTTCATTCAAATTTTATTTGTTCAAAAGTTCAATAAAATCACTTCACAAAAATAAGTTGAACTGTACCGTTAAGTCAGTGTATATATGTTTTATGAGTATGCCAAAAAAGGTCCAAAATATTGACTTTTTACTCAAGAAATTACTCAAAAAATGTTGTTGTTGTAAAAATGAAATCAATTAAAAACTGCAAATCTGACTACCTTTCATATGACATAGCATTTATTTGCAAAAATTCTTCCAGCTAAGCGCAAAAATTATTTTACTGTTTTTGTCATCAAAACAAGAAGGGTACCCCCTTTGATTTTTTTCGCGAAATTTATTTTTTCTTAAATGTTGTTTTTATATTTTTTACAAAAAGTCAAGTCTCAAAAATAATTTATGTGAAAAAATTACCACAATATCTCTTTCCAATCAAAAGTTATGGCTAAAAATCTATTTTTTCATACCAGACTATTAATAAAAAACTTAGTTTTGTGTTAGAATTCTCTATACAGTTTGAACGTCCCCATTTATCTATGAGAATGCAGTTGTGTGTCTAAAGTAGTTACGATTATTTTGGATTATATAAAATCTTCTTTATAGTGATCTACTTATTTTTTGCCTCCCCACCCCCTCCCCACCCCCCAAATTCAATTAGCTCACCGCAAGAGATGGAACCAACAACAACAAAAATTTTCCTAAACTTTTTTGGATTAATGTTCGTTCAATTACCTTTCTAACGGTAGATAAATAAAATTAAATAAAATAAAATTCAAATAAAATTCAACATGTTTTTCATTATTCCCGATTTTAAAAAACATTTAATCGAGAAGTGTATGTTAAAATGTTTATATAAGTGACTCTCGAGTAACACCGGGTATATCAGCTAGTATTATATAAAATTTAAGTGCATATGTAATGTTACGACTTTACTCCAAAAGTAGATTTTTATGAAAAAATTTTCATATATTTGTACCACAGCATTACTTGGTAGTATTTTTCTTTCGAAATTTTTATAAAAAGTGTATTAAATTAAAGTGTTAAGTTTTTTAATAAATCATCCCAGCTGCCAGGCATTGCTTAATCGTTTTCTTTTCACGCGATTGTGTTGCGAGAGTTTCAATGAACTCCATGCTACTCTTTTCTCTTGTCTTTTTATGCTCAGCTAGCACAGCGCAACAAAAAAAAACAGACGAGCCTCGGGCAAGGCGAAAAGTTAGATACATATTAATGCAGAGCGGCGCACAGTGGTATTTTGGTGGCAAAAAAGCATTTTTTTCGACCACAGAATTTCAAAAACCTATTAATGCCGATTTATAGAGAAATAATTCACTAAGTAAGAGTAAGGATAAAAAACAACTTCTCATCTTATAAACGTACAACAAGTTGAGTTCCGCAAGGCTCTGTTTTAGGCACGATTCTATTTACTATGTTTATAAATGACATATTTAGTAAATCTTATCATGTTACCATGCATACTTATGCCGATGACTTGCAACTGTATATGTCCAGACTCATTGGTCTCTCTGAAGATTTATGCGCAAGAGTAAATGAAGACTTAAATATAGTAGCAAATTGGGCCAGAACTAATAAGCTTGAACTGAATCCTCTTAAATCTTATGTATTGCCGATCTCTAAAAACCCATATCAAAATCTTGATGTCCCCCCAATTTTCCTTAATAGCGGTGTGCTAAAATCTGTAAGTAAGGCCACTAATTTAGGCTTCAAAATAAACTCATCTTTGTCCTGTGAAGATCACGTAAACTCAAGCGTGAGTAAAATATACTATGTGCTTAGAAATCTCCGAATGACTGCAGCGTTCGTACCTGTCGAAACTAGAAAAAAGCTTGTTCTACTAATGCTTATGCCAATATTTTCTTATTCAGAAGTCGTTTACAGCAAACTCGACTCGAGATCTACACATAAAATGCAAGTGGCTTTCAATAATTGTACTCGTTATGTCTACGGTCTTCGGAGATTTGATCACATTTCACATTTTAGCAACCAGTTATTAGGTCGTAGCTTACTCAGATATCTTGAAGCAAGAAATTGCATTTTCTTACATAAGATCATCCACTCGCGCTGTACAGGTTATCTTTTTGAAAATGAATCTTGTTATGCATGAATCTTGTTATTCCGAAGTACAACTTTCAAAACTCAAGCCGTTTGTTTTTCTTTAGCGCTATAAGACTTTATAACTCGCTTCCAAACTACATTAAAAGTATCTCCAACACTAAGTACTTTAAGCATTTAATTTTTGACTACTTCTCCTAACTCTTTTACTCCTTTTTTTTATTCTATCTTTAACTACTATATACTTCTCTTTTAAAATTTTTGATACGTATATTATATTTGAATTGTGTTCTTAATAATTATTGTTTATTTTTAAGTTGGACATTTTTTGTTATATTGCATTAGTCTTAGCTTTAAATATATATATAGCGTTGTTATATATTTTAAATATGCAGCATGTAAAAGACTTAAGTCTTAAATGCCAACGTTATTTGCGAATAAAAGTCAAAGTAAAATCAATTATTTTTTTTCCTAAAAAAATATTGTTTTATCATACAAAAAATCAAGAAAAGCTACTTAAAGACTGACAGCGAAAACTGATGAAAGTTTTCATGCAACTTAGTAGAGTATTTTTCTAAAATAATTTTTTTACTACCCATTTCAATTTTACTTTTAATAAAAATATAGCATCTTATTAATTATTTAAAGAAAAAAATTATCTGTATTACATAATTAATTTAATAGATATGGCCATATCCAAATGACTCTAAAAAATTCAATTTTTGCAATTTTCTACGGAAAGTATCAAAAAGTTTATAATTGCTGCCTTTTCGTTGTAAAAATAAAAAAAGATGGAATGTCTTCTTTAAATGTAGAAAAAATTAACTGCTACTTTCTTAAATTGTTTGTGTTATAAATAAAAAACTAAATGCGCTTTGTGATAAAAAATTTGAGATTTGCTTATTTTACCCTTTCTTAACTACTTACTATCATTTGTAGCATGTTTTCAGGCATAAGTTAATAAAAAAAATAAATTCAGTAACAAAAATTTATTTACTGATTGACAGTTATTTGAAAGTGCATAAAGGAATTAGAAAAACCAAAACCATATGATTTTATTTATTTATGCACCTCAAAATTATGAGAAATTATTTTTCAAAAACTTTTTTAAGCGCGCACAGAATAATTTTGTTTATAAAAAAAATTAAATGTGTTAAAATGAGGATGTGACACAAGATCATCTAATGTGAATTTCAAATGTTACTAGAATTTTTGTATTTTCTAAGAAATATTTGGAGTATCACTGACTGATGACCAGAGCTGGGCCAAAAAGTACTCATTACAATTCAGTTTCCAATTCCTTGGAACTAGGATTGGTAATTGGTCCTCTCAATTCCTCAAAAATGTAATTGGAAAAACCGTCAATTCCATAACAGGAATTGTAATTGGTAATTGAACATCTCAGGAATGGAATTGGAAAAAATCGTCAATTCCATTACAGGAATTATAATTGGTAATTGAACACTTTAATTCCTCATAAATGGAATTGGAAAAAATCGTCAATTCTATTACAGGAATTGTAATTGGTAATTGAAGACTTATATTCCTCATAAATGGAATTGAAAAAATCGTCAATTCCTCTATAGGAATTGTAATTTTAAGTTAAAATTCCAATTACTTTTTCATTAACTCTAAACTACGTCATTATGTATTAGAAGACTTTATTTGACTCTCACTGTTAGTCGGTTAATGAAATATTTACAATTAAATGTATCATCGAAGATACCAATTTTTTTATATTAATACTACATTTTGAGTTAGAATAAAATATAGAGCTGCTACCTGATTCAATCCCACCAACTATTTGCGAGGTGCTTGGTACACAACTTCCACACCCCTGTACAAAATTTCATTAATTTACTAACAAAGCGATGTTTTCCAATTCTATTCCTAAGGAATTGAGGCGTTCAATCACCAATTACAATTCCCGTAATGGAATTTACAATTTTTTCAACTCCATTTTTGAGGAATTGAAGTGAAAAATTATCCATTACAATTCCTGTAATAAAATTGACAATTTTTTCCAATTCCATTTCGAGCACTTAAGGTGCTCAATTACCAATTACAATTCTTGTAATAGAATTGACGATTTTTATTCCATTCCATTCCTGAAGAATTGAGATGTCCCATTACCAATTACAATTCCTGTAATGTAATTGAGAAGTTTTTCCAATTACATTCCAAGGAATTGAGGTGTTCAATTACCAATTACATTTCTTGTAATGGAATTGACGATTTTTTTCAATTCCATTCGTGAGGAATTGAGATGTCCAATTACCAATTCCTAATTCCAAGGAATGAGAATTGAGGTGGAATTAAATTAAAAAGGAATCATTAGAACCCAGCCCTGCTGATGACCAAACTAGTTATTCACGGAAAAAGGGAAGGCAAGCTTTGGAAATTAACTACATTTACGTTAATGATGGAAGCAGCAGCAAAATAAGAAACAATAAATTAGGCTTAAAGGCTCAAGGCTTAAGAATGAGAAGGAAAAAATGATATCCTAATGAAATACGTATGTCGAATAAGGATGTCTGTTAGCTTGCAATGTTTGTTGAATCAAACTACAAGGAGTCTTTTTAAAAGTTTTTTGACGAAAATGTTAATGCTATGAGGAATTTTAATTGCACTCTCACGACTATGAGGGAATTTGATGGTTCTTCTGGTCATAAAGAGTGAATTCAGGATTTACGAACTGATGACAGCAATATGCTATTTTTATCGATGGTGCCCTTAACTTACTATAGTCGAGTACTAAAGAGGATACTGGCGTAATATAAGTCCATCATCAACCAGATACTGTCGTCCGATTTCCTTCGAATTGGCAAAACGGTTCAAATAGTTACAAATTCTTGTAAATTTGAAACGAAACTCTCCGAATGAATAATTTGTTTGGATATCAAGTTGATATCTTTATCTGATCCAGTTTAGTTGCTTTAAAATAGGTGTGGCATAATTAACAACACCTCCAGTTTTGTATTCTCACTTAAACTCTGTTCTTTCTTTTCTTCTCTTTTTTTTTTCTTTTTTTTTCTTTTTGTCTTTATATATACATATCGCTACCTTAATATATAAAGACCCTACCTCATTTTTTTTCAAAATAAATTCTTTTACAGATTTCTGCAAAAAAATTGCTATAGAAAAAAAATTACTGCAAAAATATTGCTACAGCATTGAAATGGTTAGTGTCTTAAATAAAGAATCCATTTCAAGAAAATTCGGACCCGCAAAATTATAATTTTTATTAAGTTTTTTCCATCTCCTGTAAAGTAACAAAAAATGAGTTAGGGCCTTTCTATATTAAGGTAGCGATATAATGTATAATAATACGGTGGCTTACAAATTCGTATTTATTATTTCCAAAAATATCCTGCGTTCCAAGTTTAACAACTAACTGTAAACCAAGTTTAAAAAATATCACTTTTTTACAATTCAGCTTGAATTTATTCAGGCGTGACATTCCGGTAAGACATTAAAAAAGTAGTGTATAAGATATCAGAGTTCCGCTAAATCAAAATTTAAAAAATATACATTTGTCTGATTCAAAGTGTATATGTTTTGACTTTTAATAACTAAAATACATTGAAATTAAGAAAGGTACCTAGCAAACAATTTCAATGCGCATTACTTGTATGCACGTAAAGAGCGCTTCATTCTCCTTACAAATAGTGCTTTTTGTATAGCGCTATATTTGTAGCACTTTCCGTAACGCTATTGTTGCACTTGAAAAAAAAGTATTAGATTTTAATGTCAAAAAAATTAACTTCAAAAACTGTAAAAATTCATCAAATCATTTTAAAACTATGTTTTCTGTTTTTCCTTCATCAAATGAAAAATCAAATAAAATGGATAAAAATCGTACCTTATATTATCTTATAGTATGTATGTCAAAATTGGGCAAAGTAACGTTTATTTGCGGTTTAGGTAGATTGTTCAAAACGGTATTTATGTCCTTTTTTAGTTTTTAATGTTTGTATAAAAAAAAGAGCTAGAACGTTCGAAACAATACATTATCGTATGAACTACATACAAATAATAAACAGTTTTTTTGCCTCCTGAACAATAGATAAATTTGACTTATTTCGTATAAGAATTAGGCCAACGATATGAACTAATAAAGGAAACAAAGCCCTCGGTTCTCGCTACATTTTTCTTTCAACTACAAGGAGAACAAAGCACTCGGTTCTTGCAATGTTTTTATATTAAATACAAGAGCGCTCGGCTCATGCTACGATGTTATATATTCTACAGCGGGAGCGGAGCGCATACATCTGATGACATGAATATGTTAAAAAATGCGCTATATACAAGGAGAATGAAGCACTCTTCTGTTTTTTTTTTTTTGAGTGCTTCAGATGTGCTAATAGAGCGCTCGCTTTCCTGCTGGGTATATTTCAAAATTCAAAACTTTTAATTTTAAGAATTAAAAACCCAAATAAAGCTTAAAGTTTTAGACGCCCGCATTTAAGCTTTGAACATAAAAATTAAAAACTTGAGTTTTATTTAAACAGTGAAAACAAAAACAGCCACAATGAATGCAAATATCGCTATTTTCGCTTCTAAGCATTCAACTTTTCAGCCTGCAAAAATCTAGCAATATTTAAACAGCAAAACCAACAACAAAAACCATCTACCACAAACAACACTAAAATGTAGTTCACTCGAGCACTGCGCCTAGCAGCAGCGAATGCTGTAGCTGTTGTTGCTGTTGCATTCGCTGCAACACAGCAAAGTCAAAATCATGAACAACTCTGTAAAAGCAGAAAGGTTGTTGTTGCAGCTAATTAGGCTGATTACGAGCTTCCGTGTGCATGTGTGAGTGTGTGCATGTGCATGTGTGTTCATATATGAGGGTGTGGCTCTGCCTGTGTTAGTTTGTTTGTTTGTTTGTTTTTCCGCTTCTTTCATTCAAGTAACTCGGTTTTTAGCAAATAAACGAGGCTGCAGGTTGATAACTCATGCAACCCGCGCGCACTTTATTTGTCACTCGGTTAAATGCGGCACAAACAAAAAACAAAAAACTACTCGGAGGAAACAAAAAATTATTCAGCACAACTAGCATATGTTAGCAAAGCAAAAAAAAAAAGAGTAAAAAAGAAATTAACGGCGAGAAATATTTCACCGGAAGTTGATGCAGCAACTTCCGCCTGGCTTGTGCACAAACACACACTCCTTGACATGCAGCGACAATGTATGTGTTTGTCTGTGTGTGTGTGTCTGTGTGTGTGTGTGCAAATAAAAAGAAAAACTTTTAATTTTCACAGCGCTGCGATAACATTTTTATCCAAAATTATAAACTGGAAAATGAGTAGTTTTTCTCACCACCACAGAAGCAAAACAGAAAGTGACAAACAGCTGCAGATGTGGTTTTCTTTTTAGTGTCTGCTAATGTTAGTATTTAATAAGCGCTTATGTATGTGTGTGTGCGTGAGTGTGAGTGACAAGATGCCAGATACTTAAGAATAATTGTAGTTAGACGAGTAAATTGAGATCAAAAAACTAACTATCAACGTTTAACATAAACGTTGTAGTCTTATGAAGCCAGGAAAATAATAAAAAAAAATGTATAAAGTGTTAAGTCACTTTAAATAAGTTGACGACAGATTTGTTTTAAGCAATAGCAACGTGGAAATGAGCTCTTGTTGTGGTAAAGTTGTACGAGTTTTTGTGTAATTTAAGTTCTTTTATTAAACTTACTTAAATAAGTGTTACGTAAGTAAGTTGTGGTGGCCGTGGCTTACTGATTAAAATGCTTGTAACAGAAAGGCATTCAGTTGTCGATCCTTTGTGTTCAAAAGTTAAATAACACACACACACCACAATTAATCAATAAAAACTTGGTCAAAGTTCTTTCAAGGACTAAATGGCTTGTTCTTTTTTAATATTCTTATAAGAAATTTACGAAACCTGAATTTAAGATGTCGGACAAACATATATATAGGGTATTCACAAGGTGTGATATGATTGTCCAAAAATTTCACAACTAAAATTTACAAGATAAATGAATACAAATAAGAAACAGCTGTTTGATTACGGCAATTCAATAAACATAGCTTTCAGAGTTGTTATATATTAGTGCTTTTTTATATGCAAGGCAACAATAAAATGTTTAAACTAGTGTAAAATCTTAGGACAATATGACATTATGACATGATAGCACACCTTGTGCATACCCTAATAGTATGGTCATGACAGTCAAGAGTTGTTTTTTTATATGAAGTATTATTCCAGACTTTATCATTTTCTTCTCTTAGTCCGAATTCTGACAATAATGTTTAAAATTACTTTCTTTCATTGCAAAACTCTAAAAAAAAAAAATATAAAAATTGCAAAATGGTGGTAATTTAAATTACTTTTTGATTTTATAATTCTAAAAAATTTTAGTTTTTGTAGAATTTCATTTGAACTTTAAGGGGGTAAGGTTAAAAACTGTTTTTTTGTTTAATTTTTTTGCAAAATGTACAATATGTCGAGAATATTGTGTCAAAATTTCAAGTAAATCGAAGTAAAACTAATGAAGATACAGTGTTTCAAGTATCTCGCCCCTCATACTGGAATCTTCGAGTATAAAAACTTTAAATCGATCTTCCCACAACTCACGTTTTCAAAGTCGGTGCCCCTTATAATTTCAAAACTACTGCATCGATCCTTTTGAAATTTTGAGCACTATTTTTGTACATAATTTACGATGTAACGCTTTTTTCTAATTTGGTAATAATTTTTATTTTACAATAACAAATTATCCGATTTTTTTTGCAAAAAAACGCTTTTTCTTTTCAAAGTGTCTCTCAAAAAAGTGAAAAATTGAAATTTCCAAAAACCCTTCTAGCGTTACCTGGAGAAAACTATTATCTGAATGAACTTTGATTTTTTTAATTTCATATGATCCAGCACCAAGTTATGAGGGGCACCGTAATTCTACTTTTTTCCGAGACACGTCCGAATAATTGCTGCCATTGCCGTATTTTTTAATATTTTTTTCGTGAAAATTTTATACAATATTCTTCGAATGTTATTCTTTAATGTACTATTGGTTTTAGTAAAAAGCTTTTAACTGTGTCGTCACAAAAAATGCACAAAAACATGACTTTTTTTGTACGAAACTACCTTAACTCCCCCCTTAAGACAAAAATAAAATTATTGGAGCCTAGATTGATTTATGATTAAGAAGTAAACAAAAGTCTTTGCAGAACCAATGTAGGCACTTTTTTAACTTTTGGCCTTACAAAATAGTTGTAGTAACAGTGCCTTGAAAGCCAAAAAGCACATTTAACTCCGCTTTGATTAAGCCGAATTGGTGCCTACTGGCTTGTTAAAGTGAGGGGACTGAAGAAGCCACAGAAGACTGCTGAAGAATTGATTTAACGATCAACGAACAACTGTCTGGTCTGCTTGGTGGCTTGTTATGTAAAGAACTTGTTGTAGCAACCTGTTCATGGTATTTTTTTGTCATAAAAAATATTTGAATATTGTATGGAAGTTGAGTGTGATGGAGTTTTTTGATAAAATTGTCTTGAAAAAATATCGGAAGCGGGTCAGTTTTTTGCTTGTCAAAAGTCTGTATTGTCTAAATGCTGTAATTTTTACAGTATTTTTAAAGTACTGTTTATTTAGAAACCTGTATTTCAATATAATGGTTTTTTAAAAATTTTGCTTTAAAAAATTCTGCTCTCTATTTACAGCATTTTCACTATATTTGGGATACAAAATTGTATTTTTAAGATTAAATTATTTGCCCTTGTATGGAATGTGGTTATTTTAAGCTTATTTACCTTAGTTGTTCTTAGTCCTTATTTTGCAGAATTTTAGCATACAGAATTTTTTAACACAGTTTTATGTTAATGCAGAATTTTGTAATGCAGAATTTTGTATACAAAATTTCATACATAAAAACAACTGCACCGAACCCAAAAATATCGAATTCTGAATTTGAAAAAAAAAAAATGTTAAACCATTTTTTAAAGTTACGTTTTTAAACTGCGTTTGCATTAAGCCAAATGACTCATTTCAGCTCATTCAGCCAAATGAGAAACGAAATCATCTCATTTCTCATACAAATTCTCAGTTGCAATTCAACTCATTTGAAACAAATGAATGAGATTGGATACGTTCTTTTAACTTATTACAAACTATTTCGAACGCATTCAATGAATAATGGATAAAAAAACACCGAACACACTAAAAGCAAAGGAAAATATCAAACAAAAAATGCATAAAAACAACAACAAACAACCAGTTGTAGAGCAAAATGAGAGGCTTTCGCAAAAAAAAACCAATGTAAACACTTTTGAATGACTCATTTCAAATGAGTCATTTGGATCAATGTAAACGTAATATTATGGTACTTTTCTAAAAGTTGTGATTCCGACCTTTAGAAATATGGGAAATATGTTTCAAAATCAAATTCCACGTCATCTATAGTTTTGTACCAATGAAATGTTAGAACTTAAATGGAATCCGCGAAAATGAAATAAAAACACAGAGCAAAACAACAAAGTCATTTTATGAAATTTTACTAATGCTTACCAACATTGTTAAAGATTAGAAAGAACACAAATTTCGTGGCGCAAGCGTCTATAATTCTTCTGTGGTTTAGTAGAATAAAGTGTTTAGTAATTACTACAGTTAGTGGATTGCAGAAATCACTGTAGATTACTGATGAGTTGGTGCAGCTACCAATGAAACAGCTGTTCAGTGTGCCAGTGATTCATTTTATTAAGCAATGTTGTTATTGCGAAAGGGGTTTATTTTAATATTTAGCCTTAATCTCATTTGGTAATTTTTTGACACTTTAGAAATTTACCAAGAAAATTCAACTCACAAAATTTTGTATTTATAATAGAGTGCTAACTGTTTGTTTCATTTGGAAGGTAGGTTTCATTTGATTCAAACATTTTTAGTCTCTGGCCAAATCCAACTCATATACAATTTCAATTTTTCTACGACGCATCCTTATTTTTATTGACATTTTTTATAAGAGGCAAATCCCACTGAGCGTGGTCGGCTCTAGTTGCCTTGTTTGTGCACACTTTTTCCAAAACTAGCGTAAATGCCGAAAAAAGTGATTTCGTAAGTGATGTTTTTTGCAGAACCCAATCTGAACAGAGTTTATTTTTTTCCAAATCCTCCATGAAAAATTACGTCATACCTTAAGGTTGGGTTTTGGAAAAAGACGACTTAATTGACACCAATAAAGTGTAATCTATAGTAAAAATACAAGTATGTGCGTCGCTTTGAAACTGCATATTACGTCTTCCAAAAAATTCGGTTTCTAAGGTTTGTCAAACCCGGGACTGTTATTCAAATCCCGAAATGCCGGGATTGCCGAAGCATCCCGAAATTAGATGCCCTAGCAGCAAATGTAGGATATGTAGGATAGGTGTTTATGGCATAATAAAAATAAGTATAGAAATATACATAACTACTCGACGAACAAGTGTTTTTGGCTGGCGCCAAACAGATTTCGTTTACCCTTGCTTTTCGCCTTTCTTGTAGAAAACCGTATAAAAAGAGGGTGAGTGAGGAGGCCCTAGAAAGTCCCAATAAGGACTTAAAAATTTACACAAGAAGATTATAGCAGGTAGAAAAGCTACGATGAAACTTAAAAGGATTTTTCAATAGGTTATTAGTTTCTTACTCAGAGCAATTGCTCACGTTTGTTGCCAGTAATCACAAACCGGAGATCTTTCGTTGCTGAAGCAATAGAGTTAGTGGAACATGAAGAAAGTATTATAAGTTTAACGTGCCTTGGATGGGACATGAACTCCGATTGTAAGGAATAAGTGCTGTTTATTTTATTATAGTATTTATTCCATGTTATGTACACATTTACATAACATATTAATAACATTATTCATTACATAACTTGCTTTTCGTTATTATTATTTACTAGCAGAAAACCGGCACGTTGCTGCCACGCCCTCATTGCCAAACTTCCATAAAATGATATCAGTGAACCTGCATGTGTAAATATACAGTGTTGCGCAAAAGAATAGCAACAAAATCGATACGCTACTACAAAATCGTGTATCTTTTTAAATATTAGGGACACACAAAAATGATTATAGGAACCAAAGCATATATTCATACATCATATTAAAAACAAATCACATTCCAATTTGGTTTTGTTTTCTTTATTAAATTTAAAATTAATGTGACTGCATTCAGTTTGTCTGAGAGCAAAACAAAAGTAACATAATTAATATTTGGTGTAAGATCCATTATTCTTGATAACCGCTGCACAGCTGAGCGGCATCGACTCTTTTAAAGTAGATATGTTAGTATTAGTATATGTTCCCAATTAAGTTTCAGCGCTTCATACAGTGCAGTCTTATTGGGAAACCTTTGACCAGAAACTTTTACCTTCAAAATCCCAAAAAGATTTTCAATGGGATTCAAGTCATTGTGACTGTGCCGGCTAATAAAGGGCTTGATTCCCTTTGCCTCTTATGTAATATTCGATGAGCTTTGAAGTGTGCTTCGGGTCATGATGGGGCTGAAACGTTCACTGAACCGACATATTCCACTCTGAATGTGGTCGCATCTTGCTTTCTAAAATGTCATTATATACAAATCGATCCATAATTCCATCGATTTTTGAAATGATTCAACTTCATTATAGGAAAAACAAGTCCAGACCATAATGCCATCGCCTCCGTGTTTAAAATTTATTTTGCATTTTCGGGCTTCAATTCGTGTACCTGGGTGGCGCCGTACCGTTCACATCCCATCTGAAATAATCAAGTTGAACTTTGATTCATCGCTAAAAAAACGGTTTTCGATTTTTGAACGGTCCAATTTAGGTGCTCTTTTTGAAGACTGAGTCTAAAAAACAATAAATTGCAACTAGTTGTCACAATTTCAGACAGAATTATTTAAATTGTAACACCTCGTCTTGTTTTTTATGCTTAGCTGTAAGCAAAGGTTTCTCTGCCGGTCTGTAACATCTTTAATCGTTCTCAACGGCTCGTCTTTAAACAGAGCTGTGGTGGATATCTAAATCAAGTGTTCGAACAACCCCTTTGGATGTGGCAAATGCATTTCGTTTGAACACACCACAAATGTTCCTGTCATCACGCAGCGATGTTTTCCGCGGTCGCCCTCTTTAATGTACCGTTGTTACGTCTTTTGTGAAGGTATATTTCCTTATTAATCTGCAAACTATTGACCGATTAATATCAAACTGTTTCACGTTAGATATTTGCGAATTTTCGTTTTTATATTCGGAAATAATTTTTAATTTAAGAGCTTCACAGTATTTAAAACGTGCCATTATAAATGGAACAGTCAATGTCATAACTAGCACAAAAAAAACTAAACTTAAATGTTTATGACTTACAAACAATACGTGCTTTACAATAACGGATTTTTTACCAATAATTCGAACTTGTGTTCTCTTTTTACATTTTTCAAGTTTGGTTGCTATTGTTTTGCTTACAGACAAATTGAATGTAGTCACATTCATTTTAAATTTAAAAAAGAAAAACAAAACCAAATTTGAATTTGATTTGTTTTATATATGATGTATATTTTTACTCAATATAAGCTTTGATTCCTATAATCATTTTTGTGTGTCCCCAATATTAAAAAAGATACACGATTTTGTTGCAGCGCACTTATTTTGTTGCTATTGTTTTGCGCAACACTGTAGTTCGAATACTGAATACCGAGACTGTGCGACCTATAACTCCAAAGCTATTCGATATTGCGATTTTGGTTGTATGAGAGTTGCCACGCCCCTTTTTACAAAGCCCATAAAATGTTAACAGTAAAACAGCACGTATAAATTGTCGTCGAATTCTGAATTCCGAGGCTGTGCGAACTAAAACTCAAAAGCTATTCAATATCTTAAATTTGGGTTGTATGAGAGGTGCCACGCCCCCTTGTCCAAAGTTGTCCGTACTACGACTAAAACCTGCGCATGAATGCGAACAACCAATTTGCAAAGTTTCATAGCGGTCGGATGAACGGTGTAGAAATGTATTCAGGACACACAAACAAACAAACAAACCAACAAACGTACATTTCTTTTTGTATACATAGATTACTCATTTTTTACATTGCTTTTAATAGCTGTATTCTACTTGTCTTTAAATAACTATAAAAATTAATATGTTTTATATTGAAATGTAAAATTTGTTATCTCGTCGCTTGAGAAAATTAATATCGTATGTGAAAATTTTCACTTTTGAGATTATAGAGAAAAGGGGTCGTAATTCAAAATCTAGCAGTGCAATCAATATTCTTCGGATTTTCATACGACATTCGATATTGTAGAAATTTTCAGTACAACGACTTTTTCATAAAACATCGTTACCTAAGAATGAGAAAAAAACGACATGAAAATCAAAGCTTGGCCTTTCGATGCAAATATCTCCGCTGTCCATTAATATATTTCATTCAAATTTTTATTGTTCAAAAGTTCAATAAAATCACTTCACAAAAATAGGTTGAACTGTACCGTTAAGTCAGTGTATATATGTTTTATGAGTATGCCAAAAAAGGTCCAAAATATTGACTTTTTACTCAAAAAATGACTCAAAAATTGTTTTTGTTGTAATAATGAAATAAGTTTATAAATTAATAAACATAGCATTAATTTGCAAAAATTAAAAAAAAGCGCAAAAATTATTTTACTGTTTTTGTCATCAAAACAACAAGGGTACCCTCTTTCATTTTTTCGCGAAATTTATTTTTTCCCAAATTTAGTTTTTATATTTTTTACAAAAAAGTCTCAAAAATAATTTATGTGAAAAAATTACCCCAATATCTCTTTCCAATCAAAAGTTATGGCTAAAAATATTTTTTTTCATACCATTTCATCTTTCACATTGAAGTGATCAAACTCGATTGGTGTCAGTTATTAAAAAAAAAAAATTTCTAACGTGTTAACTTAGCTTAGCGGTCACTTATAGCTTAGTCAAGGTCGCGAATGGGTTAAATCCATTTTAATTTATTTTATTTTATTTTTATAGATAGCAAAAGTATAGATCAAATGAGTTTGATGGAATGAAAGTGATTTCAGAATTTTGAGCACCTGTTTATATGGGGCGGCCCCAGTGTGCGTCGCTAGTAATTTTGGCTTTCAATGTCTAAAGCTGCTTCAAGACGACGCGACAATGTCTTAAGACAAATTTTCATGTGACAATTTTGTCAAATTGACAATGTGACATGTCAAATTTTGTCTGATGTGAAAAGTATTTTCCAATTTGCTTCCACACGAACGTATTTTCTGTGTGACAAAAATGTAAACAACAACAACAGCTGTTTAAACCAAAAAAAAAAATTTTTAAAATGGATTCAGAGAAGCGTCTTAGCAATTTATAGATATAGAGCACTGTGAAGCCGTGCATGGCTTTTGCCCAGAAATAGCTCTATGAGCTTAAGGACTCCTGCCTTAGGACATTCAAAATTAAATAAATCAAAATATGTTTTTACATATACATATGTATATTATATAAGCATTTTATTATAAAACTTACTTTTATGCAGTTTTTCGAAATATATATAAAAAAATATTTTATGCAATGAAACGTTCAATTCATATTAAAACAAACTACACTTGTTGTTTTTTTTAAATCAACAGGGTTGAAGCATAGCATAGAAAATAATAAGACAATATAAACAATTCTAAAAATTAACTTGTCCCTGAAAGTCGCACGACATTGTCACAAGATTCTGTTTTTGAGCTTCCACACGATGTGACATCAAATTTGAGATGGCTTTTTTGGCATATGGGCATTTCCACGGTCAAACACGCGACGTTCGTACGCCTTTGAGGTGCAAAAAAATAAAGAAAATTAGGAAAAAAATTTTGTATTTTTATTTTTCGATAGCATTTTCGTAGCAATATGCTCAGTACAAAATGTAGGTTCCAAAGATTTTATGTTTTCAATATGATAGCAATAAACATGCGATCTAGCACGCGACAAAAAATGGAACTCGTTTTTAACTGCATCTAGAAAAATGCAGAAATCTGCGAAACGAAGCATCAAATTTCAAAGCAATTAACCGTAAACTTAAATGGATTAATGTATCCTTCTAATGATAGCTGTCATGTTGAAATGGTTGTCAAGCAGAACATAACCAATTCATTAAACGACAAGAACCGAACAGTGCAGAGCATTCGACGGCTTCAAAACAGAACTTGTTCGCCGCTTGCTTTACCAAAACACGATGTTTTTCGTTCTATAAAACAAAATTGGTTGATAACAGCGAGAAAAGCATCGATCACACCTAACGCAGCAGAACATTGGCAAAGAGATTAAGGGCTATTAATTTCATGCAAATGCAAGTTTTTACTGGGCATCTAAAAGCGCAAATAATTAAGATATCTTTGCGAATCATGAAAATGTGCATAAATGTGTTAGTGCATATTTTTAAATATTTTGTAATAAATGCATGGTTTTGCATATTTTACAAAAAATGCTTATTTTTGTATATTAATTGCGTATATTTTTTATACAATAAATTCATGTGGTTTTTGCATATTTTGCTTTTTTTGATTTACAACCATTAAAATTCAATACGAAATATTTTGGAAAAAGATAACTTTGAATTATTAGGTACTTTTAAATGCACTTTATTTTTTTTTTATAAATTAGTTTTATATGTTTTTAAAAATTAATTGTTTTTTTTTTGTTAATTAAATGCAATATTTATTTTTTAACCGATAATAAAAAATAAGAAAAATACTTTTAATTGCATATTTTACCTTTTTTTAGCGAATATTTAAGAGTTTTAAATGCATATGCGCATATTTTCGATTTTTGTGTTCAAATCGTGATATTTTGCAAATTTAAGTATTATTTTATGTGATTTCGGAGGGTATTTTTTCCATCATTTTAACTCGAATTTTTTAGAAATATTTAAGGTACTAGAAAAATAATGCCAGTATTTTATGCTAGGGCCGTAGTCAGTATTTACCCATGGGAGGGGATCTTGATGAAATTTTTTTTTAAAATAAATATATAGGTACAATTATTTGTTTCATTTAATTTTTACTTTAAGTTTCCAAAAACTATTACACCAGCCAATATATTTACGAAAAACATGAATTTTTGAGGTTTTTGCAAAATGGCTTAGCTCACTGGCGATTATCGTAAAACTAAAGATACAAAATTTGTTGATATTTCGTTGGATAATCTCAAAATTTTTGCTCCGCTACCGCACATGACACGATAGTGTTGATATATGGATTGAGGAGCTGATATTTTTTCTAAAATACAAAATGATATTTTTAATTTTATGATGAGTAGTTCAGATTCTAGATCAGTAATACTAAACATGTGCCAAAAACGTTAAACACCCTGTTACCTGTATATTGAAAATGTTACAATATAGGAGGAAACTGAGTAAAGAATTGAACCCAGGGTTAAACAGACATATACGAATAAAAATGAGTTTACCAGATACGAAATTTGTATACTAGTATTATTCATCCAAACATATCTGAATATAAGACGACTGCTATTATTTTGTTCGCAACTGTATAAAAAATATAAAAAACTAAACGTAAAATTGAAATGAAACAAATAATTGTCCCTATATTTTAATTTTGAAAAAAGTTTACTGACTAAGGCCCTGGCATAAAATACTGGCGTTATTTTTCAATTACCTTAAATATTTCTACAAAATTAGATTTGAAATTATTGAAGAAATACCCTCCGAAATCACATTTTTCTAGTAGATCATTCAGTTTTACTAAGATATACCACAAAATAATAACAATGAAAAACATAAATATCGCAATAGACCAACAACAACACCAATACTACCATAAACAACAACGAACGTAATCACATCATTACTAGTAATCATATTTACAAATTAATAGTCATTATAATCATCAGCAGAAAAAACAGCAATAACAACAATCCAACATCATAAGAATGCAAGAAACAATAATCAACAAAACTACCACCAATATTAAAAGTAAAAACAACAAGAAAATATCCCCATAAGTAGCACAATAAAATTTAATTAATTTTTTGTTGTTACTTAAAAATAATTTTATTTTTAATACTTTATAAACTTTTATTGAATTAAATATTGTACAAATTAAAAAAGAGCTTCGCTTCAAAAAATTAATTTTTATAATAAATAAAAAATTCTCTTATTATAATTTCATTAAATAATAAGAAAATCCCTTTTTTTTTTGGCGTTTTAGATAATTTTTACTTCAGAAGGAAATGCAGAAACTATGAAACCTAAACAACAAATCATAACTCCAAGCGTTTTGCTGTTCATCACATAACTTTCAAGTCATTTCGTTCTGCTGCTTTTTTCTCTGTCGACTCAAGCATAACATTGATTCGGTTTTCTTTTGTTTTTGTTCTGCTCACTCGACGAGTGCTCTCTGTAGTGTTACTTTTGTTCTAATTAATGAAAGCCGAACATAACCAATGCTTGCTCCACAAATCAGTGTTGTGAAATGCATTTCAAGCGCACTCGTGCAGAGGTTTAGTAATTACGTAATTTAGTAATTAAAAACAAATTTAATATATTTTCCTTTCCATGCATCAACCATTTTTTCATTATCTTTAGCCAATGCCTTCCAATTTTACTAAAACAAAAATGTTTACGAAACCTTTACTAAACATTTACGAAAAAGAAAAACTACATTTGTGAAATAGTGCAGACGATTTGATCATCATGGTTAATGAATTTATGCACAAATTGCTTAAATTAATAAAATTAAAATGTTTCTCTTAGATAATATCATAAAATAATAAGATTTTTAAGGAGTTTTAATATTTTGGTCACGGTAGACTAGACAGTCCTGTGGAAATGTCCATATCTTAAGACAATGTCATATTATCTAGAAGCAGCTTAGGCACATTTTTTACAGTTACCTGATACTATCACTAATTGCAGTGGTTTTATAATTTATTTATTTTTTCCACAGTTGAAGCTGTTTGAAAATTTATACTATTTGTTATTTTTTTATTGCGAGCAACAATACATACTTTTTTTATATTACTCTCTAAAATTTTTCAAACTGTATTGCTGGTTTTTTATTTCTTGATTTTTGTTTTCTCTTTGTTATTTCTCTTTGTTTTTGAGTAGCACACTTCAAATTTAATGAATTGGTACCGTTATCAAAACTGCATGCTTGAAACTCTCTTACACACATTCACTATCTCTGATTTTCCTTGGTCCTTTGCTCATTTTTTCCTCCACTCAAATCCCTAGCAACGTTTGCCTTTTTTTAAGTGGCTTTCAAGCTCTAAATTAAACATTCATTTTATTGATTTTATGCACTGTACTCTTTCACTCATTCCCCGTCTCTCTTTTGTGTCTTTGCAGATTATACGCGAACGTTTGCCTGATTATCCGATACGCAACAGCTTTGTTTGGAACTCGTCACCGGGTGCACTGTTAACTCTTCCAACATTTGCCGATTCCTCCAGGTAAGTGTTAAAACATAGTATTTGATACATGTATATTTTACCTCACTTTTACTAGCGCTTTGCTTCATTTTTATGTTGTTAACATGCATATCTTGTAGTTGCACTCATGTGACCACTTAATGAAACTATCTTTTTTTTCTTAACCCATTTTTTATTTTGTCTTAAATTAACTCGAGCTGTTGTGTTATTCATCAAACAAATTTCGAAAATTTTTAAAAATATTTTAGATATACGCCCTTTCTTTTGGACACAATGGGCGTAGAGCCGGGTCACAACTATACGGCCGTTATTTATGTGCAAGTAGGCGCCCCACTTGGCCCCAATGCAGCGCTCTATAAACTAGTCAAAAGCATAACGAAGAGCAAATTTGTAGATAGAGTAAGTAAAGCAAATGCAACCCCAGAAGAGCGTTCCATTACATCAAATTGGCTATCTCTCTCTCTCTCTCTTACCAACTTACTCACGACCACACCTTCATTTTGTGGCTTTAGATACTTATTTTGTGGGCTGCTGATCGTCCCATGCCATCGAAAAAACGTTGGCCTCCAACGTTTCACATACCATTCCATGTGATATCATTAGGCAGCTTCTCCGCACCTACCTCGGGTGCTGCCGCTGCACACTTTGCACCAAAACATACAGCCGATGCTGCCACTGCTGCAGAGTCCAACATCGGGCCTGGCGCTGCAGCTGCCAACTCTGAAAGTTCCAAACTAGATGCTGTTGACACGACTGAAACCGAACGTCCAAGCATATCCCAGCGTTTCTATCCTTACCCAGAGATACTAACCGATGCTGTGCTCTCACTGGACGAAGACGCCATTTTGAATACGGACGAACTGGACTTTGCTTACACGGTGTGGCGTGATTTTCCCGAGCGCATTGTGGGCTATCCGGCGCGTGCCCATTTTTGGGATGATTCCAAGGTGAGTCGGCGGTTTTGTGTTCACTTTGTCAAGAGCTTTTAACTTATTATGTATTGTGTGCGTGTGCTTGTGCGTGTGCGTGTGCGTGTTTATTTTGAATGTGTGTGTAGAACGCTTGGGGCTATACTTCCAAGTGGACAAACTATTACTCGATCGTGCTGACTGGCGCCGCTTTCTATCATCGCTACTACAATTATTTGTATACGAACTGGTTGTCGCTGCTGCTGCTGAAGACGGTGCAGCAGTCGTCGAACTGCGAGGATATTCTGATGAATCTGCTGGTGTCGCACGTCACGCGTAAACCACCGATTAAAGTGACGCAACGCAAAGGCTATAAGGATCGCGAGTCAGCGCGCTCGCCATGGAACGATCCGGACCACTTCATACAGCGCCAGAGCTGTTTGAACACGTTTGCTGCGGTCTTTGGGTAAGTGTGAAGCTAAAATTCTTGCCTAATTTTCAATACCAACTTCTGCTATGCTCAGGTCCGTAGTATGGGAAGGTTTATAAAAAATACAGGGCTTACAAAATTTATTAAAATACCTCAATAGGGTGCTAGCAAAAGGAACAAACTAAAATAAAATAAAAAACATTTTTAAATAATTAACATTTTTAAATAAAATATATTTTTAGTTAAAATATCACAAAAAGTTTGCAATTGCCAACTATAAACAATGATAAGAACAAATAAGTTGAGGAATGAAAAATTCTCGATTATTTCTAATCTAAACGGAATTTAAAAAAGATGTGCATTTCTAGGCATAAAGAATTTAAAAAAAAATTCGTTTTTATAAAATTTTTAATTAACCTTTAAATGCATTTGATTTTTTGTAACGTAAAAGACTTTAGTGTCGATTTGACAGTATTCAAGTTTAATCCCACTGAAAATCCAATTTTTTCTGTTTTTTAATGTTTTAATGTTTTAGATTTTTAAATTAAAATAATTCATAATATGTTAGAAATAAAAATTTGATTGTTACTCACCAACTACACTAAGCTTGGGCACCATTTTTTTATAGGATAAACAAATAAATTGGACAAACAGTGGAAATGCAGTTGCCACATCGGGTTCTGTGAAGATTTGCAGTTGATTTATACGGACAAAAAATTTACAGTTATAGGTTTTATATTTTCTTTGCGTAATATTTCTAGCTTAGTGTCAATTTTACGACATCTATTGGAACTTGTTTTTTTTGTAAAGAATAAATTAAGTCATGATTTTTACACTGCTCCAAAATCTCAAGTGGATATGAGCACAAATAAGACCAATATAAAATTATATTCTTAAAAATAGTGTAAAATTGACACTAAAAACTTTTGCAGGTTAAACAATAGTTGACTTTGCTCGAGATATAATACAACATTTTAAAGCTACAGCCGAAAAAAAACTAAAAATTTTGAAAGAAATTCGAAAAATTTTCGAGGAACCTAACTCATTTTTTTCAAAATAAAGCAATTCCTCAAGAACAGACAGGTCTATTAGTGTCGTAGTTGACGGTATTTCGTTTGAGGAGCACGCCATCAACGCAAGAGTACCGCAGGTTTTTCTATCGCCAACCTTGTTTCTGGTTTTTATGAACGACCTTCTGTCGACGCATAACCCAATACATTCATTGTGGACGACAGCAGCATTTGTAATTCATCTTCATTCAAAAAACGCCCAAGCTCCATGGAGATTGAGAGAAAGAGGCAAAATATGAACGACGCACTCCTTAATGATCTACATAATATTTCCGCGTGGGGTCTTGCTAATAGAGTAGAGTTCAATGCAAGCAAGACCCAGAGCTGTCTGTTAACCCACAAGCGAATGGATTCCCCAGCTCCCCTCAATATGAATGGTGTAAATCTTAAGGAATCAGCCGCTCTTGACCTTCTGGACATATCGATCCAATCTCTGATCTTCGTTGAAATGATCATATTTTTGATGTGTCGAAAGAAGCGGGCAAGTGCCTAGGTTTTTTAAAATCTTCGCATGATTAACACCTCATATATCAGGCCGAAAATGGATTACGAGTCGCACATTTGGGCAGGGGCTTCAAGATCTTATTTAAAACGTGTTTTCCGGCAGTTTTAAACTGTGCAAAGTTAAAACAAATTTTCACCGACACTACTCCATCTATCCACCCTCCAACTAACTATCACCCATCTTCCGAATCAACACAATGCTTATACATTTATAAGGGGCCATCCCCTGAGCTTTAATTCAATCTAAAAAAAGAATCTATTTTTTAAGATTTTTGCATAAAAAATTGCTACAAAAAAAAATTACAACAAAAAAATTGCTAAAGCATTAAATTGGTCAGTGTCTTAAATAAAAAAATCCACTTAAAAAAATTTGCAAAATTTTAATTTTCATTAAGTTTTTTCCTTCTCCTTAAAGTAAAGGGGAAAAAATGAGTAAGGGCCTTTCTATATTAAGATAGCCATATATAATTCTTCAAATTTTCTTAAATAAGTTTGAAATTTCAAAATTTTTCAAAATTTTTCAAATTTAGTTTTAATCGAAATGACGCTGGAAATAATATTAAGCTTTCAACACGAAAGCACATCGATTTTATAAAAATACAATAACAAATGTATATTTAAGAGTTGTGTTAGCAAAATGTGTTTTTAAGAAGCAAAATTTCGTTAAAGAGTCGTTATATTTTTTTTTAGAGTCGTTTGGGCAAAATGTGTTTTTAAAGAAACTCATAAAAGTTCGATAAGAGTTATAGTAATACAGAAATATCAAAAGCTCTCTGATGAATTAACTTCGGTTAAAAAAAATTAATATGTTCTTAAAAAATCCTCTAACTTTAGAAACCCTGTATGTTGGAATTTTTATTACAATCCAGATAAATATCCTATTTTGAGATCTTAACAAAATAATACAAATATTTCTTGTTAAAACTTCAACTGTTTAAATGGTGATAATTTTATTATCTATTATTATTTAAAAAATCGCATGGTAGAAAACGTTTCGAAATCGTTTTTATTACTTTAATTTTTTATTTCTTTTGAAAAGTAAAAATATTTCTTTAAAACAAATTTTACTTACAAACAAAACCAACTTCGACAAGAAAGCTTAAATAAAAAATAAA
The DNA here is from genome assembly GCA_963920525.1 of Dichetophora obliterata. Classification (NCBI taxonomy): domain Eukaryota; kingdom Metazoa; phylum Arthropoda; class Insecta; order Diptera; family Sciomyzidae; genus Dichetophora; species Dichetophora obliterata. Next base: position 264,498,097 of record OY986437.1, on the reverse strand, counting down.
GTGCAACTCTTGATCTTTTTAATTTTAACAATAGATACTTAGAAAAACATAAAAACAAATAAATCAATATCTAAAAATTTACTTTTGGGTCATATATTTTTTTTAAGAAATTAAAAAAGTAACTTTAAAATAAATTCCACAGTTATATTTTTCAAAAGACAATAAAAGAACTCGAAATAAAAACTATCAGACAAAATATATACAAAAATTCAAATATTGAAAAAATATAAAAATATAAAAATTAATAACATAATAAAAAATAAAATATATGTATGATAATTTTTCAAAATGTTCTCTGTACAAAAATATAATTTAGAAAAAAAAAATCTATTTTAAAGTAACGTTAATAAACTAAATTTAAATAATTTTAAATGTAATCAAACCAGCACACAAAAGTCTCTCACTTGTGCTTTAAATATCATATTGGTAGCAAGAGATGTATGCAATCAAACCTCTTTTCTCTCCATTCAATATCCTGACTACGGACCTGGCTGTGTTTTTGAATATATTCTCATAAGAGAATTACACTTCTTCCATCACTCATTAATATTTTTTTTTTCGTTTTCTTGCAGCTACATGCCGCTGCTGCGCTCCAATCTGCGGCTTGATCCTATGCTCTACCGCGATCCTGTCTCCAATCTGCGCAAAAAATACCGTCAAATTGAGCTGGTCGGCAGCTAGCGTTTCATCAACACCAGCTACAGATAAGTTTTCATTTTTATTTAACAACTTATCTTGACTCCAGATAAAGTTGTTCCAACAACTGACGCATGGTTAAATTAATGCAATTAATTAAGGTTATTCAATTCAATTCGACGCAAAACTAAGTTACGTCAAAAGCCATCTTCAACACCTAAGTTCCGCTTAAGTTTGCTTAAGTTTCATGAAAGAAATGCAAAAAAAAAAACAAAATGAAAGCAGCGCTAAGTTGAGGCAACTAAGCTTAAATTTAAGTAGGTATTTATATTTATAAAACAACAATTATTATGTTAAGTTTATATTTTGTATGAAAGGAAAGGAGAAACTGATACTTTGTAGACAATTATTAAAAGCAAAAAAAAGAAAATGTTATCAATTTTTTAGCTAATTTTAAGTAAAAAAGAAACTCAAAATCAAAATCAAGCAACAAAGCTGTATGTTGTAGCAGAAGTAAAAGAGATATAAAAAAATCACTGTAAAAAATATTTTATATATTATACATACACTATTACTAACACTAACACATTTATACTCACTCCCATAAGCATGTATTGTACATATAAATTTATGTTAACACATATAAACAGGACTCTAGGCAGATAGAGTTAATTTTTAGTTTTTTGCATTTTATCGTGTTTTTTTGCTACGTTTTACTGTTTAAATTTTAAATTTCCACTTATTTGATAAATTCGTTTTTAATTTGATTATGTCAACTATTTTGAACAAATTTGATTTTAGTAAATATTACAAAAAACCACCAAAATTTATTAAAATGTGTTTAAGATTTATCTTTTAGTTTAAAAAAATTTATGTGCCTCAAAATTATGTTTTTGCTTATTAAGGTTTAACAAATTTTTAATCTATTAAATTTAAACAATTTAAACAAAATGTGTTTGCTTTGCTCCTTTTCGTCTTTAAATTTTGCAAAAAAAAATATATTTAAAGCTCTTTGAAACTAGACTTGAAGTTTGAAAGCTTTAAGAAATCTGAAATTTGCTAAATTTGCTAAAAGTATATTCCACAAGGTTCCAATTTTTTTGTCAAATTATATATTCTGCATTAAAATGGTTGAATCTAAACCTTAAATCCTTCCTTTTTTTTGTTTACGATAATCTAACTGTTACGTTTAAAATTCTAGCTAATACTGTTTTTTATTTTATTTTTGGTAGAGACAATCTACATTCTACAGCTACCTCCGATACTATTGCTTTATAGTAGTTAACAGTAGTTAAATAAATTTTGGTTTTCAATTGAAAAATTAAAAAGTTAAAAAAAAAATATTTTTTTATTATATTTCTAAAGCCGCACACATATCATGAACGATAAATAGACTCATCTCATTAACATATATTTGATTAATATCACTAATAAATCTAAATATTTTAAAGAAAACTAACTTGAATGTCACACATTCCACTGTTGCATGGTTTGTTCTTCTCAGAAAATTTCTTCTAAAAAGATTTGATGAAAAGTCGTAATATTGTTCGAGTCATCGATGTTCTTAAAGGCTTTAAAGCTAACGGTATGGAGAATTTGTTGTCACGTACTGTAGTTGCATACAGAATTGCATTAACAAGTCCTGTAACGGTTGTATTAGCTTAAATATGTTTTTCTAAATAAAAGATAATTAAAAATTATCTTCGAAAGTCGATAAAACACGAGCAATTAAATGACCTAGTCACAATATCGGTTGAATATGACATTGCAAATTCAATTCAATGTGATAATATCACAGAACAATTTGCATCTTTAAAGCAAAAAAGGTGTCTTTTACCGAATAATTTCAACTATCGCAACATTCAAAACATTCCGAGTAAAAATATTAGCTGGTGAACAGCAGTCGAATATGGGCCGAACATGGATCGAACATGGCTTAAAAATAATCCTAAAAGCCTAGCGTTCAAAAGTTGGGTTAAACAACGGCCGTACAAGGCCTAAATTAAGTTGTACGACCGCTGTATGCCTGTTGTATGCCACCAAATTTTTCGAAAATCTTATTCTATAGCAAACGTATGCGTAGCAACACTAACAAGCCTCTCTTAGCAATTGAATGACTAAGCCTTAATACCGGTTAGAATATGACATTGCAAATTCAATTCAATATGATAATATCACAGAACAATTTGCATCTTTAAAGCAAAAAAGGTACCTTTTACCGCATAATTTTTAATATCGCAACATTTAAAACATTCCGAGTAAAAATATTAACTGGTGAACAGTGGTCGAACATGGCTTAAAAATAATCCAAAGAGCCTAGCGCTCAAAAGTTGGGTTAAACAACGGCCGTACAAGGCCTAAATTAAGTTGTACGACCGCTGTATGCCCGTTGTATGCCACCAAATTTTTCAAAAATTTTATTCTAAAGCAAATGTATGCGCAACAACACTAGCAAGCCTCTCTTAGCAATTGAATGGCTAAGCCTTAATATGGGTTGAATATGACATTGCAAATTCAACTCAGCATATTAACATCATAGAACAATTTGCATCTTTAAAGCACAAAAAAGTGCCTTCTGCCGAATAATTTCAAATATCGTAAAATATAAAACATCACGAGTAAAACTATTATCTGGCGAACAGCGGTCGAACATAGGCTGGATGGCTAAACATGGGTCGAACATGGCCTTAAAATAATCCAAAAAGCCTAGCGGTCGAACGGTGGTCTAACAAGGTTCGAACAAGGTCCGAACAAGGCCTAAATTAAGTTGTACGGCCGCTGTATGCCTGTTGTATTCCAGCAAATTTTTCAAAACTCTTATTCATTAGCAAACGTGTACGCCACAACAAAAGCAAACAACTCTCGACAATGCCGATGCTGATAGAAGCGCCACTTGTGTGTGGCGCAAAATAATTTTTTTTTTTGTGTATCAAATTAGTTGAAATGAGCTGCTTTTTTCTTTGTAGAATAATCACCGTTCGGCCGATGTACGGTCGCTGTACGCCCGCTGTACAGCCGAGATTATTTCAAAACAGCCTCTGAACGGCCGTTGTTTGACCAAAACTATCTGCAAATGACCCTTGTAGGACCCTTGAACTTCGAGAAAATTTTTAAAATGAGGCCTTGTTCGCCGGCTTAGCTAAAAACGATTTTATTTTTACTCGGGATAACATATCCATATTATTTATCAAATAAAACACAGAACAGTCTTATTGCATAAAACAAAATTAGTTTTTTCTTTTAATAAAATGTAGGGTATTACTATTTTTTGGGGCGCATGATTGAACTCGAATGGGCGCGCCTTAAGCTCTTGGACAGGCGCTGCGGTGACAATCGCATTTCAACCTTTGCTTTAGTGAATTTTATGCAGCTTACTAGCTTGAGTCCGGGCAGCTCACAAAAGATGCACTCTTTGTTATTTTGAAGACCCGTTACCAGCTCTCAAGTAAAGCATATTTTAATATACAAAACTGAAAAGTAATCAAAAAGAAATTTTCTTGGAAAGAATTTAATTGGAAAAAAATCATCAATTCCATTACTATCAGGCATGTTCTGCATTCCATTTCCGAGTGGATGTGAAAATAAAACATAATTAAATTCGATGTTTGGTGTTCTATATTTTAGTTTTTTCGTTTATACAATTAATGACATTAATAAATTAAACAGAATACAAAACGAAAAATGTTATATGTAAAGCACTAATTATCGATTTCAATTATGTTTTATTTTCACTTCCACTCCAAAGTGGAATGCAGAACTTGCCTGTATAATTGTAATTGGTAATTAAACACATCAATTCCTTAGGAATGGAATTGGAAAACAATCGTCAATTTCATAACAGGAATTGTAATTGGTAATTGAACACCTCGATTCCTTGGAATGGAATTGAAAAAATTGTCAATTCCATTACAGGAACTGTAATTGGTAGTTGAAAACATCAATTTCTTATAAACTGGAAATAATCGTCAATTCCATTACAGGAATTGTAATTTTAAGTTAAAAGTTCAATTACTTTTTCATTAACTCAAAACTACTTCATTATGTATTAGAAGACTTTATTTGACTCTCAGTGTAAGTCGGTTAATGAAATATTTACAAATATATGTATTATCGAAGATACCAATTTTTTTAATTTAATACCACATTTTCTGGTTCAATCCCACCGACTTTTTGCAAGGTATTTGGTACTAAACTTCTACATGCCTGCATAAAAATTCATTATTCTACTAACAAAGCGATGTTTTTCAATTCTATTCCTAAGGAATAGTGGCGTTCAATTACCAATTGCAATTCCCGTAATGGAAGTTACAATTTTTTTCAATTCCATTCCTGAGGAATTTAAGTGTTCCGTTACCCATTACAATTCCTGTAATGGAATTAACAATTTTTACCCATTCCAGTCCGAGGAAATGAGGTGTTCAATTACCAATTCCAATTCCTGTAATGGAATTGACAATTTTTTCAATTCCATTTCTTGGGAATTGAGATGTCCAATTACCAATTACAATTTTTGTATTTGGAAAAATTGTCCAATTGGAAAAACGTCTCAATTACATTCCTGAGGAATTGAAATGTACAATTACCAATTGCTAATTCCAAATAATTGGAATTGAGGTGGAATTAAATTAAAAAGGAATCATTACAACCCAGCTCTGCAACTTACCCACTATTTATGCACTTTCCTCGTCCTAGCCAGGTGTCGATTGAGTACGCTAGATAATCCTTTTTAAGCAATTTAGAGGAACTTTACAACTGAAGTGGCATTTAAATCTGCTGGTGTGTTACACACCTGAACTTACAGGTAGTTAGGTAGAATAGTATCAAAACAGCGCAAAAGATCTAATTAGATACCGCTGATTGCTAGTATGACCATCAGAGAGAGAACAGCTTGAGTGCATTCAAATGACGCTTAAAGTGTCTCGTCAATAAGCTACGAATGTGCGTTCTGCATTAAAATTAATCCAGATTATCCGAAAAGCCTATATGTAAGGCTGCGCGAATGCAAGTGCCAATCACTGTAGATAAAAATGCCATAGCATTAGAGCGCTCGTGATAACGAACGTCTACGACACAAGAATGCACAACGAAGCAAGATATTACTAACATTTGCAAGAAAAATGCATGCTCTTATGTTCATTCGCTTCAAGAAAAAATATTAACAAAGTGAAGAGAAAGCGTTAACGAGAATATATCGTGCGCATTTTTTGCATTTTCGTTTTTTGGCTAGCAATTTAACGGACAGCATCTGAACGTGTTGAAAAAAAAATTGCGTCAATCTAACGAATAGCAGCTCTCATGTTATTTGCTGTGCGACATTTGAAGTACCTTTTTGTCGAGGATATTTAATTAAATATTAAATATGAATGGTTACGAAAAAAATTAACTAAATGAAAACAAACAGGAACAAAACAAAAGAAACGCGTTGCTAGAGGCAGGGAAGTATGAAAGTATTTTCATTCAGCAGCAGACACTCGAGTTTCAAGTGAAGCAACCGAATGTCTTCCTTGTCTCAATGCTGCCTTCGCTGCTTTACGAGCTTAAGCCGTATGAATGCATTAATTTTTGTGTGCGACTGTGGCTGATGGCGATTGTTATTCGAATGGCAAAAACGATGAATGTTCTCATGCGAATCTCTGATCACTATTCGAATAAACCAACCATCAGCTAACGACTCGACAGCCTTTTTTTGAAAAAATATTCTGGTGAAATAAAAATAAATTATTTTATTTTTGTGAGATGTCAAATTTGCTTACATACTAATTTTTTTTTTAATTAGGAAATATATTCCAATATTTCTTAAATAATTACTTGAGTGCTGGATAGAGGCTTTTATACAGCAATTAATTTTCGCTTGGCAACATTTCAAAACCGATATTTATCTTGGTGTTTTGGTGCTTTGTTGAATGTCCCTCTAATAATGTAAGCGAAAAATGATTCCACTAGTTTTTCAGGATCGTAAAAAAACATAAATATTTCAATAGAAAGTGTTGTCTCTTAGGCCCATGTTAGAGTATAAAGTACTTTTTATTGAAATAGCTATATGGCAACACTTTTTATTTTGACAATCAGTCACTTTCTTACTTCACTTTTTGTTCGTTGTTCTGTTCGTGCGTGCCGTTGAAATCAAATTAGCACTAAATATAAACTAAATAAAACTTAAAACCACTGTGTTATTCAATTAAATCTCTGATAGCTCACTTTTTCAGTGCTGGCTTAAAACTTATTTAACTTGAGATTTCAGATCATGGTATAGAAAAGTTTTTAAAATTTGAAAATAAAAATAAAAAAGCTTTTGGATCATGTGCAAAATTTAAAGATATGTGCAAAATTCTTCGCAAAACACATTTTATTAAAACTTAAAAATTTTTGCTTAAGGCTAATCAATTGACTATCAACGAACTTGGCTTCCAATTAAACTTTTCTGATTATGTCATCACTGCCAGCACTTTAATCATAATTTAAAAAAACAAAAATCTTTAAAAGCTCCTACAAAACAAGGACTACAGCGCTTAAGCATAAGGCAGCTTTTACAGTTTTATACTGTTTTTATTGAAACTTATCAACGCCTTTTAAGTTAAGTTTTAGTTTTAAGTTTTTAATTTTTAAAACCATTGATGTAAATATTGTTTAAGCCCCATTTTATTTGCCTTTTACGATTTTTATACCTTAAACATTTTTCGTATGTTTTGCTCTCATTTAAAACAGTGTAAAAGCAGGTCGCAATTCTTAGTTAAGCAGCAACTAGCTTTAAGCCAATTTAGTCAATTTATCCATATTGTATATTATTAGCTAGTTGTAAAAGAACAAAAACATTATTTAGAATTTTAAACAAGCACACACTTAAATAACTTTATTTTTATTTGTCCTTTTTGCCTTAAAGCGTATATTTACTAATACACATATGTGTATGCAAAAGAACGTGCTCAGTTTTCGTGGCCATGTTTTCTGAAAGCTTAGAAATTGCAACGATTGTGAAAATATTTAGTTTTAAGTTTATTTTTTTTTTTATTTAAAATAGCTATAGTTTAAGTCATGTTTTCTTTTTTTTTTTTGTCTAAAATAAATATACACAAATTATTAAAAACAAAAAAAAAATACTGCAACAATTGTTCTTTTTTGTTTTCTTTCATGCTTGTTTCTTTGTTTGTTTTTCACCCACACTCACTCAAGCTCATATTGCTAACAAAAAACACTCACTGGCATACATAAAATATTACTAAACATGCATTTTCAGACACATGTGTATGTGTGCGTGTTTTTTTTTTTTGTTGTCTGCTTTTGTTCTTTGGCTTTGTCTTCGTCTTTGTCTTCATCGTCGCTCGCCTTGTTGCTGGTCATCCTTTTGTTCCACTGCTGGCGCTCATTTTGCTAGAATTTTATAGCAACAATTATTGTTTTTTTTTTCTTTTGAATATTGTGTTTTTTCAGGAAATGGCCGCGAGGACAAACATTTTGTGTGTGCATTTTTTTGTTGAATTTTTGCTGCGGAATTTTCTTCTGCAATACAAAGAAATCTAATGATGTAGTGTAGTTAGCAATGTCCTTGAAGCTTTGGCAAATTGTAAAGCAGTTTCACAGTAAATGTCATGAAACATCTTTTGCCTTAATCCTTTATCATATGCACACAAAATAGTTTTTGTTGTTAGTTCTTCATTATTCTTGTGTTCTTCTGCCATTCGTCTTGTTTCTGCAGTCACCATACTCACAAATACTCACACTTCTTTGCTTGTCTTTCATTTACATTTCAAATTAGTGCCGCTTTCTTGTGCTTATTGTTGCCCCCACCTGCTTCTGCTCATCCGTATTCTTTTTCTTCTACTTTTGAACACCCACTCACATAAAATATTTATGCTGCACAATGAAATCAACAATGTTTTTACTGATTCTGTTTCCGTTTCCGTTTATTCAGCATGCATACACACACTCACTAACTCACTCATACACACTTTGATGCAAAATATTTTTATCTATTTGTTCAGCTAAGCAAACTTAGAGAATAATAAATAAATGTGCTTCAGTTTCATCTAAAGTGTTTGTTGGTCCTTTCTTCTTAAGTGAGTTGCTGTTTTCTTGGAAACTTGAATGTTTTAGTATCGTTCTGCTTGCTTTGCTGTCTGTCTCAATTGCGGCACTTCCACTTCATCATGATTGTGCTATCCGCTGTTGCATAAAGCTTTTTGCATGTGTTTAATTTGTATTTAAACTTTATCCTCTAACTTTCGAGAATTGTTTTTCCCAAAGAATGAAGCAATAAAGTCCAACAAAAACATATCACAGCTTATTACGAAATAAGCAACGTTGCCACATTTATTGCATATTACCTACAAACCACTGCGTATGAGTAACATCTAATTATAACAACACATTATTACATCACTCATACGCCATGAAGTACCAGTTTTTTAATTATAATTTAGTGTCGGCAAAATTAAGCAAAATCAAAAAAAAAAACCCAAAAACCATAATTAATAAAATCAAAAGTTATCAAAAGAAAATATTAAAATAAGTTAAATTATCTAAATCATAGTATATCTGATACTAAAAACTCCAAATTAAATTGCTTCTACTAAAATCTTGTCATTAATACTAATAAATCATTCCAACACAAACAGAAGACTTGAACTAACAAGAAAACACAACGCAACAAATAAATAACACAACTAAGTAACTAACAGAAATAAATATGAATTTATAGCTAAAACAAGAAGAAGCAGCTGAAACTGAAGTGAAAGAAATCACTAACGGAACCAGTTGTTGTGCATCTCACACATGTGATGCAGTGTAAAAAAGTACTGTTAAGTAATATATTTTGTTTGTACATAATAACCATTAAATGTTTGATAGGTGCCCAAGAAAAAAATTTGGAAAAGGTTAAGACGTTGAAAAATGCTTTGATAAGCGCAAAAGTGTTATGTTAAGAAAAAAAAAGCTAACAAATTTCGCAATATAAACATATCATTAAACGGGGTAAACTGCGCGTAAGTCGAAAGCCATCAAATAATTCAAGCGGTTCAAGCAGTTTTGTGACATTTTTCAATACCTTAAAAGAGTTAAATCAAACATTTTGCTTTGTACTCATTTAAGTATGTTTTTTCTTTAAAATCTTTTTTGGAAATACAGATTGGTTGAGCAGTTCAAAAAGCAAAAATTAAAGAATTCTTTAATTAAATAAGTTTTTTTTTGCTGGGATTCAAATAAAGTAAATATGGTGCATGTTCAAGTAATTCGTACTTTAATTCATTCAATTGAGACATTGTCACTTAAACACTTGTGTGAACTTTTCTGCATTGCCTTGATAAAAAATTATTAATTTTCTTCTGTAAAGCAGGTCCTTTTTCAAGAATTTTTCATTCAGCTTATCCAAGGGTTGCAACAATATTCAAAATTTACTGTTTTACCTTTCTCAATATAATCAATCAACAAAATCTGTTTGCATCCCAAAACACTGATGCCATAACCTTTGCCGACTGCTTTGACTTCACCTGTTTTGGAGTTGAACAACCAGCTTTGAAACAATATGGACCTACTTGTTTTAGTTTAGGATCACGGTGGCAGATTCAAGTTTTGTCCATGCACAAAATGTGTTTTATTCTGCCCAAAATACTTCAAACTACGCTGAGAAATTTGTTTTCTATTCACTACCTTTCCGTACAGCTTTTCCATATGTAGTTTTTTTTTTATTTACCCTGCAACCCATATGAGTTCTTAAAGACTCTTTATGACTCATTTGTAGGAGCCTGAGCCCTCATAATGAGCTCTTATAAGTTTCAAAAAAGAGCAGTTTTTCCGTTGAAAGTGATCCCTCTTTAAGTGCTCGAATAAGAGTACAAAATGATACTTTTTTTGACTCTCAAAAGTAGTTAATTTGGACTCCAAAAAAAGCAATTTTTCCTGCAAGAGTACAAAATGATACTTTTTTGACTCTCAAAAGTAGTTAATTTGGACTCCAAAAAGAGCAGTTTTTCTGTTGAAAGTGATCCCTTTAAGAGCTCAAATAAGAGTACAAATGATACTTTTTTGACTCTCAAAAGTAGTTTATTCGGACTCCTAATAGACTCTTTTATGAATCTTATATTGGCATTTTAAGAATCATATAAGGCTCTTCAAAGTTCCAGAAAAGTGCTAGTTTTCCTTTGAAACTGGTTGCTTTTATGAGGCATCAATATGAATCTTAAAAGACTCTTTTATGATTCCTATTTTTTTCTACATTTTTCTTCAAAAAATAATCATAAAAGTGCCGAAAATGAACTTGCTTTTTTAATTTGATCACTTTTTATGATTATTTTTATGAAAAAAAAAGTTTCAGAGAACGCGGTTTACTCCTTAAAATTTTTCAGCTCTTCCTGTGCTGAAATATTAAGTTGTAAGCATATTACGATTACCAAACCCTATAAAAAATTTAAATTTAAAGTGAATGAACAGTATTTGAAAGCATGCTTTTTTTTCTTTAAATTTCTACTCCAAAAATGCTCCCAATTGGGATGTTTTTAGGACCTCATTTTATTTTTAAATACAGAAAAGACACATAAAATTTCATATTCAGGAAACTTTTCACAAAACACTCCTAAATGTAAGCTCTTTCAGAGCTCAAAACTGAAGTACTCAAAAAACAATCCGAAGTATGTTTTTTTCAAAGTGTGCGTTATGAAACTAAAAAAATACACTTTAAAAACTCATATATAATAGGGAGCTCATAAAATCCACTTCAATAAGGCTCTTTTCAGAGTCAGAATTATGAGCGCTCCGAACTTGGTTTAAAGTGTAATAATTTATTATACATAATTATAGGTTTTATTAAACAAGTGGTGTCACGAAGGCATTGCAAAAGCTAAATGGTAACAATATAATTTGCAATTGAAGCGTTCTCGTGAATAACGTTGTAAACTAGAAAATTGTAACTGTTCACTTTGTTTAATTTTTATTATTTTTTTTTTCTTAGGGTATGCAATAAAAATACCCCAAACTGCTCAACTGCTTACTCAGTTCTGTTTGTGTATAATATAAGAGAGGTATTCGCAAAAAAAAACACTAAAAAAAATGTCGTTTACAACGTTATTCGCGATTATGCTTCAATTTAAATAAAATATACAACTTCAAAGATAAGTATTATTAAAAAGGTATGTTCAAGGATAAGTATTACTAGTAAATTCAATTTACATCTTGAAACTTAATTTAACATGAATGCATAAAAATGTAAGCAGCATCTCAACATTTTGAAGCAAATATTTTTTTAAATTATTTTTAAAAATCGACAAGGTTTGAAAATTTTTCAAATAATCTGGCAGTTGATTGAACTCGTTTGATCCAGCAAAAGAAACACGTTATTTTGTTAGTTTCAAGCGACATATTACTATTTGCAGATCCATAGTTTGCCTTGTAGATCGCTGAGTTACATACATATTTTTTACCTACGCCACGTATGGTTTTAAAAACATTAAAAAGTTGCATTTTGTAAAGACCTTTAATGGGAACAATATCCTTAGCATAGTCTTTGTACAAGTTCGTTGTGCTGTGCCTTGAAGGAAGGTTGAAGACAATTTGTATGCCTTTGTTTTGAAGTACATGTAAGGACTTGAGTAAGGCAGAGCTTTAACTACCATACACTATGGGCAAGTACGTTAAATGGGCATGAATCAAGGATTGATAAAGCATCATTTTCGTTGCAGGTTTGAGTTTGTTTCTAAATTTATACAATATACCGATACCCGCAGCAATTTTATTTTTCAATCTGTTGATATGACTGTCTTATAGCCAACTTCTATTGAAATTCACTCCCAAATACTTCACACTATCAGATTCTACAATTGTATTACCCTTAAATTTAAATCTCATTAATTCAGAACCCCCATAATTAGATGGCTTAAACCGTACCAGTTTTGTTTTTTCTTTGTTTAAGATCAACTTATTAATATTAGTGAATTTAGAAATATGTGAAGTATCACGCTCGATTTGTTCTTTAGGAACTTCAATATGATTATATTTATAAAAAAAGGCAAATGTACTCGTTCGTTTGAGAAGCCTGTGGTATCAGCAATTTCACGTTTAGTCAAACTTCGATCTTCACAAACAATATCACACACTTGCTCAATGATTTCTGGTGTCGTTGCACTTTTGGGACGTCCACTACGTTGTTCATATTCAACGCTTGTACGACCACTTTTCAACTCTAAAACCCATTTGGATGCACAGTTGGAAATGAATGAGCAGATTCCTTGAACACTTTCCCCGCTTTTGTATGAATTTATGTTGTTGATAAACCTTCCAAAATAAATAATTTTATTACTGCACAATATTTCATTGCAAAAAAAACACTGACACTTACTTCAACTTATAAAATGGCTTGTAAACAAAGAATGAATTGACAGATCAAAACGAAATTTTTTTGTGCGTTCAATTGAAAGATTAAATATTCAAATGACGTATTCATTTTTATTTTTCTACGGGTTACAATACTTTTCTACCAACCTGTAATAACTAGTAAACGTGCCACTGAAACAATGCGTGAGCTTGACATGAATCCGTAGAAAAACAACGAAATTAATTCTGGCAATCAGTCTATGCTTCAATGTCAATTTATCACTGGCATATACGCCTCGTTTCACACCGTTTTTCAATGTGTAACAATAAGTGCTAGTCACAGAAGCAGTCCGCTATCATTGCTGTTTTGGAGTACTTTTTCGCTAGAGATTTAAATACTAAATTCAAACGTTCCACACTTTGTTCTGACATTAAAAATCGTCTCGTTAAATTTGTTTCTTTAGGCAAAATATTTTTAATTGAATTATTTGTAAACATCTGCAAAGGTGAATTTATCTAAAGAATGAAAAACAGATAAAAGCAACACTGAAAAATGTTATTTTGTGCAGCAACACTCCAGCAGTAACTCTAGCAACATTACTTACAGCATCATTTGAGAAATTTAAATTCTTACAAGGACTTGTAGCACTTGTAGCTTGCGTTGATATGTATATTTTTTTCTCTCTTTCTTTTTCCAATCTATGTTTCCTTCCTTCAACATTTGTTCCCTTGAGATAAACTTTGAATTATTAATATCAATCAATGTTGCCAGCTGCCAGTGTTGCTTCTGTATTAATTTTTAATTAATTCGCCCGAAATAAAATTAACTGCCAGCAAAAACTTCAATGCAAACATTCAAAACTTATTTCAAATTCTATTGCAATTTATTGCCTTTATTTCGTTACTTTTAATGACTTACATAAAAGGCACTCAATTAGCACGTACAACAACAACAACCATGAATAGCAACATAACAATATTTTTAATGGCAACCTACATTAAATGTGGCAATTGAATTATTAAACTTGAATAACTGACTGAACATTAACATTTATTACAATAACTACAGACACAAGATTCATGGTGCTCTCTCTGGCTTCCTGCAAAATATACTTACAGACGTCCTGCATCAACCACCCAAGACTCAAGCTGCTTGATTGGTGTATCTGTCTCAAAAATGGCCAAATTGCAAAGTATTGTGTCCGAATTTATGAACTAATGATTTGATGAAAGTTTAGTTTATTACATTTAAAATTAGTGCGAAACAGGAGCAAGAACGATAGCAGCAGCAGAGCTTTCGCATGGTACGCGATTTTATATTGCTAATTAAATGACTATCTTTTAAGGTGCTTAGGGAAACCGTGATTCAGAAAGATGTTAACCTAATTGAGTATGACACGTGTTTAGATGCGTTGGACAACGTGCACCTGAGGAAGGTTGTTTCACAATTGTGAAACAAGAAATGCTTTGAGGACTTTGACATTTACAACAATGTTGTGGTCGCGCTCTTATTAACAGGGAAAAATCATGAAATGCAAATTATTGAGCAATTAGCAGAATCGTTATGTTTGCATTTAATAAGAATTGAAGAATATTTCATTAAAATGTCAATATTTCATTTGGCAACATGTTGCGTTGTTGACGAAATTACAAAATATTTTCTAAATAATAATTCAATAGCATTTCGATTTTCAAGCATTTTTTAATTATTTGCAAACCACCTTTAATGTTCGTACTTTGAAATTTTTTCTTTTTTACGTGCATATTTCTTGGTATTAATAATGCTTAGCAGTAGCTTAGGAACAGTAAAAAGTTGCTTTACGTGCAATAATCGATTTAAGCTAACTTTTGGACGCAGATTTTAGAAACTTGTCCGTTTTTTGTTTGTCAATGTTTGAATATTGACCGATTTTGAGTATCTTAAAAATTTTAAATTTTAGAAGTTTCTATACTTGAACATATAATTAACCCTTTGATGCCCAAATTTTTAATGAAAAATTTAAAGTGGTATTTTTTTTATTATCTGGCGCACAATTAGCTTAAATCGAGAGTTTGATAACGATAGGCCATCTTAAACGGGCTGTAGTGAATGTTGCGTATAAGCAACATTGAACATCAAGTGAAAAAAATTTAAAGAATAGATTTTTGGATTCATTTAAACTTATAAGGTCCTTTTAAACCATATAAACTAAAAAATCTAGTAAGCCAACTTATAATATCTTATATATCTGTGGTCAAAAGCACTAAGCGCTTAAGTCGACTTAAGACAAAACTGAGTTATTGATGCAGATGTGTTTCAAGCATATAGCTTTATAAGCACACAAAATCTGGAGCTTCTAGCATGACCCTAGCCAAAGTTATGACACAAAAACAACAGACTCTTTCATACAATTCATATGGCGATTAAAAACTTTAACACGAGATTACTCGAAACAGCAATTTTTGACTTAAGCGCTTAGTGCTTTTGAGATATATTATGCAAACGCGAATTTTGTACGGCGTAAGGCTTTTTAAATACAAGTCCAATCCTAATAAATTTAGTATAGTTTGGTAGGTTTAGACCAATAGATGTGCAAACTTGACTTTTTGTTTCGTAAAAATTTATTTTTTTAAGTTATAGCGAGTTAAAGTTTGCATAAAATTGTTATGTTGCTTTTTCTTTTCTTAATAGAGCATCTGAGAACAACCCTATCAAACTCAGAGCAAAACTAGTTGTTGCTCACATTTCACTCTCTTTTGTCTCTTCTTAATAGAGCGTCTGCAAACAACGTAATGAAAGTAAGACATATGTAAAGCTAACGCAAGCTGCTCGCATTGAACGCTCGCAACTAAGATGCATACAAGTTTGTTTCATTGCAATTTTCCGCTCACATTCACTTTATTCATATATCCAGTCACCGACTATTCAATACCTATTGTCATCAAATGACGAACGTTCAAAAAATTATTTGGCTTCTTATATCTATTACGCAAATTTTGTCTGGCTTAAAGCTTTTTAAGAACAAGTCCAATCTTAATAAATTAAGTATGGTTTGGTAGGTTTAGACCAAAAGATGTGCAAACTGGACTTCTTATTTCTTAAAAATTTATATTTTTTAAGTTATAGCGAGTTAAAGTTTGCATATAATTTTTGTTGTTATGTAGCTTTTTCTCTACTTAATTAAGGCATATGCCTAAAAATATGTGAGGTATTTAGCACCACCTATCGGCTAATAGCTATGAAACTGTTATACTGACGAATAATCTTTTATAATTTCACAGCTAAAACTATGAACTGATATTTTCAATATCAAAGTGATACTGGAATGATTTCTTACAGTTGAAAAAGATTTCTAAACTGTTTATCGGACAATTTTATAATTTATAATATAAAAAAAAAACTGTTCTGCAAAAATATCAAAATTAATTTCATTTTACTTTCAATAACCAGTTGAAAATCTATTCAATAGCTTAAAATAAAATCTAGGTTTGTTTGATTTTGGCGTTTTAACGCCACACGGGCTTACTAGTTATACAAAATGTTTAATATAAACTTACCAGTCATTTATGCTGTTACGAGCTATTTTCAAAAATACTTATTTATGAAAATTTAGAGTTTTATTGAAAAATATGTTTTACATATGTATATATTTACATAATTATATGAAATTTAGGTATGGTAAGTAAAAAAAACAATTTTGATTTGGGTTGCAGCATAAGTATACTTCCCATTTAGAATATTTGGAGGCTGGAAATGAAATTTTGCAGTAAAGGCAATGGCCTCTTTCTTCCCACTTTATCCAACAACCAATACCATCGAGTCTAGTGATATTGTCTGGTGCTGGTGTTGCTTTGTATCGCTTTGATACTGTTTTAGGGTGACCATGTTTTCTTATGAGCTGCATCGAAGCTGATATTTTTATGAGAACATCTGCAACTAAAGCCTGGAAGCTGATAAGTGGCATCAACTCAGGCCTTGCTGGTTTTAAATGTCTTCTATACAGGAACCTGCCATTTACGACAGCAGTACCAATGCACCAATACTTGAAACATGTATAGTATTTTGTGTACTAATGGTTAATTCTATAGAGTTCAAGTAGCTTATCCGTCAGATACCTATCTTTGGTAATTAGCAATGATTGCTGGACGGTTAATATCTACAAATTTTTTTTTACCTCCATCCCGTTGGTGACAAGTATCAATTAGATCAGTTAAACATAATTGGAAATCAACAGCACAAGCATCGTACCACCGAATTATTGCTATGTTATGTGTTCTTTCAATTTTGTAGTCCATTGAACCTCTCTACCTTTGGCTTCGAACATTTCAACTTTAAAATTAAGTTGAAAAAAATTGTGATGACCTTGAAAGGTCAAATGAGATGCGATGGACTCTCAACATACCCTTCTTTAAGAATTTTTATAAAGTTTGGATGTGCTTGTTTATTTATGGTTTTGGCACACTGTGTTTTAATTTAAGAAAAATAATATTAGTTATCAAATTATTAACTCGGCTATTTTTTTTTAAGCGCATGTGTAGTTAACTGCGCTCGATTTAGTGTGTAAGCTGAGTTACCTCAATTTAAACAATTTAAAAAATTTAAACAGCTGCTTACACAGAATATCATTTTCCATAACAAATCTTCTCTCGGTGATATGCTTATATTTGCTCTTGTGCTAAAATTTGAACGAGTCCTTTTTGTGACTACTATGTCAGGCATTAAACGTTTTAATGGATCCATTTTTTTAATGCTTTTTTTAAATTGCACACAATTTAATTTAACGTCAAATGCAATTTGTTTTATTTAAATAAAAGATACGAATTTCTGCAATACTTAAATTTTTCTGCCGCCACTTTTATAAATTTTAATATTCAAATGCAGCACACATTTAACACAGAAATGACCATTTTTTGATGGCTATTGTTATATATGTATAATGTAACAATGTATTTATCTATTTGTCTTTTCAGGGTATTTTTTTAATTTTTGCTTTTATGTCTGATTTAAAATGTGACATTTACAAAAAAAATATATCATGAATAACATAACATTGGCTGTAATTCTTATTGTTTATTTATTTTTTTTTTTTTTTTGTTTTTTTAACATGGTATTGAAAAAATGTTACTTATACTGCTGTTGATGGTTGACGGTGAAGCATATGAAATTGTAAATAAAAAATACACATACTATAGCTGACTTTTACACACAGTTCACACCACACACACGCACACATATGTGTTATGCATATGTCATGCAGTACTTTAAAGTGTATTAAATATTTAAAATTTTAAAAAACCATTAAAAAAAATTGAGCTAAATGCAGTGTTATAAAAGAAAATAGCAACAAATAACTGCACACATGCCTGTGAGCTTAAAAAATAACATTTTGACACTAGGTTTTGCAAAAAATGTACATAAATAAAAAAATGACGCAACTTTTTCACAATGATTTTACAAATTTTTTGTTATGAAAAAATTACAGCAACAAAAATTCAACACCGGATGCAGGAAAAGTATTATTATTTTGTTTCCATTTGTACTCAAAAAATAAAAATAAAAAATATGAAAATGTGGGTAAAACAAACGTAAGTGTGTTCACAATGAACGGCAACAATCTGCTTTTTTGCTTAAATCATATGAACAACATAAACAGACGACCAAAAAATATGCCACAAAATTTCAATACAAAAAACAATAAATATCAAAAAATAAACAAGCGCAATCAGCCAACACTTTTATAAAAGTCAACACAAACGCACGAACACGTCGTGTAAGTGTGAATGGCACAACGCAAAGAAAAAACTAAAAAAAAATACTTATTACAAATAGCAAAAATTATGCATTGTTCATTGTTGTTGTGCGTAAAAAAAAACACTCTTAAATGTCATTTAATTATGAATGTTGTGATAAATTAATTAAACCAACCAATCAACACACACTCTCAAACACAACTACACTTCGGAAACTACACCCAACCAACCAGCCAACAGCCACTAACACAGCAACAAATATCAATAAGTTAAAAGCATTGAAAATATTACAAAAGCCAAAAATATAATAGTAACGTGCAGAAAAAAAAATACAATGAACCATTAAATACTTGTAAATTTTGTAATCAAAGTAATTTATTTAATTTGCACATACTTTTTAAACTTAATGCAATGAACGCTTGCATAATAATTTAGCATATTAATTAATTTTAAAATAAGTGTTGTTGAATGTGTTGAAAGCTCCTGCTGCATTGCGTGGCGGTGGTAAGCCCTTGCTATTTTATTTATTTTTTTTTTTTTTTTAAATAAATGAACATTTATGCGACAACTACTTAAAAACCTTTCAGCAACTTTTCTATTGTGCTGGCGCTTCAAAATATTTCAATTTCTATTCAGTGATTGAATTTATGTCACTCATACGCCATGATGAACAAATCTAACTAAAGGGCTAAATGATCTTTTTAGAACTGTCTTTTGATAAATTTTAAAAAAATTCCAAGCTGAAAACTTTAATAAGTTCCTAAAAACTATTTTGGTCAAGAATGTTTACGTTTTGTGAACGTCTTAAGCATAAAGTCAATAGTTACAAAACTTGAGGCAGATTAGAGTAGTTATACTTTATTGACTTTAATTGCAATTTTCTCATAAAATTTACTTGTTTGGAAATCTTTTGCAGACAGATTTATCATCATTAGGTATGAGAGCTGATTAGTCAATTTTTTATTTGAATTTTAACTTAGGATTAACCCATCAAAAGTTAAACCGAATGAAAAATGACTAACAAAAATATAAGAAAACTTAAGAAATTTCAAGTGTATACAAAAATGCTCAAAATAACTCATCAATTCTGTAAATAAATTTCAAAAACTTACAGAATTTTAATTTATATAGTATAAATAATCCCTATGATGCTTATAGAAATGACATATTTATAATTACTCATAAATCTTATATGAAGATATATTTATGTATATAAACCAAAAGCCCAAAAAAACTTTGATTACAAAAAATCAAGAAACTTTTAATTAAGAGTAAGGAAAACCAACTCAATAAGGTGCTTCTTTAAACCTTTAACCTTCAAAATACGCCAATAGATATGCAGTTTGAAATTACATCACTTCAGTTATTATTAGAACACATTAGTGTACACACACCCTCGCACACACACACACCCACGTGCATTGCAGTTCTGTTGTGACTCACAAGCGACATTTAATTACCGTTCAATGCCATTAACTGTCACTCATACGTCCCGTTGTGCTTCTTTCTTTGTTTGTGTATTCGTTTGTGTGAGCATGCATGCGTGTGTGGATCATTATTATTTTACGAAATTCAATCAATAAATGTCAGCTTCTTGTCGCGTTGAAGTAAATATTAAATAATGAATTAATAACAAAAGCAACGCAACAAGGATTGAATGAAATGCTTTCAACAAAAAAAAAAATAAAAAACAAAAAATAAGAAATAATAAAAAGCACAATGAAGCATTTTTGTTCAAATGTTAAATTAATTGCTTTTTACCTGCAAACAATAGCAGTAGCAACAACAATCATAACAACATAAGCGGCATCATCAGCTTGGAAGCTTAATTTAAAAATGCGCCGCTGGCATGCTTCGTTTCTGTAGTTCTTCCACCTGCTTATTTTTGTTGTTGTTATTGTTGTTGTTGGTGGTATTTCATTTTATTTATGCATTAATGGGCCAACCATGCTTTGCAACCAAAAGCACATCGCAACACCACAACCCAGCCTTCCAGCTGAATGCGAAAAAATAATAAAATTTATTCAAAATTATTTTTTAATATAGCAGATATGCTTAAATACCTGCCCAAGAGCTATAACAACAACAACAACAACAACAGTAGCAACTACATCAATATCAACAATAAGTATTTTTGTAAATATTCATTCATTACTTGTTTTTCCCGTTCGCCCGTAAAATATATATATATATAGAGTATATATATATATAGAAGTATAATAAATATGTGCGTGCGCACATTTATACGCGTATGTAGGTATATTTATTGTAACATATTGAATTTTTGAAGTTTTTCTATGAAATTCTAGATGAATTTCATGTATGTGTGTAAATTTTTGTACGTGATTTTTCAAAAAAAAATTATTTATATTTAATATAACTCTTAAAAAATACACACACATACACATATGTGTAGTGTATGTAAGCAAATAAGTGTATAAAATATATAGATATATGCAAATAAATGTAGTTATGTAACAAATGCTATTAAGTTGTTTATGAACAAATGTAATGAAAATTGAATTAGCAAAATTAAAGAAAATTTTAATCTGAGAAGAAACAAGCAAAAGCAAATGCTAAAAATAGCAATCGAACGCAGCAATAGGCAACACTCTATGAAATATATTATAAACTTACCAAGAAATCAATGCAAATCCATGCAAATAAGGCTAAATAAAATTAATATCAAATTATAGTGGCATAAAATTTAGTATTAAAAAAAAAACAGATGAAATATAAACAACAGCTTGAGTTTGTAAAATTAACTAAATAGACAAGATTAAAACAAGGCTAACAAAACAAGCAGAAACAACAGCTAATATATAAAATATATGTAAAAAAACACAACATAATTAATAATAAAAAACAAGAAATGTGATTTTTAAATAAAGATTATTGTAAAAAATTTAAATGCTGTGTTAATTTTTTCATAGCTTAGAAAGGCGGTAAGTGAAATTTTCTTTGAAAAAAAAATATATTTATATTTAGAAACAATTGCAGCAGAAAGGCAAGAAGAATGACTTGTGAGCAACATTAAATACTACGATTTACTTAACAACCACGGTATGAATGCAACACCTTATGTGCAAAATATACATACATTGATGTGTATTACGCGGCCTAAAATTCTGCCTCGACAAAATGCCTTGATGCAATAGCGTCCAAATGTAGTAAAAAAGTCTATAACACCTGTGCCAACAGAACTTTATACAATGCAATGAGATTTTAAATTGGACTGCGCTTTGAGTTATGACGCATGTTTTTTGAGTGTGTTGGGTTGGTAGCTCATTGAGTCATATGGTGAAGTAAGTCACTTATATATCAAATAAAAATCTGCTAGCAACATGTTTACCAATCGAAAGGTATTATAATATAAGAATATTGGTCTAAAATTCATTATAAAATTCTTAATCAGTCAGAAACCCATACGAAGTATGTCTTAATAAAGCACAGAGATCAACATCGATCAAATGCTACTTAATCTTAATTTCAAACACGCATTAAAACAGTATTTCGCTTGCTAAATGTAGCAATCAAACACACATACTCGTTTCTGAACTACAAAAGCAGTGGAAAATGCAAAGTTTGATTAAAACCTTCTTGCACTTGAAAACAATACATAGTGCGCTGTTGAATGAAGCAAGTATGTCAGCGCAAAAACACAGTTAAGACAGTATTTTAGTGTAGAAAATTTAAAAAATCAAATGGATTTTTTTTATTTTTCGTTTGTTTATATATTCAAAAATAACTCCTTCAAAGAATTTTTCGAAATTCGAATTGTATAAAAAGTTATAGCCATTTTAGGGCCAGTTTTTCAGTACGAGTTTAAACTTGAGTTAAATTAAACCTAGCTTAGCTTAAGTCACCAAAATTGGACTTAAAGTTAAATTGACATAAGTTATCATATAATGTGGTTCTTTTTTGCCTAAACCGAGTTTAAACGTTAAATTTTGGTGAGTTAAGCTCGGTTTAATTTGACTAGACTTTAAACTCGTACTAAAAAACTGGCTCTTAGGCCTTTTCCACACTTGGTCAACGCAACTCCAACTCAAGTTGATAGCCTGTGTATTTATACCAGAACCTTCAGATTAAGCAAGTTGCACGCAACAAGTTCTCGACACATACTCAACCTGTTGCCAATTTTCATCGGCGACTTGTTGCATCAGTTCTGTGAATTGAATTATTTGTAGTGCAGTACGCTATATATTAATCAAGGTGAATAAGTTAATTAATTAGTTTATTTTTTTATTAATAGAATCTAAAAGTAGAAGGCACCGTTTGCAGGATGAATGAGCAAGTGTTAAATATTAAATTAGTGCAAGAAGTTGAAAAACATGAGTTATTATACAATTACAATTATTATATGTTGCATGACTTTTGAAGCAAGTCTGAAAGCAATCGGTTTAAAGTTGCAGTGCTTTTCAACTTTTTCGCTGTTGCGTTGAAGTTGCGTTGGAATTGCGTTGACCAAGTCGATTATTAGTAAAACTCCATTATACCTTTTCGAAAAACTGCGTTTCTGTTTCTCGAACAGAACCTTCAACCTTATAATACCATGATATACTTGTTTACAATCTATGCGGCTCTTTTCTATCAACGCCATTAAGATCTGGAACTCACTTCCTCTAAACATTAAAACCATAACCAGCACTAACAAATTTAAGCTATCAATCGTGTCCTATTTCTCTAACCTTTAATTCTTCTACACTTTAACTTTCTTCTCCTTTCCCTTCTTTAATGTTTTAATTACTGCCTTTCCTCCTCCTTTTATTTTGTTAAGTTATGATAAGCTAATATTTAGTTAAGTTGTGAAATTAACTGTAATTCTTTCATTTCTCCAAATTGGTTTGTTTTGCCAAATTATAATTATATTTACTAGTTTTAAGTGTTATTCTCATCGTTTTCTGTTGACTATTAATGTTTTTAACTGTTATACGCTAAAAGCCCATTTAAGATCTTACTGCACTAATTCTTAATTTAAATAAATAAATCAAAATCAAATAAATATAAGTGTAGAAAAGACCTTAGTGTCGTCAGCTAGACTGGAATTACTTTTTCCAACACGTTTGACCTGATATCTCAAGTTCTAATGGACCGAATAACTTAAAATTTGGTGATGGCCTTTTTTATATATCCCTCTATGACCCGAACTAGAACTATGTAAAAATTTTGTTTTTTAATATTTTTAAAAAATTCAAAATTATGAACAAATGGCCAAGAAATTACTTTTTTTTTAAACAGTCGCCATTTCGCAAAAATTGCTATGTCGCTATATTCCTAGTCCGAAATTCTTACTGATTAACAATCCTTTTCTTTCAGATGACTAAAAGGGTTGAAATCGTGTCAAGATAGACACGGTATTTTTCGCCCCTCTACTTCAAAAGCGTGTAACTTATTTTTGGTTATAATCGGGCTCAATTTCACTTTTTAATGTAAAACAAAATTGTATTTGTTTTTATTATTATTAATTTTATTTCGTCCAATATTTTGAACTCCACCGGAGTTCATCTTTTTTGTAAATTCTTAAGATATGAATAAATAAGTGATAAAAGAAACAGATAATAAAAATATTTATTGGTTCTTTTTTATCGACCGTCAAAAGAAGCTCGAAATTCGGGCCTCTACACTAGAATGCTACCTTAAGTTCTTCAACTCTAATTGATAACACTAACAATATTACTAATACTGATACTTAACCAGATAATCAATTAAATCGATATTTATTTGATTAATTGTACAAAAGAAAATTACATAGAAAGTGAGTTCTTCTGAAACACTTTTTTACTTATATATAAAAACTTTGCAAGACTCGTCAACATATATGAAAACATTCTTTTAAAATATTATATCAAAAGTATCAAAAGTAGCTTTCGAAGAGCGGTCATTAAAATTTCACTTTGAATTTATTGCTTCATTGTTGCAAAGTTAAATAAAACTTGCAAATTCCGCATCTCATGGCATGCCTTGGCATCCCGCAAACTTCAATAATAAGTATTTTGGAACAAATTTCAAAGCAACGAAGAGCTCTCACGAGCTTCAATATGACAATAACAACAAGAACAAAAAATAACCACTCACCTCCACCTGAGTTCTGTGCCGAGTTGAGTTTTTGGCCGGAGTTTCAAATTGCAATCAACCACTCAAGTATGCCAGAAAATATGAGAATCCGGCATTCTTGAAGCCAGCCGGGGGGTGTGGCAGCAGAAAATTGTGTGTGGGCACTGGTGTGGTGGTCAGTAAAGCAAACTGTGCAAGTATTGTAAAAGTTGAGTGCATGCATAAAATAGACCACAGCTGAATTGAAGAAGCCAAAGAGCCCAAAAAAATATAAAGAAGTTGCAATCGAAAATTGGCTGAAATGTTGCAGTGCCAAAATAACAGCTCAGGAAAAATGCAATGAATTTTTGATGAAAATATGATAAAAGCAAAAAATCTCTGTGCTCAAGATTGCAGCTAAAAGTGGAGAGAAATTTAAAGCCAATCCAAAAACTAAGCAGTCCACGAGGATGTCTGCTTAAAAATTTATTGAATTATAGTGAAAATTAAAGTTTATTTAAGCTAGTAGAATTGAAGAAATTTGCACAGCACTCTTATTCACGAAAAATTACATCACATTTCCATTTTAAGAAATATGCATTACGTAGCAAAGCAATTAAAGGCTTATGTGGATTTAAGTAAATTTTGCTAAAGCCTTAACCGAATTAAGCAACTTTGCAGCAAATAAACCCCATCCACCAACACCATCCACACCGCCTACCAACTTTTTTCTGCCCTATAAAAAGTAACAAGCAACTGCTTGCTGCTGCTGCTTCTGTTGTGCTGTATGTGACTTAATGCCTGAATAAGCTGCACGAACTCCATGAACTCAATAAAGCACTCTCAAGGTTGCCTGGAATTCGAACAACTTATGTTTGAGTTGAAATACTTTCAGCCAAAGGAATTTGAAACTAAAACTTGTTTCGCTTAATGCGCCGCCACACACCGGAAGTGCTAACGCAGCAAGCGAATGGTGCATAAGTGGGACTGAGTGTGCATGTGTGTGTCAGCTGTGCTGTGTAGTGTGTAGTGTACGCATGTGACGTAACAGGCTTTTGAGCACGTTTGTGTTATTAATACATCGTACTTTAAGCGCATAATTGGAAGCGAGCGAGTGAGCAGCAAAGACTAGATAAGGCTTAGCTCAGGAGTGAGTATGAAGAAACAGTCTTAACAGCAGCTGAAGACAAGCATCAACCATGACGCAAGTGAATTTAAAGTATTAACAAAATCCATTCAAATGCAAGCTATACAGGAAACAGCTATGCGCTCAGCTTTTGCAGAGGGTGTAGCTAAGCTGTGCGGATTGCGTGTGAAAAGGATATAAATTAAAATAAAGTAGGCTAAAGGACAGTGATGATAAATTTGCGCAACGATATATTTAAATTATTATATGGTACAAGCTTAAAGGCTTTGCACTGCAGCAAATGCGGTATGGTCAAATCAGCGTGCACAAGTTAATATTGATAAAGATATTGATCTAAGATCTAAAACTCTGTTTGAAGGGAGAAGAAGTCGGAACTATTTTCTTAGTCATGTTTTAACGTGACGTTATGAGACGATAGCAGCCTGATGCATTACAAGTACAACAAAAATGCAAAAGCGTTGCATGGAATCATAGCTCGGCTTACGGTAAATAGGCCTTACGGCCTTAATTTATATGTGCACTAGAAAAAGTGGGTTTTAATACAGACCTGATGACAAAACTAATAAAAAATTATGACGTTAGAAGGCCGCTGGGGCAACAGCTACTTAATGTAACATAAATGCACCATTGATACATTTAAAAACTGCCAAAGCATTAAGGTAAGTGTACCATAGTATAGGTTTTGGTGATTAGGCCTCGAGTAAAAATCGAAGACAAACTAAAAACTAAATCTAGTGCAAGAAGAGGAAGAGTAAAAATTGGAGCAGAAACCAACAGAAGCACAATAATAAAAATAAGAATAAAAATAAAAATAAAAATAAAAATAAAAATAAAAATAAAAATAAAAATAAAAATAAAAATAAAATAAAAATAAAAATAAAAATAAAAATAAAAATAAAAATAAAATAAAAATAAAAATAAAAATAAAAATAAAAATAAAAATAAAAATAAAAATAAAAATAAAAATAAAAATAAAAATAAAAATAAAAATAAAAATAAAAATAAAAATAAAAATAAAAATAAAAATAAAAATAAAAATAAAAATAAAAATAAAAATAAAAATAAAAATAAAAATAAAAATAAAATAAAAATAAAAATAAAAATAAAAATAAAAATAAAAATAAAAATAAAAATAAAAATAAAAATAAAAATAAAAATAAAAATAAAAATAAAAATAAAAATAAAAATAAAAATAAAAATAAAAATAAAAATAAAAATAAAAATAAAAATAAAAATAAAAATAAAAATAAAAATAAAAATAAAAATAAAAATAAAAATAAAAATAAAAATAAAAATAAAAATAAAAATAAAAATAAAAATAAAAATAAAAATAAAAATAAAAATAAAAATAAAAATAAAAATAAAAATAAAAATAAAAATAAAAATAAAAATAAAAATAAAAATAAAAATAAAAATAAAAATAAAAATAAAAATAAAAATAAAAATAAAAATAAAAATAAAAATAAAAATAAAAATAAAAATAAAAATAAAAATAAAAATAAAAATAAAAATAAAAATAAAAATAAAAATAAAAATAAAAATAAAAATAAAAATAAAAATAAAAATAAAAATAAAAATAAAAATAAAAATAAAAATAAAAATAAAAATAAAAATAAAAATAAAAATAAAAATAAAAATAAAAATAAAAATAAAAATAAAAATAAAAATAAAAATAAAAATAAAAATAAAAATAAAAATAAAAATAAAAATAAAAATAAAAATAAAAATAAAAATAAAAATAAAAATAAAAATAAAAATAAAAATAAAAATAAAAATAAAAATAAAAATAAAAATAAAAATAAAAATAAAAATAAAAATAAAAATAAAAATAAAAATAAAAATAAAAATAAAAATAAAAATAAAAATAAAAATAAAAATAAAAATAAAAATAAAAATAAAAATAAAAATAAAAATAAAAATAAAAATAAAAATAAAAATAAAAATAAAAATAAAAATAAAAATAAAAATAAAAATAAAAATAAAAATAAAAATAAAAATAAAAATAAAAATAAAAATAAAAATAAAAATAAAAATAAAAATAAAAATAAAAATAAAAATAAAAATAAAAATAAAAATGAAAATGAAAATGAAAATGAAAATGAAAATAAAAATAAAAATAAAAATAAAAATAAAAATAAAAATAAAAATAAAAATAAAAATAAAAATAAAAATAAAAATAAAAATAAAAATAAAAATAAAAATAAAAATAAAAATAAAAATAAAAATAAAAATAAAAATAAAAATAAAAATAAAAATAAAAATAAAAATAAAAATAAAAATAAAAATAAAAATAAAAATAAAAATAAAAATAAAAATAAAAATAAAAATAAAAATAAAAATAAAAATAAAAATAAAAATAAAAATAAAAATAAAAATAAAAATAAAAATAAAAATAAAAATAAAAATAAAAATAAAAATAAAAATAAAAATAAAAATAAAAATAAAAATAAAAATAAAAATAAAAATAAAAATAAAAATAAAAATAAAAATAAAAATAAAAATAAAAATAAAAATAAAAATAAAAATAAAAATAAAAATAAAAATAAAAATAAAAATAAAAATAAAAATAAAAATAAAAATAAAAATAAAAATAAAAATAAAAATAAAAATAAAAATAAAAATAAAAATAAAAATAAAAATAAAAATAAAAATAAAAATAAAAATAAAAATAAAAATAAAAATAAAAATAAAAATAAAAATAAAAATAAAAATAAAAATAAAAATAAAAATAAAAATAAAAATAAAAATAAAAATAAAAATAAAAATAAAAATAAAAATAAAAATAAAAATAAAAATAAAAATAAAAATAAAAATAAAAATAAAAATAAAAATAAAAATAAAAATAAAAATAAAAATAAAAATAAAAATAAAAATAAAAATAAAAATAAAAATAAAAATAAAAATAAAAATAAAAATAAAAATAAAAATAAAAATAAAAATAAAAATAAAAATAAAAATAAAAATAAAAATAAAAATAAAAATAAAAATAAAAATAAAAATAAAAATAAAAATAAAAATAAAAATAAAAATAAAAATAAAAATAAAAATAAAAATAAAAATAAAAATAAAAATAAAAATAAAAATAAAAATAAAAATAAAAATAAAAATAAAAATAAAAATAAAAATAAAAATAAAAATAAAAATAAAAATAAAAATAAAAATAAAAATAAAAATAAAAATAAAAATAAAAATAAAAATAAAAATAAAAATAAAAATAAAAATAAAAATAAAAATAAAAATAAAAATAAAAATAAAAATAAAAATAAAAATAAAAATAAAAATAAAAATAAAAATAAAAATAAAAATAAAAATAAAAATAAAAATAAAAATAAAAATAAGAATAAAAATAAAAATAAAAATAAAAATAAAAATAAAAATAAAAATAAAAATAAAAATAAAAATAAAAAAACTAAAGCTAAAACTCAATTCAAATTCAAACTTCAAACTAAAACTCAGCTAAAACTATAACTGAAACTCAAACTCAACTACAAATATTACTGAAACTAAAATTAAACTATATTTATAACTATAACTATAACTATAACTATAACTATAACTATAACTATAACTATAACTATAACTATAACTATAACTATATCTATAACTATAACTATAACTATAACTATAACTATAACTATAACTATAACTATAACTATAACTATAACTATAACTATAACTATAACTATAACTATAACTATAACTATAACTATAACTATAACTATAACTATAACTATATCTATAACTATAACTATAACTTTAACTATAACTACAATATAACTATAACTATAACTATAACTATAACTATAACTATAACTATAACTATAACTATAACTATAACTATAACTATAACTATAACTATAACTATAACTATAACTATAACTATAACTATAACTATAACTATAACTATAACTATAACTATAACTATAACTATAACTATAACTATAACTATAACTATAACTATAACTATAACTATAACTATAACTATAACTATAACTATAACTATAACTATAACTATAACTATAACTATAACTATAACTATAACTATAACTATAACTATAACTATAACTATAACTATAACTATAACTATAACTATAACTATAACTATAACTATAACTATAACTATAACTATAACTATAACTATAACTATAACTATAACTATAACTATAACTATAACTTTAACTATAACTATAACTATAACTATAACTATAACTATAACTATAACTATAACTATAACTATAACTATAACTATAACTATAACTATAACTATAACTATAACTATAACTATAACTATAACTATAACTATAACTATAACTATAACTATAACTATAACTATAACTATAACTATAACTATAACTATAACTATAACTATAACTATAACTATAACTATAACTATAACTATAACTATAACTATAACTATAACTATAACTATAACTATAACTATAACTATAACTATAACTATAACTATAACTATAACTATAACTATAACTATAACTATAACTATAACTATAACTATAACTATAACTATAACTATAACTATAACTATAACTATAACTATAACTATAACTATAACTATAACTATAACTATAACTATAACTATAACTATAACTATAACTATAACTATAACTATAACTATAACTATAACTATAACTATAACTATAACTATAACTATA
The DNA here is from genome assembly GCA_963920525.1 of Dichetophora obliterata. NCBI lineage: Eukaryota > Metazoa > Arthropoda > Insecta > Diptera > Sciomyzidae > Dichetophora > Dichetophora obliterata. Next base: position 264,467,581 of record OY986437.1, on the reverse strand, counting down.
ACTATAACTATAACTATAACTATAACTATAACTATAACTATAACTATAACTATAACTATAACTATAACTATAACTATAACTATAACTATAACTATAACTATAACTATAACTATAACTATAACTATAACTATAACTATAACTATAACTATAACTATAACTATAACTATAACTATAACTATAACTATAACTATAACTATAACTATAACTATAACTATAACTATAACTATAACTATAACTATAACTATAACTATAACTATAACTATAACTATAACTATAACTATAACTATAACTATAACTATAACTATAACTATAACTATAACTATAACTATAACTATAACTATAACTATAACTATAACTATATCTATATCTATAACTATAACTATAACTATAACTATAACTATAACTATGACTATAACTATAACTATAACTATAACTATAACTATAACTATAACTATAACTATAACTGTAACTATAACTATAACTATAACTAAAACTTTAACTATAACTATAACTATTACTATAACTATAACTATAACTATAGCTATAACTATAACTATAACTATAACTATAACTATAACTATAACTATATCTATAACTATAACTATAACTATAACTATAACTAAAGGGTGATTTTTTTGAGGTTATGATTTTCATGCATTCGTATTTGACAGATCACGTGGGATTTCAGACATGGTGTCAAAGAGAAAGATGCTCAGTATGCTTTGACATTTCATCATGAATAGACTTACTAACGAGCAACGCTTGCAAATCATTGAATTTTATTACCAAAATCAGTGTTCGGTTCAAAATGTGTTTCGCGCTTTACGTCCGATTTATGGTCTACATAATCGACCAAGTGAGCAAACAATTAATGCGATTGTGACCAAGTTTCGCACTCAGTTTACTTTATTGGACATTAAACCAACCACACGAATGCGTACAGTGCGTACAGAAGAGAATATTGCGTCTGTTTCTGAGAGTGTTGCTGAAGACCGTGAAATGTCGATTCGTCGCCGTTCGCAGCAATTGGGTTTGTGTTATTCGACCACATGGAAGGTTTTACGCAAAGATCTTGGTGTAAAACCGTATAAAATACAGCTCGTGCAAGAACTGAAGCCGAACGATCTGCCACAACGTCGAATTTTCAGTGAATGGGCCCTAGAAAAGTTGGCAGAAAATCCGCTTTTTTATCGACAAATTTTGTTCATCGATGAGGCTCATTTCTGGTTGAATGGCTACGTAAATAAGCAAAATTGCCGCATTTGGAGTGAAGAGCAACCAGAAGCCGTTCAAGAACTGGCCATGCATCCCGAAAAATGCACTGTTTGGTGTGGTTTGTACGCTGGTGGAATCATTGGACCGTATTTTTTCGAAGATGCTGTTGGACGCAACGTTACGGTGAATGGCGATCGCTATCGTTCGATGCTAACAAACTTTTTGTTGCCAAAAATGGAAGAACTGAACTTGGTTGACATGTGGTTTCAACAAGATGGCGCTACATGCCACACAGCTCGCGATTCTATGGCCATTTTGAGGGAAAACTTCGTAGAACAATTAATCTCAAGAAATGGACCGGTAAGTTGGCCACCAAGACCATGCGATTTGACGCCTTTAGACTATTTTTTGTGGGGCTACGTCAAGTCTAAAGTCTACAGAAATAAGCCAGCAACTATTCCAGCTTTGGAAGACAACATTTCCGAAGAAATTCGGGCTATTCCGGCCGAAATGCTCGAAAAAGTTGCCCAAAATTGGACTTTCCGAATGGACCACCTAAGACGCAGCCGCGGTCAACATTTAAATGAAATTATCTTCAAAAAGTAAATGTCATGGACCAATCTAACGTTTCAAATAAAGAACCGATGAGATTTTGCAAATTTTATGCGTTTTTTTTAAAAAAAAAATTATCAAGCTCTTAAAAGATCACCCTTTATATCTATAACTATAACTATGACTATCACTATAACTCTAACTATAACTTTAACTAAAACTATAACTTTAACTATAACTATAACTATAACTATAACTTTAATTATAATTATAACTATAACTATAACTATAACTATAACAATAACAATAACAGTAACTATAATTATAACTTTAACTATAACTATAAATAAAACTTAATCTAAAACTTAAACAATGGCAATGGAAAAGTAGTGCAACTGCAACAAAAGTTGCTTGCTAATGTATTTATACCGAAACCTTCACATGAAAAATTTTGTACTCAACAAGTTGGAAACACATTCGCAACCATTTCCATGCAATACGGCTTGCTGCATTTTGAATCGGCGATTTGTTAAGTTTGCGATATGTGTTGTGTGCTACGAAAATAATTAACCAGTGAATAAATATGAAATAAGTGCAGGGAGTGGAGAAATGTCCTTTTTTATCCTCTTTTTATTTGACGAAGCTTCCATTAAATATGTGTTTGTGTTGTTGTGAATTTTTCAATTTTGCGTTGCGACGTGACTTGCTCATCTGAAAGTGTAGGTTGCAGTTCAATTTAAAATTGAAGTGTTTTTAAACTTTTTTTAGCTGTTGCGTTGCAGTTGCATTACTTTTCAATTGCTCTATGTGGAAAAGGCCTTACTCTGACTTAAACATTTTCTCTTAAACTTTATTGAACTCTTACTCTTAATCTTACTCAAAATATTTAACTCGTTGAGTATTATCTTTTGTTATCTTGTGAATATCGACCTTTATATTAACTAAAGCTTACCCAAGTGTGTTTAGATTCCTTTTATTTTGCTTCATGTCGTATGAGTAACTCATAATATTGTGAAAATGCATCTCAAGTATCTCATCTCTTATCATTATGGAACTTTTTAGAACAAAAAGCAACAACAAAAAAACAACCTTGGGGAATTCAGAGTTGCCAGTTCTTGCGAAAAATCTTTCTTTTTTACATTTTTTCCACCTGCACTGAAAATCTTTTACGCTCTGCTTTTGTCAATAAAATTCTATAAGCACAACAATAACAACAACAATGGAATATCTCAAGTTTGCAAAGAAAATTAAACTAAAACTAAGAGCGACACTTTTGCATGACAAAGATCGACAGACACAGGGACACGCACACACACGAACAACATGAACAACTCATAGATGTCGCACTCACTTGAGTAAACCAGGCAACACATGCAACACTGACGATACAGCACAGCCTCTGCCAAACAGTGGAAGTCTAACAGCTAGCAGTAGCAGCAACAACAGCAACTTGGCAGTTGCAGCAGGGGTTACCTTTTGGCAATTTCTTAAGACGGCGCGACTAGAGACGGAAGTGCAGGTGTGATGGATCCAGCTGAGTTGAGTTCCTTGAATATCCAAGTGTGCTATGCTTTGTCTTGCCTTGCCTTGCCTTGCCTTAGATTTTAATTTAATTTAAAATTGGTCTCCTTGGATTTTCGTCAGGTTGCTAACTTGATGGCTTGACAGTGACTGCTGCTGCTTCGGCAGGACGATGATGATGTTGATGTTGCTGCCTCTGATGCTGCTGCTGCTGCTGTTGTTTGTATTTATCTAGCAGATTTTCTTGGTTGACATCAACAAGAGCTACAACTACAACAGCGTAACAACAACAAAAACAACCACAACAAGAAATACTTGTGAACATTTTCTTTTGCACTCTAAGTTTGAAGTTCTTTGATTGTATTTGTCTTTTGGCATATTTTGCACACAATTTGTTTTGTGTCATGTTATTTTGGCAGCACTGGCGCTCAAGTGTTTTTAGCAGCTGGTGCAAAAGCAAGCAAAAGCGGGTGTCAAATAATATTGAGTAAATAATTTTTTTTAAATAATTTATGTGCAGGAAAGTTGAAAACTTTATGAATCGATGTGGAATACACCTGTAGCGATATTGACTCCTTCATGTTTAGATGTTTTAATGCAGTGGTTTTTAATAATTCTGTAAGCTTTTAATACATTTTTATTTATTCTAAGATTCACTTTTAGGAATGTATTAAAAAGTTCCGTCTTCTAAACCTCAAAATTGGCCTGAGTTTTTATTGCTCTAATCCTTGCTGTGTGCCCTCATTTTCATAACTTTTGAAAAGATTTTCAAAAAACGTATCAAGCATATGTTACGATATGTAAAAAGTTTTTTAATTTTCCCAATGCGCGCGGTTTCAACTCAACCAAGCATAATTTGTTACATATGTTGCCAGCAAAGATGAAGCAAAATAAAAGTTCAAGTTTTTAGCAGAAGCGTTCCATACAGGTGCTACTAAGAGTAAGCAAGGCGAGCAGAAGCTTTTATTAAAAGCGCGAAAAAAATTTCTACTTTACAGATAAAATAAAAATTCATACAGTATACACACTCATACACACAAACACACACTAGGAAAAGTTTAAGAGAAATTCATATTGTTGACACCTACACTAAGAAAAAAAGGCACAGTTTCGATAGTATCGTAAGAAGTTGAAATCTTTAGTAATAGAAAAAATTTCTGGTTTTTAATTTGTATCTTGGTTATAACCAGCGCCTGTTCAAGAGCTTAAGGCGCCCCCGATCGAGTTCAATCATGCTCCCCTAAAACTGTAATACCCTACTTTTTATTAAAAAAATAATTATTTGTGTACGATATGAAAATTTTTTATATTCAGATTGTTTCGTGTTATATTTGATAAATAATATGGGTATAGAGTGTCCTAACAAAAATTAATTTTTGTTTTTATCAAATTTTGTTTTTGAAAACTTATAGGCTAAAGTATTTTTTTAAATATATTTTTCATATTTTTGGGTAAGAGGTCGCGCTAATCGTATTTTCACTAAAAATCAGGTTTTTTGGAGATTTTTCGAATTTCAAGCATAAATTTGTCAATAACAGACGCGAAGTGTTTTTCAATAATTTTTACAAAGAACTGAGAGTTTTTATAACATTAAATGAATTTTATAACATGCTAACATTGATGTTCAAATGAATAAATACAAATTTTTTTGTAAGAAAATAAAATAAAATGGCTGCGCTGCAACTGCTCAAATTTGGTTCTTCAATTTACTCCCTCTATGACAAGGTGTAAGGGTGTTAGGTCCAGAATTACTTCTAGTGCTGCTGTGGTGCGGGTCATGGCCCCTGTGATGCATACGCAGGCCAGTCTCTGCACCTTTGTTAGCATATTCTTCATTGTAGTTAGCTTAGTTCTTTCAGCCTATGCTATTGCATCATAGGTGAGGATGGGTTTCACCGTCATGGTATACATCCAGCGAAGAATTGTTGGGTTAGAACCCCATCTTTTCCCCGGCAGATTCCAACATGAGTGCGAGCGTTGCTTTCTTTATAGTTTCCTCTGCATGTCTTCTCCAGATAAGCTTTGAATCTAGTGTGAGTCCTAGGTATTTTACTTCTCTTTTGAAGGGAATTTCCGTACCATCCATTCTCATTGTTCGGAGATTCGGCAGGCTTCTTTTTTTAGTAAAAGGTACTATGGTAGTTTTCGCTGGGTTGATATTTAATCCCACTGTGTTGCACCATTCCTTTGTTACTGACAATCCTCTCTTTATAAGGTTACAGAGTTTATCCTAGAACTTCCCTCTCGCTATTAAGGTGATGTCTTCTGCGTAACCCTGACTTTTTATGCCATCGATAATAGTTCGTCCACAACAGTGGAAAAAGGACTCCGCCTTGTGGGCAGCCTTTTGTTGTCTTAATTCTTATCGTGGTAGTGCCCACTTTTGTTTCTGCAGTTCTAGTGCTAAGCATTTGGCACATCCATCTGCTGAGCATATCATTTACTCCTTTTTTGTGTAGTGACTTCTTCACAGCCTGAGTCAAAGGCTCCCTCTATGTCTAGAAATGCACAGAGTACGGTTTCTTTGTTTTTGAGAGCTGACTGGATGTTACTAGTAACGATTTTGGCAGCGTGTAGTCTTTTTCCCTACTTTTGGTATGAAGATGAATATGGCCCTTCTCCATTTCCTTGGGATATAGCCCAGCGCAAGGCTGCTTTTAGTTATTATGACTAGTTGGGGCAATATTGTTTCTGCACCTTTTTGTAAAAGTGCAGGAAAGATACTGTCTATACCTGCTGATTTGAATGGTTGAAAGGTTCTGAGTGCCCAATCTAGACGAGCCTTAGTACAAATGCTCGTGGCGAGTTTCCGTTCTCGATTTGGAGCAATCTGCCTGTCTGCCGTCTCATAATCAGTTTCTGGTGTGCTGCTGGTGACAACAACCCTTACTTGATATGTATTTATATGGCAATTAAATAAGTCAAAATGCATAAATAGACAATCACTCAATTTGGATGCTTTCATTCAATTAAACACAACTTTTCCTTTTCTCAATAGATTTTCTTCAACAATATCCTTTTTTTCGGAAAAGTACAGGCTTTAATCTTAATCCTACTGCATTATTTTGTAACGTATCTCACTGCGGTGTGAATTTGAGTCACTCATGTGAAAAAAATAAAAAATAATGGTTGATGCCACGAAATTTATGTTTCTCTGAATTTTTAGAAAATTTATTTATTTGAGATAACAAATACACTTTAATGCAAAAAAATACTTATTTAATAATTACAATCTTTTTAAAATAAAATGTAATCCAAAGTTACACTGCAGTAGGATTAGGGTTAAGCAAAAATGATCAAAACTAACAAAATATATTGATTTTTTTTTTTTGTTTTTTTTTTTTTTTTTGTAAAATATTCTGAAAATCACGAAAAACCCTCAAAAAGTTAATTTATTTCGCCGAAAGTAACAGGGAATTTTATTAGCTTTAATTTAATATATTATTTGTGTGATTATTGTTGTTGGCTCTGGAGATGTATGCTATTTAGGGGAACTAATAATAGAAATAGAAAAGGATAGTGGCATTCATTGCTCATTCTGGCTGTCAGCCAGTATTATTTGAAGCAGTTCTCATGTATCTCAATACTCTCTTTTCTCCACTCCAGCAGCTGGTTTATTGGGATAACGGTCAAAAATAAATTAGGCCATTGACACACCTTTTTGCACTGCATTACAACTTTTTATCACACTGCTTTTAGATCAACTTGCACTCAGCCTAAAAAGAACAATTTCGCATTTCTTAAGCGCTTTTTCAGTTGAATGCACAATTTATTTGTTTATTTTGACCGAAGGTCTAGTTGCTAGTTGCTGCATTTTATTTAGCTTTAAGACTGTAATTGTATTACTTTTTTAACTTTTATTAAATAAATATAAATAAATAAATATTTGGATACAGTTTGCGCCTTATGAAAGATATGCATAAATTCAAAATTTATATTTTTACAAGTTCTCAATATTTTTTAAATATTTATAAAATGTCCGCAAATAACCCTTGCATTTTTAAATAAAATTTACTATTGCTCCCCTGTCTCGCACGGTCTGCACATGTGGTTGGACAGGGCGCTGGTTATAACTAAAGTAGTTCAATTTTATGTTTAATAAATGAGAGTATATATTTTTGAAAAATATAAATTTATTATACACAGTAGTGGAAATAATAATAGAAACATTCATATTCTTCAACAACTTCCTCATCAAAAATTATATTACCTTAAGGGCAGGTTTTCATTAAAAACTTAAAAACTCAATTAATTTTTTTTTTTATATTTTGATAGCTTATGATGTGTAAAATATGCTGCCAAAGCAGTTTGGCCGATAACTATTGCATAAAACAGTTATCCCATACAAAAGGAACCCATATTTTTTTAAATGAACTCAAAAAAATCGTTAACCAAATCTTAAAACGCGTTTTCTGAAAAAACAAGTTTTTGAAACTGATCTCCACGATATCTCAAGAACTACTCTATAGAGTGGCTTGAATTTTTTGAAACTTGAAACTGCTTTTTATTTATTTTGTTTTTCTGAATTTATAAGTACAGGGTCCGCTAAATAACTTTTTTTTTTAAATTCCATAAAAAAAAACTACTGTATATTTTCTCAAATTTCTTTTTTTATTTGAGAGTACAATCCTTCCGGTTAATAATGAAAAATAATTTCATTCAAATGGCTGCCTTGGCTGGCCATGCAGTAGCCTACACGGTCCAATTTTTAAGCACATTATCGATTGTGTGCAGCTGTATTTCACCAATGGCTTCACGAATATTGTCCTTTAAAGCGTCAATTGTCGGCGTAACACTTATCTTTGAGGGCACCCCACAAATAATAGTCCAACGGTGTCAAATCGCAGCTCCGAGGTAGCCAAACGACATCAGCTCTGCGGCTGATAATGCAATCTTCAAAAACAGGGCGCAAAACATCGAGTGTTGCTTCGGCTGTGTGGCACGTAGCGCCGTCCTGTTGCAACCAAATGTTGCCAATATCCTCCTCTTCAATTTTTGTGAACAAAAATTCGTTCAACATGGCCCGATAACGATCGCCATTGACTGTAACGGCCACTCCTTGCTCATTTTCGAAGAAAAATGGCCCAATTATGCCTCTGGACCAAAATCCGCACCAAACAGTGACTCGTTTTGGGTGCAGCGGCTTTTCAATGTATGTGTGCGGGTTTTCTGTGCCCCAAATGCGACAATTTTGCTTGTTTACATACCCGCCAAGATCAAAATTAGCTTAATCTAAAGAGATGATTTTTTTGGCAAAATCGGCATCTTCTGTAAGTCGATAGCAGGCCCACTTAGCGAAGCGAAAACGCATTGGATCGTCAGTTGGCTTCAACTCCTGAACCAATTGGACTTTGTATGGCGTCATACCAAGGTTTTTATGCAAATTTCATCTCAATGATGTCTCGGAAATGTTCATTTGTTGAGAACGACGTTGAATTAATGTTGATGGCCCTTCACGCACACTTTCTGCCACAGCAGCAATATTCTCGGGTGTACGCACTGCTTTTGGCTTTTCACGCTTTGGTTTATCGATGAGGATGCCAGTTTCTTTCACTTTTTTTACAAGATAACGAACATACGGAGGTGACGGTGCTTCTCTTCTTTCAAAATCCGTACGCAATTTTCGCACACATTCTGCAACATTATTATGATTTTCAAAATAATGTCGCAATATTTTCCAGCGTTGTTCAAGTGTATACACAACCATATTCGTTCAGCGGAAGGATACAACTAATTATCTGTCTAATTAGACATGAGCTAAGTGTTACCATTCACGAAATAAGCACTAGTTGAAAAAAAAACGTTAGATGGCGGACACTGTACAACATTTCGAGAGTATTGTGTCAAAAGTTCGAGTAAATCGAAGCAAAACTACTGTTTGCTTGATTTTAAGACATTCACTGACTGAGCTTGCGGGCAGAGTACGTGTCTGTTTCCCGATCGTGTCTGTGTGAAAAAACGAAGTGTCACTTTCCTCGCGAGGGTAATGCTTTAAATTAATTTTCTCGCAAATGTCTTTTTGAAGTTCGTAAACACTATAACTAGAAATCTACTTGACCGATCCTTTTGAAATTTTAAACACTATTTTTAAGCATAAATCAACAGGTAGTGACGAAGAGTTTCTTTACTACTTTTTTTTTTTATTTCATAATAATAATAAAACGCGTTTTTCTCTTCCAAATGCTGCCAAAAATACAAAAATCAGAGAAATAAAAAACTCTCCGTCACTACCTAGGGAAACATATCATATTTTAAGCGCATTAAGATTTTTTTTGTTTCAGATGATCCGGTAACGAGTTATGTTGTTTACCGCATAACAACTTTTTTTCGAGGTGCCTCCGGAGATTCGCTGTCACAGACTTTTTTATCGATTTTTTTTTATTGAAAATTTTTCCAAAGCTATTAACGTTATTCATATCTCCAAAAAAAATCATGTAAATATGCCTTTTTCGCGTATAAAACCATACCCCGCCTTTAATGAAGAATATAATCATACTCTATATTTTTTGGTCGTCTCACATACGTGGCTCCATCCAATCCGAACATATTCACCTTTGTTTTATCTGACCATAGAACATTTTGCCAATTTTCCCGGACATGTTTGTTTGCAAAAACAAGTCTTTGTCTGATGTTCTTAAGACTCAAATAAGCAACTTTTCTTGGACTTCTACCCATTAATCCTACTTCATTAAAACTATACCTGATAGCTTTGTATGCTTTGTAACCTTTGTATTTAAATAATTTGTAAGTTTTTCTGAGGTTCGAAATGGGTTTGTGTTCATTTTTGCTCTATCTGCTTTGCGTAAAATGCTGTACAGTGGCTGAAAGTAATAATAAAACAAACATTAAAAAATCATTCAAATGAAAATAATAGTTATTTTATTGGTCCACCTGTTAAGTATTTTATATTTTAAAAAGGTTTTAGTGTGGTTAATTAAAAATAATTATAATAATTATGAATAAAAAGATCATTGATTTAAGAAAATAAGAAAACAAAATTAGTAACAAAAATTAGTAGTTTCTGGCATAATATGCTTGGGATCGTTGTCCTTGTAAAATGAAAACGAACTCTCAATACCCAACTTTCACACACTTTTCTTCAAATTTGTCTTTAACCCTAGTCCTACGTTGGTGTAGAAAACTACATATGTATTTTTTAATTTTTATATATTTCCAAAACCGTTTTGCTTTGGGATAAAAGCAAGCTTACATGATTTTTATTTTATTTTGAGTGTAGACCGAAATCATGTTCCTTGTAGTATCTCAATTATAATTTTTTTCTTATTAACGTATTTATCATTCCGCCAGTGTGTTGTATTTTGAATGGGTCCGAAGTTTTTGGAACCGCAACTATAGGCTTACATATATTTTCATATGACAAAGAAGTTACATATATTTTCCACAACACTTTAAAAAAAAATTTGCACAAAACGTTTTGAACCAACCACATTTAAGAACTGTGAGAAATGAAATACAAGCGTCTTGCGATTAAGGTCGGCTTACTTAACTTCGTGTTTGTAAAAGCATGTCTGATTTAATCGACAAGTTGGTCGGTTGGTTGGTATATTTGCTCCATTCAAGCAACTAACATGTCATATTTTCATTTCAACAGAACAAAATTTTGAAAATGATGCGACTGCAAAGGAACGATCATTCGCGTTAATTAGAAATCTATCATGCTAATATCATTCTAATAACATTGAGCAAAATTCAGTTGTAGGCATTTTCTTCCGATTACCCCAAATAATATTCATTTCCCGCAACCTTACGCCTATCAGTTAATTTTCTGAGTGTAATACCATCGATGATGTGAAGCTTTCCAGGACCTGCAGCTGCCATGGCACCCCACACCATCCAGTGAGCATCCATACCATGCTTTATTGTGGGTCGCATGTTCTTTTCCTCAAGTTCTGCATTCATCTTTCTCCACACATAGGATCGACCATCTGACCAGAAAACAATAAATTTGCTCTCGGCTGTGAAGAGAACTTGCTCCCAATATAAAAAATTCCTTACCACGGTGTGTTTTGGCAAATACGATGCGTTTTTTTTTTTATTCATCTGGCTTATTCATCAGGTTTCCTCCTAGCAGTCTTACCATGAAACTGGTGCTTTTGCAGAATGATCCGCTCAGTTTCTGGATCAGCCTTTTTTCCCAGATATTTCTCAGCCTCAGCAGCTAATTTTGGAGCGCTCATATTTGGTTTTCGCTTAATTTGTCGAAGCATCCACTTTTCATTAGCGTTATTAAATATTTTCCTCCTACTGGGCTTCGGCTTATTTTCGAAGTCGGTCTCCTTTCGATAGCGTTTTATTGAATTAATTTATTTATTTATTTATTTATATTAATTATATTAATAATTTATTTATATTAATGTATTTTTCAAATTTATAATGCACCAAGGGATTTGATGTTTGAAGAAAATCTCCAAGGACCAATTATGCTAATAATGAACCAATAGCTAGATGCATGCACTTGTGCAACAGTCTTTCTAATATGTTAAAATTTAATGTGTCTGAGCACCAATTTAGACTAATACTGTTCACTATTTTAAATTAGTTTTAAGATTAAATATCCTTATAGTCTGTAAGATTGTACAAAATCCGTAGACTGAAACAAATAAACAAAATAAATTCAGTTGTTGTTTTGCTGACTGTTTTACGATTTTTGGATAATCTTTTTATAGATTTTCTTAGTTCAACTGATGTTATTTTACCACGCGGTGCCATTAAGCAATTTTTTTGCAAATGTAATTAATTTAAATGAAAAACGACCTTCGCTAACCTTTTCAACACAACCTTTTCAAACTTTGCAGTTTTCAAGACAAATTGAGAATGGATTCACAGGGTGTTCCATTATTACTTTGAGGTTCATTTTTGTTACTAATTTGATTTTTTCATTTTCTTAAATCAATAAACTCTTTATTCATAAATATTATAATTATTTTTTATTTACAACAAATTTCACTCTTTTTAGAAATGATAGACCCAATAAAAAAGGCGGTGGTGTTGCGATTTACTGCTGAAGTTCTTTAAATCCTAAACTTATTAATAAGTCTATTGACAGTTGTATTGAATATTTGAATATATGTGTATCTGATAGTAATATAAAAGTCTTCATTTCTTGTGTGTATAATCCTCGTAGGAGTAATAGTTTGGAAGCATCTTTTTCTGGAATATCTGATATATCCATTGATTTTAATTATTTTGTTATATGTGGTGACTTTAATGTTAATCTCTTATGTAATGATAATTCCAGTAGTTTAATGTTTGACAATCTCTCGTCCCTTGGTCTGTCAGTTGTTAATGATACTATGCCCACACGTTATTCGTCTAATGATAGTCCTAGTCTTCTTGATTATTTTATTGTATCAGATCTCTCATCTGTCTTATTGTTCGACCAGATTTATTTCATATCTGATCATGACCATATTTTCTGTACAATTAATATAAATTTGTCGCGTTCTCTAGTGTCAAACACGTTCTCCTACTATGATTTTAAGTCAATTGATTATCCGTCTTTGTATCGTGATGTACTTTTAGTTCCGTGGAACAAGGTTTGGTTCTGTCTGTCCGTAGAAGATAAGCTGTGTACATTTACCAATGAAATTAATGATATTTTTGCTAAACATGTACCGTTAAAAACTGTCACTATTAAAAATGCTTCCTACCCTTGGTTTACAAGTAACGTCCAGCATACTATAAAAAAGCGAAACAAGTTGCGAAGTGTATGGAAAAGAAACCCTTCAGCTGAGAAATGGGAAGACTATAGGTGTGCTAGAAATTCCTCAGTGTCGATTATCAGGCAGTCGAAAATAAATTATTGTAGTGCCAAACTTTAAGCATCTCTTCCTCCTAAGGTTCTGTGGAGTAAACTTAAAATGCTAAGCATTGGTAATAGGCAAACCTCTGACTGCCCTATTGATCCAGACATTCTTAATGATTTTTTTCTCCTCAACACCAAATCTCCGTAAAATATATCTCTCGAATCTCAGAGTCTCCTACGCAACAATGCTTTCAGTTTTCAACGGTTACGGAAAATGATGTAGCAAAGTCTGTAATGAAAGTGAAATCGAATGCCGTTGGTGAAGATGGTATTAATATAAAATTTATTCTCATGTTTTGAGCCCTCTTACACACATAATAAATTATTGCTTTACTACATCTTCCTTTCCTAGTTCTTGGAAAACTGCTTTAATAACACCTGTGGCAAAAAAGACTACAGCTTCTGAACCAAGTGATTTAAGACCTATAAGTATCCTGTCATCCCTATCGAAGGTTTGTGAAGCTATTTTGGCTGACCAAATGTCGTCATTTTTAGCACTAAATAATCTTTTATCTCCTCTACAATCTGGGTTTCGCGCAGGTCACAGCTACTCGACGGCTACCCTCAAAATCTTGGATGACATTAGGTGCTTTTATGATGATGGTAAGGTAACTCTTCTTTGTCTGCCTGATTTCTCTAAAGCATTCGACACCGTTAATCATGCACTTCTTTGTCAAAAGCTAAAATACTTATATAGATTTAGTGAGAATGCTGTAAAACTATCGAATAGCTACTTAACAGGCAGGGTACAAAGAGTAAAAGTTAGTAGTAGGTTCTCGCAGCAGAAATTAGTTTGCACTGGTGTGCCCCAGGGATCTGTTCTTGGTCCACTTCTATTTTCATTGTTTATCAATGACATTTTCAATACCTGCACATACGCGTCATTACATGCTTATGCTGATAACGTTCAGCTATACCTATCTGGTAAAACAAACCTTATGGAAGATTTGGTATATAAACTAAATGAAGATCTGAACAATATTTACCAGTGGGCTAAACAAAATTATCTTCAGTTAAATGTGCTAAAATCACATGTGTTGCCCATATCCAAAGAAAAAATTCATCACGGGGATATTTCTGATTTTTCAATTGGTGACAAGAACCTTAAACTTGTCAGTTGTGTTCGAAGTCTTGGCTTTAAAATCAATTGTTCTCTCACGTGCACAGATCACATCAACGATGTTGTCTGAAAAATATATTTCATCCTGCGGAACCTTAGGTTGTCAGCTGATTATACACCAGTTGATACAAGACGCAAGCTTGTTGTTCAACTAATCCTTCCAGTGATTACATATGCTGAACTTGTCTACAGTAAATTAGATTCACGATCACAACATAAATTACAAGTTGCGTATAATCATGCTACGCGTTATGTATATGGGCTGCGGTACTCATGAACACTTAGTTCAATTTAAAAATTTGATACTTGGTTGTGACATTATAAGTTACTTAAATGCCGGGAATTGCATCTTTTTACACAAACTAATTCAAATCAGAACGCCTAGCTATTTATTTCAAAAATTACAATTTTGCCAGTCGTTAAGAAACCAAATGCTTGTCATTCTGTGATTTACTTTTTTGAATTCTACAAGATTATTTTTTATAAACGCCATCAGATTATGGAACGCATTACCGAATCGTATAAAATCTATAGTCAGAATAGCAAATTTCAAACATGCCATTTTAGAACATTATTCTTCACTGTACATTTACTAGGTAAACAGTTCTTTTACTCTTTTACTCAGCTTTCTTATCGTTACCTTCTTTTCTATTTTTCGTTTCTTTTTCTTTCTCTCTTAGCTTAAACAAATAATTATAAATTGATTTAATTGTTTGTTAATTGTTTACTAATTTTTTCCAATATAATTTTTTAATTTAATTTAAACTATATGTATAATATAAATTTAATGTATTAATTTAATTTCACTAAATTCAAAATGTATCTTGTTTTTAGACTTTGTACTGTAAAAGAACATAGTTCTTATTGTACTTATAAAATAAAAACCCAATGAATTGAATTGAATTGAACATTAAAACCTTTTTAAAATATACAAATACATAAGAGTTGAACAAATAAAATGACTAAAATTTTAATTTGAATACATTTTTTTTATTTTTGTTCCATTATTACTTTGAGCCACTGTAGTTTTGCATTTTGTGCCCCCTTTTTCTGGTTAAAAGATTGCAATAATTGCAGTAAATGCCTTTTTCGTTGAAACTTCAACCAGTTCTGCTATTTCTCTCATTGATTTTTACTTTAGCTGAAGGTTTATTATGACTTTCCTTTCAATGCAATGAACTTCACTTCCCTTCTTGAGTATTTCTTTTAAACAAATCTGGGAAAATAAACGTCATCTTAAAAAAAGTGTGTATTGATGTTATCAATGTGTTGCTTTCCTTGATCAGAAAGCTCAACTTCACGCTATTGTAGCACAATTTCGTTTTGTTTGTATTTTTTTTTTCCAAGCAATTGTATTATATCTATTTTGAATTCACTTACACTTGACATTATTTGGGCAAGTAAATTGATTTAACTGGGGAAAATAACATAAAATAACGCCACAGCATACAATAGAGTTTCTTCTTAAGTTTGTGCTTCTATTAATATTCCTAAATCTAATTGATTCAATGGAAATTATTTCTATTATTTTTACACTACTGCATTTAGCTATATTCCTATTTATATAGATTTGACTAAAGTGTTTCTGATAGTCTTCATTAAGTGCTTTAGGCAATGCTTATCTTAATTTTGTTTTTCTTTTGCTTATTCAGCACACGTCATTTGGAAGCTGTTTCTGACTTAATCTAATACCCACTCGTTTTTTACTCGCTTTATTTAACCAGTTCACTTTTAATTTTGACCTCTAAACTAAGTAAAGTATGCCTCTTCTAGCTGTTTCGTGGTGCTTAAAAATGCTGACCTGCTTTATTCTTTTAACCGGAAGTGGTTTCGCGAATCTGTTTTTGAGTTCGTTTTTGTGGGATAAAGCTCTTTTGAAAACTTGTTTAAGCTTTTATTTTGCATTTTCATAAAACACCAACATCATGAAGCACCTTCTTCTCGTTCTTGTTGTTGTTGTCATTTTATTGCTGCAACACAAAATGACAAAGGGACAAGAGAACAAATTATTAAATAACTTAAAGCGTTTTTGTTAGTTGATCAAAAGCTAGTCATCGCCATTCTTCAGCCACTCGAACAAAGAATCATATTTTTTGTCCTTCATAACTTGATTTTATTTTAAGCTTTTTGTCCTGCTACCGGCCTGCTTCACTCAAGAATAAATTGTCTAGGCGTAGCTGCAGCTTGCTTGCTGTCTGTGGCTTGCTGCTAGAATTAATTGTTAGCCATTTAATTAAATTGTTGCCTGCGAATCCTTTGGCATTACTTTGAATAGCGGTGACCAGGCGGAACATAGCTTAGTTAAGGCTGGCAATTAAGCCATTTACGATGTCAATTAATGGAAATTTAATTACCCGTTATCTTTCACAAATACCTCTAAACTTTTCCCTGTAAGGCTATTTAAAGCAATTTAAAGTTATTCTTTTGAAAAAAAGGTGCAAAGAAACTATTGATTATGTACTTCCGCAATTTTTGAAGCTATGAAACATTTTTTTATAAGAACTTGTATAACTAAAAAGAAAACAATAATATTGCTCAGTATGTATTAAATTTTAAATTATTTTTCAAATCTAAAATATCATCTGTTATTTGTTTCAGTTTCATCAGTTGATTAAAGCAGCTAAAAACATTCACTTATAGCCTCTTTTGTTGGCATTTTTTGCAGTCACTGAAACTTCCGTTGATTAAAGCAGCTAAAAACATTCACTTATAGCCTCTTTTGTTGGCATTTTTTGCAGTCACTGAAACTTCCGTTGATAGAGCATTTTTTCCTGGCTGCCTGCACTCATAGTTCAAATCAGTCCAAAAATAACAAATTTATTTTGAACTCTGCGGCCTCTCTTCACCATCATTATTCAGCAACATCCTGCCAATATATTTCATACCTTGAACAAGCAAACAAACAAACAAACCAACAATAGAAGCAGCAACAAATAGTACAAAAAATTTAACACATACAACGACAAATAAAACAAAATAAGCACAAACACGATATCACGCCCGGTGAACTACTACTATTTGAAATATTTTTCCATCTCTCTAATTCCACAAAAGCGCACTTCTGGTCTGATGTGGTTGCGCTGCAAGCCGGCGCATCGTTCGTTAATCGGGATAAAGGGCGGAAAAATGTAATTTATGTTTTATGCAGGCATGTTGGTCATGTTAGTTAGACTAGCTGACTGATTTTGGCACTAGCAGCAGCAGCAACAAACAACTCACCCACGCGACTGCCCCTCGTTGACTAGCAACGCAGTTGAGTGAAGTGTATAAATTGCGTTGAATTGCGTTTGAGATTTGAATGGTCTGAAACCGTTGGGCACGGTAAGCAATTGGTCGGGATTGGCAGGGATTGCCGGGTTGTGTCGAACTGTCGGGGATTGCGCTTTATGGAATGGCATTTTAAAAGCGCTGCAAAGCTATTCGCTTTTATGGTTGCTCTGAATCTGGTGCACAATTTATCTTGGCAATCATAACGGCTGCCATTGCATTCATAACTGTTTGTCCATGCCTCATATCCGCCAGCTACTGGCTCCACCGAATTTTGTTTTGGCTTTTCGTGTGTCAGTTGGTTTCGTCATTGTGTGCTTGTTATAGGGTAAGATGTCGCAAGTTGACAACTACTCGTAATGGTGTCCGTGTTTGCAATAACTTAATAGAAAAGCCAACAATTTGTCTTAACTTTTCATAGTACTATGTTTGCTTGCGTGAAATTTCACTCATTTCACTCAACAAATTTGCATGAAATTTTCGAAGTTGGGATGCACTTAATATGTATACCTAGTTTGAGCAAAATTCGTTGAGCCGTTTAGATTTGTATAAAGGTCAAACAAACAAACAAACAAACAGAAAATGAGTTTTATTACTATAGATAGTCAATTGTATGAAAAAATAGATTTTTGGCCATAACTTTTGATTGGAAAGAGATATTGGGGTAATTTTTTCACATAAATTATTTTTGAGACTTGACTTTTTTGTAAAAAATATAAAAACAACATTTTGGAAAAAATAAATTTCGCGAAAAAAACCCTTGTTGTTTTGATGACAAAAACAGTAAAATAATTTTTGGGCTTAACTGGAAGAATTTTTGCAAATAAATGCTATGTCATATGAAAGGTAGTCAGATTTGCTATTTTGAATTGATTTCATTTTTACAACAACAACAATTTTTGAGTCATTTTTTGAGTAAAAAGTCAATATTTTGGACCTTTTTTGGCATACTCATAAATCATATATACACTGACTTAACGGTACAGTTCAACCTATTTTTGTGAAGTGTTTTTATTGAACTTTTGAACAAATAAAATATGAATGAAATATATTAATGGACAGCATAGATATTTGCATCGAAAGACCAAACTTTGATTTTCATGTCGTTTTTTTCTCATTCTTAGGCAACGATGTTTTATGAAAAAGTCGTACTGAAAATTTCTCCAATTTTGAAGATATGGGAATGTTTTTGATGTCAAAATAACAGAAATTTTTAAAATTAAGTACACAAAAATCTCCGATAGTCAAAAATTTAATACTCCGCAATTGATTACAACATTTTTTAATATACTTTGTTTTACATTTTAATGCAGTTCAAATATTACAACGATATTTTATACCCTTGGAATTAATTCGATATTATTGTGATATTATATTTAATTTTTAAGACATGATGTATTATATTTCAATATAATTTTGTGTTAAATGTTAATGCAACAACGATAATATTACAACTATATTTTATACCCTTTGGAATCAATTTGATACTATATTTACTATTATACCTAATTTGTAATACAAAATCAGCATTAAAAATTAATACAAATTGAGCATTAAATGTCAATACTTTTTTCTTTTAAAGCTGAATTTTAATATTTAGCCACTATTTAATTTTAATGCAATTTTGGTGTGGTCGTATATGAAAGCCCAAAAGATGAAAATCGGGATCTAATCGAACATCAAAATCCATGACCAACTCCGATTGAGGTAAAATTTGGTATATAAGTAGTAAACATAAAATAAAAAATACAACTTCTCTTCAAAAAATTCTAAAACTCATATCTCGAGAATAGGGCGGGTCGAAAAATTTTATAAAAATGAAATCCGAGATATATTTAAAAGATGATTGCAGGAGAGTGGGCCAACCGATTTTAGTAATTTTTTTTTTCTATGAAAGGTAAGTAAAAATACTTTCTGGAAAAATTACACTGGAAAAAAATTTTGCTACACTGTAAAAAATATACTGAGATAAATTTTTCAAAGATGGCGCTAGGGTCGAAGATCACGCAATATTTAATTCATTTTTTGCCAAAGGAGAGGTCTATCCTTACACTAAAACATATAAAATTTTCCAGTAGGCATTATTTTTTATTCCCGAGATATTTAATTTTAAAAATTTGCACTACCAGCCAAAATTGAAAAAATTAACGGGGTTTTGGCCAATAACTAGAGAGGGGTACTTCGAATGAAAAAACTTTGTATAGGAGATAAGTAGAACTCATGAAGGCCCAACTCCGGCCTGAACACACCGGGGTTGTGGGGTAAACCCGTTTCGAGAAAAAAAGATCCACAAGGTTATTTATCAAATAACTCCATAACCATGGCACTTACTGCCAATTTTTAATTTTAAAATGTGCGTTACCTGTGAAAATTGAAATGTTTGCAAAATTTTACATCATATTTTATAAATAAAAGAAAACTGTTCTGAATAAATACATTACACATACATATACTGTTTATTACCTTATAATAGTATAAAATTCTTATGTTATTTTTCTCTACAAACTTTACGTAATTCGTAGACATCAGAATTGGAGTATTTTTTAACATAAAGCGTTGTTGAACTCACTGGAATGAATGCATGGAATGATTGTGTACCAACTATTGTGATTGCTTGGGTATATCTTGTGTTTAGTTTTTTTTTCATTTCGATATATTCGTCTTCTGTTGAATATTCAAAACTCATTGATGTTGAAAACGATTTCGATGCCCAAGTGTACAAGTCAGCTGATGTCTAAATGGTTTCCTTATTGGCTAGGCTAAATCGATGAGCTGCCCTCTTCAATGTGCCCCCTATTCCGTCACAAGCACTTTTTCCGTGACTTGTTGCGTGAAAGTGCCACTCTGCATCTATTTGCAAATCAGCTTTAAAATTACATAAATTTATAAAATTGTATTTATTTTTATATTGGGCTCCAGCTCCATCTGATACGAAAAATATTTTCTTAATCGTCATTCTCTGGCCTTCTTTTAGAAATTTAATCATTTTATTGATGAAAAGATGCACCGCTATACTATCATGATTACTGCAATTAGAAATTATAACAAAGCTTTTGTGGTGTAAAATGTCGTCAGATTTGTAGTAGATAACAAATGGATGAATTGTACATTGAGTATTATTCCAGTGATATCCTTGAATAGCACCTTGAACGAAGAATGAATAATTCTCGGCGAAATCTAACTGGACTAAGAATTCGCCTAACTGTAGCGATTGCTTTTTTTCCTTTAAAAATTGAGACTGTTGAAAAGATATAAAATTATGTGGTATCAATATTTTCAAATGGCTTATAAATTGTTCCGTGAATGTTTCAGGGTCTACGATCAAAGTGTCCAAATTACATCTATCAGTAGTTCTCCATTTTTTATATTTTATTTCAACTAGTCCAGTTTGTTTGAAATTTTCTAACATTTGTTTTTGCAAATTGACTAAATTGGAGCAGCAAGTGTCACACATTGATACACTGCACTTTATTTCTTCATTTGAGTCGCATAACACACAATTGATCAAATCTTTGGATCTTTTTTTTTCGAAACGGGTTTACCCCACAACCCCGGTGTGTTCAGGCCGGAGTTGGGCCTTCATGAGTTCTACTTATCTCCTATACAAAGTTTTTTCATTCGAAGTACCCCTCTCTAGTTATTGGCCAAAACCCGTTAATTTTTTCAATTTTGGCTGGTAGTGAAAATTTTTAAAATTAAATATCTCGGGAATAAAAAATAATGCCTACTGGAAAATTTTATATGTTTTAGTGTAAGGATAGACCTCTCTTTTGGCAAAAAATGAATTAAATATTGCGTGATCTTCGACCCTAATGCCATCTTTGAAAAGTTTATCTCAGTATATTTTTTACAGTGTAGCAAAATTTTTTTCCAGTGTAATTTTTCCAGAAAGTATTTTTACTTACCTTTCATAGAAAAAAAAAATTACTAAAATCGGTTGGCCCACTCTCCTGCAATCATCTTTTAAATATATCTCGGATTTCATTTTTATAAAATTTTTCGACCCGCCCTATTCTCGAGATATGAGTTTTAGAATTTTTTGAAGAGAAGTTGTATTTTTTATTTTATGTTTACTACTTATATACCAAATTTTACCTCAATCGGAGTTGGTCGAGTCCAAAATTACACTTTTTGGTTCGATTAGATCACGATTTTCATCAAAAGTATTAAAATGTATTCCAAGATTTCTAACAGTGTATCCAATATGGTGGTTTACCCTGCAAAGAACTTGTTGTTGTTTGCAACCTGTTACTTTATGAACATTTTTGGCATTAAGCTCAAATATAATTCTAAAAAATTATTTATACCATTTCATCTGGTATAAATGCCAATTATACCATTAAATGGACCACCAAACCTAGGACAATTATTATTCATTTAAAAAAAAACACATTTTTACAAAAACCTCGAGTATTCCTAAATTTACATTTGATTTTAAATTCGGCGCTATTTGCTTTAATCTTTATAAACAAAAGAAGATCTTCATATGATTTCTATTCAACGCTATATGACATTGGATCGGAAAAAATATAAATCCAGGGACCGAAAATAACAGCTATTTCCGAAATTTCTATTCAAAAAGTTAAATGGAAACAGTAAGTTTATTCGATATTTGAATATATCAATGTGATGCTTGTTAGCTAAGGAATACTAATCTTTAATGATTTTAATTTTTCTGATTTTTTTAAAAAAGTCAATAAATAATCGTTATTTTTTGACCAATTTTATTTCGATTAAAAATAAAAGTTAAAATTTCACTTTTATTTTTTTGATCATATACAAAAGTTAAAATTTTACTTTTATTTTTTTAGCAAAATTAAAAGTTAAAATTAGACTTTTATGTTATTGATCAAGAATAAAAGTTAAAATTTGACTTTTATTTTTTGATCAAATATAAACGTTAAAATTTGGCTTTTATTTTTTCAATCAAAAGTAAAAGTCATATGTTAATTCTTATATTATCTGCTTGTAGCCACTGTCTCAGTCGTTTGCGAAATGAATGAAAACACAATGCGCAACGATAAGCAAATATGCGATGTCATTTAAATAACGATATGCAGCAATATGAAGATCGATAGTAATGTTTTTTTTTTCTCCAAAAATGTTGCGAATAGGTTTAAAAGAATAATAATTATTAAATTATATAATAAATTTATTTATATACATAACTATAATTATTTAATGTTTAACTATTATTAATTTAATAACAATTAAATTAAATTTTTATTGGTAAAGATAAAAAATAAAAATTATTTCTTATTTCAATAAAACAGTCATTAAACTGCATATTGATTTTTTTTTATATCGAAAAAATAAAAGTAAAATTTTTACTTTTATTATTGACAAAAAAGAAAAAGTCAAATTTTAACTGTTAATTTTTATCGCAAAGATAAAATTCAAGTTTCAACAGTTATATTTGATCAAAAAATAACCTAAAAAATAAAAGTCTAATTTTAACTTATATTCTTGATCAAAAAATATAAGTCAAATTTTTTTTTATCAATAGCATTATTTTTATTTTTATTATTTTTATAAAAGTAAAATTTAAATTAATAAATCAATCATAAATGCTCAAAATGAAAATGAAATGAATTTTGGCCATTTTGCAATATACGCGGTATTGCACGCGCATCGACGCACAGTGCGGTATTTTCAATTCCAGCGTGCCAAAAGTCGTATTTCAAAAAGTATTATATGTAGAGACATGAAATTTTGCTCATAGCTTAATAAAGCAAAAAAAATTCTTACAAAATATGGGCCTAATCAGTCTACTGCCACGCCTACTTACCATACAACCAGAGCATATATAAAGACCTAACTTGGGTTTTATACATACTATAACAATAAAATTGGATTTGTTAATTTTTGTAACAACGAAAAATAATTTCACACAATATGGACATGGCGGATTACCTGAAAAGAAAAATAAATCAAAAATTGTTATAATCGCTTTGGTATTTTTTTTTTGTGAATCAGAATCACAGTTTTCTTTAAAAAACTCTGGAACTTTCAATAGATCTACAACTTGTTAAATTTAAATTTTTTTATTTTGGTGCTTGCCGCAACGAATTAATTACAGGATCAGAAGAAATCAACAGCCTGCGTAACAAGTCTTCATTCGTGTTAGATCTGGAGGATTTTCGCGAAAAAAACTCTCTGAAGTGCCTGCTATCCTTGTTTTTTGCTTTCTCAGCTTCTTCAGAAAGCTGGTCTATTGGCAGTAGATATACATGAACTTATTTTCTTGTTCATGATGTATTCATATTCATTATGTAAAAATTTTACTAGAAAATTTTAATTTATTTTTTTATTAATATTTTAAATATTTGTGGTGCATTTGTAGTGTTAAAAAGCTAATAAACATATTTTAAAATTTTCATTAAAAATGTTTCATTAAAAAGGTTAGGGTAAACTTTTACCATACCTGAAAATGAATAAAAGAAATATATAAAAAAAAAAATTTTTTTTATAAAAGAAATATATAGTAAACTTTAATTTTAGATTTAAAATTTTTAAATAAGTCATACTTCAGCTTTAAAGTGTCATTTAGAGCCTTCTGTAGTTATTTATGTTTGCTTGTTTGTTTACATTACTTTGTTCGTAACCATATATACGTTTTGTTGTTGTTAACGATTTTAGAACAATCAATTATAATTGCTTAGTAGTTTGCTCTTTATAGAAAAAAGTAGATTCACACCATTAAATCGGTATAGATATGGTTCATATCTAATATTCCTACAAAAAATAAACTCAGTACTATTTAATTTACACATTTTTTCTTAATATGTGTTTAAAAGTCCTTAAAATTTTATATGAATTTGAGCATTTTTTGAGCAATTCAAACGCAATTCAAAGCAATTTAGATGTTTTTCGTATTCGCTACTCCTCGCAAGATATTTTCTCATAAACATTAAGTAAAAATACACAAATTTCTGTAGTAATAATCATCGCTTTCGATATCGTTGAATACATTATATCTTTCTTACTGAAAATAGCATATTTTATATAAAATATATAAAATAGCAAATTTAGACTTAAAATTAAATAAACATTAAATTAAATATTTTAAAAAAAAAAATTATTGCAAAATCTTTGTTAGGTCCTGTGTTAACTTTGTTGGAAGAAGCATACAAAAAGTGCATTAAATTAAATTTTTTATTGTTTGCTTAAAGTTCCCACTTTGACGAATTTAAAAAAAAAAATAAACAAACATTATTTTGGAATAAAGTGATCGTTTTTTAATGACATGAATACATCCGTCATTTTTTCTGTCCGTTAAAATACTCCTTTAATCAAATTCAGATTTCAATTTTCGGGACTTTTGGCACGCTAGAATTGAAAATACCACACTGTGCGACGATATATGAAATGTTCGATCTTTTCACGAAAACCATTTTCCTTTATTCGATACTTTTCATACAGTGAATTGGAATTTTTATGTATATCTCGCCATTCTACGTATAATTTGTTAAAATGTGGAAATGTGGGGCTTTTAACAAAATTTAAACGTTAAATCAGTCGCAAATTGCATTCCACAAACGGTGCAAATACGTGTTTGATAAAAAAAGACATAAAGCACTTTCTTCACAAATGGCAATTTGTTATCAAATAATTCTTTTCAATTTCAAAATATTACTTTTAGTGGTTTTTTTATTATTTTTTACTCTTAAGCCTGGTACCTTTACTGGTATTTTGGCAGCCCTGGAATTCCAAAACTTTTTCGCATATAAATCAAAAATAATTTAAAAACCGTCACAAAAGACACATATATTTCTAAATTTTTTACGCATTTTTTGAAGCATTTTTTGTGTTCGATAGGTTAGAAATAGGCAATTTTACGAATTTTAAAAAAAAAAGTTTGCACATCTGTAACTTTGGCATCAGAATTTTTGTTTTTTTAATTTTTTGTACAAAATAGCTCCAAGCTATACCATAACTTACCCTGATGTTTTTTTCTTAAATTTTGCATTTTTTGTATTTCGGGAATTTTTTTAAATACCCAAACTTGATATATTCGAAAAATTTCACATTTTGCTAAAAATTTAATAGCGGCTAGGATTTTTTTAAACGTAAACGTATTCTAACTGGAACACTTCCATATTTCGATTTTTTCTATTTTTTTTAAATATCTAGATAAAAATTAAACACTCAGAGAAAATTTACTCGAAATATAAGAAAAAAGGCATCGTATTAAAAGAAAAATAGTATTGACTTTGCTCCAGAGAATGCTTTTCTCTAAATGTAATCCCTAAAGGATTACCTAAAAAATATATAATAAACTGGCCATTTCAGCCCTTGGAAGGACTTTGACCTAGCTCCTATTGATCAATTGTGTTGTGCGTGTTATTAAATGTTTGATCACAAATGACCGAGAACTGGACCTACGTGTTTTATGCCGACTCCGAACGGCTTATGTTCTCAAGAAGCTTTACATGGCAATTTTTACTCTCTGAGGTTTGCCATTGTCTGCAGAGAGGTGACGACCGAACAGAAAAATTAATTCAATTAAAAAAACTTTCTGTCTGGGCTGGAATTGAACCTGGGCTACCGCAGTTCTTTAGCTTAGGGGCCACGCACTCTACCCACTAGGCTACGGCCGCCACCACCAAAGGATTACCTACATTTGGTAAAAAGCTTCAATGAAAAACATAAGTCTTTTTACATTAATAAAGACACCTTTTCTTATGCAGAAAAATATTTCTTTATAGCAGGCTCAACCGTTTTCTTTGTTGCGTAAATTTTTTTCGAAAACGTAGAAATATTTATGTATTTTTAATAAATCTTATTCTTTAAATGGTGTTTATTGTTTCTCGCAAAAAAAAAACACTTTCTTCAAAAAAAGAAATATAACTTCTTAAATTTGGTACAATATATTTCTTTATTGCGTTTTTCACTGCAAGCGAAAAAAATTTCAAAATGAAAAAATTATTATTATTTACAATCTCTGATTTAATCAAGTTACATTCTTTTTTTTTCTTTTTGTGAAACATTTGCTTTAACTCAGTTCTACGCAAAGTAAAAGTATTTATATAGTATTGTGGTTGCACAAATGTAAGTTAAAAATATCTTAAGAGTTAGACGCAGAATTATTGTTGTTGCAATGCACCCAAAGAAACCGTGGCAATAAAACTGCAACATCTCTTTGTGTAGCTATGTTAAATAAAATATTTGAATTTGTTTTTGTTTCTTATTGAATATAATAAAAATATACCATTTTGAGAGACTAAGCTTTTTTGTTTTTGAGAAAGGATTTGTTTTTATTGAAGAAAATATTTCGCAAAGTGAATTGTTTATCTACAATAGAGGAAATTTTTCATTTTCTACAGGGTTGCCAAAATTCGAAGCGCCCATTTTATTTTTAAATAAATCAAAGAAACCACAATTTTTCGTCTGTTCGTCATGAATATCATTTAATTGGGTTCAAGTAGATTTGCTTACATTATTTCTTGAATATGATATCTCGTAAATGGTCGCCATTAGCCTCTACGACATATTGTGCCCGTTTTGCAGCATTTTCCATGGTTTTCTTCAACATTTCGATGGGAATGGCGGTTATTTCTTGACGGATGTTGGTTTTCAGCTCTTCTAGGGTCTTTGGCTTGTTGACGTAAACCTTTGATTTCAAATAACCCCACAAAAAGAAGTCTGGAGGCGTTAAATCTGGTGATCTTGGCGGCCAATCGAAATCACCATTTTTTGACATCAAACGGCCAGGGAACAATTGCTTTAAAAAATCGATTGTAGTGCAGCTTGTGTGTGGTGGCGCGCCGTCTTGTTGAAACCAGTAATGCCTGATACGCTTTCGACGAACGATTGGCATGAAAAAATTGTTTATCATATCGCGATAACGCTCCTGATTGACAGTAACTCTGTGGCCATTATCATCTTCGAAAAAGAACGGCCCAATGAGCATTTTAGCACAAACGCCGCACCAAACAGTGACTTTTGCATCGTGAAGAAGTACCTCTTGAATCTCTTGTGGATTTTCAGTGGCATAAATACGGCAATTTTGTTTGTTTACCGTTCCGTTCAACTAAAAATGAGCTTCATCGCTCATTGAGTTGAGTTTTCACTATTGACTTGTTTTGTTGAATGTAAATGTCAACAGTTTTAGAGCGTTCGCGTGGCGTGTACTGTTCCATTGTAAACATTTGCTTGGAATGACGCTTCAAACGCGGTATGTCATTAATCGATTTGGCATCACTGCGGAAAGTTACAGTGATTATTTAGTGTGAGAAAAATACTTATCATTACTAGAGACATGAAATATTTTAATTTCCCACAAATAAAGACATGTTTCTTCGAATATGTGAAAATATACTCTAATTCAAGGGCATATTGCAAGAACATGATAAGCCACATAAAAAATATTTTGAAATAATCATCTCTAAATTTTTCAAAAAATTTCTTTTTGTGAGAAGAAATAGAATTTAACACGAAAACTTTGACAAATAGTCAAAATCTTTTAGTGGGTATTGGCAATGCATTGAGTAATGTTTTCAGCTTAAACAAAAATTTTTTTAAGATCATGTGGCTTATCACGTTATTGCAATAAGCCCTGCAATTGAAGAAAATTTCATTTGAAATAGAGAAAATTGCTATTATCGAAAATAGAGGAATTTTTTAGAACAAAATGATAGGGGTTTTTTCTTAATGTAGTGGAGTGAGTGGGTATTGTAATTACAAACATTTTGGTGCATAAGTCGTCCTTGTAGGATGTATGGTTTGGGAGTTATGACGAAAAAACCAGATGTTTTTGGCCTACTATAACTCCAATAGAACACTTATTATATAACTCCTAAACTAGAAGAGATAAAGCAAAAGTTAGTTTGACACAGAAGTAACCCACCTTAAGTACGAAGCCATGGCGATCATTTTAATGCACAAATCGTCCTTGCCAGATGTAGAGTGTTGATTTTAGGGCGAAAAAAAATTGCAAAAAAGAACATATAAAAATATGATGTCAAATTATTTTTACAATTTTTTTCCAAGGATGCAGTCTTGTAGGTAAAGACTTAACAAACGTTTTGGTGCATAATTCGTTCTTTAATAATGTATGGTTTTTGAGTTATGGCCAAAAAACCAAAAAAAGTGGAAAATCACAAAAAATTACGTATAAAATTAAATGCTTGAAAAAAATATCTTTCTAATAATTTAATCGTGTGGGTATTGCAATTACAAACATTTTGGTGCATAAATCGTTTTTGTAGAATGTATGGTTTGGAAGTTATGACGAAGAAACCAGATGTTTTTGTCCTACTTTAACTCTAAAAAGGGTTCCATAACTCCTAAACTAGAAAAGATATAGCAGAAGTTCTTTCAACGGACGATGCCATGGCGATCGGCCAAAAAACAAAAAAAAAGGAAAATCACAAAAAACAACGCATAAAACTAAAATTCTTGAGAACAATTTTTTTCTTAGAATGCAGTCGTATGGATATTGTAACTACTAACATTTTGGTGCATAAAAAAACTCTAGTGTTCATATGTTCTTCTCTCAATTATGACATGTTTTTATTTAATCTTTACAAATATTTGAAATGTTTAGTTTTAGCTTGCATGTGTCTTAGCTTGCGCAAAGACTTACAAAAACAAAACACAAAGCATATTTCAGGAATAATTATAAATTCAGTCAGTAGCCTTCACTGTTAAGTAATCGTCTTATCTGTTAGATTTACCCTATCTTTTATATTAATATGCAAAGCATGCAAGTTGGCGCATGTTTTGTTGTTGTTGTGTGTAAATGATGTTGTTGTTTGCTTATGATTTGAGAGATTTAAAAGGGTCTCGCTATATTTACGAACCAAAAGCAAAAAATATCTAAGCAAAAGTATGTTTGTAAGCCAAAGTGGTTTTAGATATGGTTAGAAATTTTTAGTATCCGGCGCACAAAATTATTTTTTCGCACTGTACAAAATATTATTTTATATGTATTTCAAATAAAATTCGTTATGCTACAGTAAATAAACTAAATGCTTAAGCAAAATAGCACAAAAACAAATTGTTGCTGGTTATAAAAAAAAGCACTCAAAACGTGCAGTGCTGTCAAAATATTCCTTTTTACTCTTCAAACTACCGACAAATTTAGTGATTGCGTCATTTTATTTGCACGTAAAGAGTGTTCAGCAAACTTAAAAAAAAATGTTGTTGCTGCTGCTGCTGTTGTGGTGGCCTTGATGAGCAGCGGTTCAGGATTTGGTCATGTGTAAATAATAGAATAGCGTAAACAAAACTAAAATTCTGCTGGTATAAAATGTATGCCATTCAAGCATTAAAAATATTTTATTTAATTCTATTTCACTTTATGTGATTTTATGTAATTATAACAAAAACGCATTTAATTTTGAAACCATTAAATCTTGTCTGTGGGGAGGGGGGGCGAAAGCTTGCAATAACCACAGCAACATGTTTGCCCAGCGCCCGAAAATATGTTTCAACATCATAAATACGCGTACAGTTGCGCCTAAAGCTATGCAATATATCAACAATTAAAATCTTTGGTTACATAAATAATGCCACATGCAGCAAACTGCAGCGATAAATATAAAGCTTGAGTGCCTAAAAGCAATTGAACTTTGCTGCAGTTGCTGACTTGCATGAATTTGCTAGAGCTTGTCACACGTCAGCTGGTATTGCCAGTTTTTAAGAGCCACGTTCTGCTCGTATTTGCTGCGCACAGTGTCCATGAGTTCCTCCACTGCTTGAGCATCTGCTCTGCCGCCAGCTCCGCTTCGGGCTGCGACAATCTGGCTGCTTGCTTCGTGTTGCAGATTGTTGGGAAATCTAGAGCTGGCAAAGAACTCGCGTTGTTCAAGTTGGCGCTGGCGACGCAAGTTACTGGTCTTGCGTGGCAAACGAGGCGTGTCTGTCTGCTGCTGCTGTTGTTTTGGTTGTTGTTGTTGTTCATGTTGTTGTTGTCGTTGTTTCTGAGGCTGCTTCGTTCGACCGTCTTTCTGCCAATCAGCGGTTTGTTTGGCACTGTTGCGAAAGACGGTCGTTCGAAGAAACCACTTGCGTCATAAGCGAAATCCTTGCGATGAACGCGATGGCAAACGCAGCGGATCGCGTCGTAACAAATAGACGCAAAGACCGAGCACCGCGAGCAGAAGGCAAACCAGTCCCAACAAAGCAAAGAAGCCCTGCCGATATCGCTGTGCATCCGCGGCGGCTTCCATTAGACGCACGCGTTGACTGAGTTCGTCGGTGATAATGTTGCTGTCGCCACCATATATTGCCATATTGGGCAGCATCAACTGCCAAAACCCATACACTTGCTTTAGGTGCAAAGCGTAGCCAGAGTCTAGGTGATTGCTCGAGTAGCTAGCTGACTTGGTGCGTCTTACATCATTGGCACCAGCCGCTGCTTGAACCTGGTACGGATTCCTATATTCATTGCGATTTGTTCGCGACAATGCAGGCTTATCTTTCTCTAAGAGTTTCTCAATTTGTGGCAGATTCTTCTCAAAGTCAGAGCTCTGTTTCGCCTCACTATCTTCTCGCACTGCATCGCCCAGATTGTATACAAATTTACGCTCACGCGTGTAGGGCAGCCAGGCTTCATTTAGACGTGCAGGCGTAGGATTGCCACTCTTGACAAAACTTGCAAAGGCAGCACGTAACTTGCGACAGAGTTTATCTTCAGATGCAGTGAAACGACGGCGCGCTATTTGCTGAAATAGACTTGGTCCAAGCAGCAGCGGTAGATCGGAGGAGTGCGAAGCGCCTCCAAAAAGATTCAGTTTGCCACGCAGATCCATCGTATTCGACGCTTCAAAGACATAAGCATAGATTGCGCTCAAACCATTTGTCTCCGCCATATGTTCGAGCAGCTGATAGAAGGGCGTTTCAAAATTCAGCTCGGAGAGTAGCCGTTGCATGGCATGCAGTAAGTAGCTGGTGCTAACAGCTGCCTCGCCACTAAAAAACTTCCAACTTATTGCATCCGCCAAGTGTCTAACAGAGCCGCCACCGTATTTCGCGAGCCTCTGCAAAGCGTGCGGCATTATTGTATAGTTGACATAATCGCTTAGCGCCGTGTAACTTTCGCGTGCCAAATCCAACCAATAGTCCTCTAAGAAAGCACCCTCATTCGAACAGATGCCTAGCATCATGGGTGGCAAATGTAGCAGCCACGTTTTATTTGCCAGCGCTGCGCGCAGTTCGTGCTTTAATACAAAACCAAGCCGCTGGCTTCCGTTGCCATGATCGTAGATGCTCTCAAATGCCAGTTGCAGGTCCCCAACGCTCTTCGAACGCAGGCACTTTACCACCTGGCCGCTTGGCACCTCGAACTGGCAGCCCAACTTTTGCACCAACACTCGTGAGGCTGCCAACGTGGAGTCATTTGCAGTCAAAGCAACTTCAATGTAGCCACCCGACATAAGAATGACTCTGGCAAATAGAGCATTTGCTTCCGCTATGTTTTCATTGAGAAGATGCGCCAAGACACAAGGTGCGCCACTGGTGCCATGACCAAGCAAAGTCACCTGACGTGGATTGCCTCCAAACTGTTGCACATTATGCTGAATCCATTGCAAAGCCAATTGTTGGTCCTGCAAGCCGTAATTGCCCTCAAGCTCCTTACTGCCCAAGCTAATCCAGCCAAAAATGTTGCTGCGATACTGCACGCTTACCACGACGACACCCTCTGCCGCAAAGTCCAGCCCACTTGGTCGATTGCGCGACCAGTCGAAAGCCATTTCTTCACCAGTTATGATGACCAGCACTGGTAGATTTCCAAAGCGCATGCCGACCTGGAACGAGTAAGTCAAGTTACCTGCTCCAAATCATTTACTTTTAAATACAACTCGTCGTTGCGCGCTTACAGTACCGCGTATCAGCCACTTGCACATACACACATACTGTGATAGTAAAATTATACAGGAGTGCAGAAAAGCAGATTTTCTTTTAAACTTTTGAATGAATTCTCAACTGAACTAAACATTAATTGAAAGAAGATATTTGCTTTGTTCTCAACTAAGCGTTGAAATGGAATGGATTTTGGCCTTGTTGCAATATACGCGGTATTGCAAGTGGCGGATACGCAGTATTGCACGCGCAACGACGAACTGCTTTGCCCACTCACTTCTGGCACCCAAACGTTTAGGTACAAACAGTCCTCATCCATGTTTGGCGACAAGTTGCCAACAACAGTCTTGTCTGGCGTCTCATCATAAACAATGTCAGTCAGTTGTGGACAAATTGGCTTCATACGTGTTGCCTGCAGAGTCCAGTTCCAACCAGTGTGCGGCTTGGGTGACTGTTGGATAGTGATAAAAGTGAAAAAGTTTATAGCTCTTACTTCTCAACAAAGAGTTTAGCTTACCGCAAAGCGTTGCTCGCCCGTTGGTGGTTGAGCATAAGGTACACCGAGAAAAGCATAGACAGCGGTGCGTGCTGAATCGGGAAACACTTTGAGCTGTAATGAAATGTGTATGTAAATGTGTGCCGATGGAACTTTATTATTTGTTAAACTTTGAACTTACACCAACCAAGGCGCCTTGATCTAGCACGACGTTTGTCTGTTGGCCACAACAAAGCTTCAGCAACCAGAGCAGTTGTAGTACCACAAACTTTAGTGGGCAGTTTATGACAATCATTGTTGAACTATTTGGTTCTCGTAAGGTGCCTCAATTATTACGGCATTGTTGAGCAATAAAAAGAAGAGGTAAGCTTTTGGTAGCTTTCGAAGGTAGCTCGAATAAACCGAGGTGGCGATAAAAAATTCTTTCCTTACTTTACGTAACGAAGCAGTCAAAGTTTATTTAAAAGCTCAATGAACATTAAAGTTTGCGGTTCTTTTGAATTGTCTTGCTAAGGCGAGGTGTGATGCACATTTAACTTTATTTCAAATTATGTCATAAAAGTTTTTGAGTTAAATACTTTGGAAGCTTCTTGCACGCATAAAATAATTTTTGGTATAATTTTTTATAGAATTGCTATGCTCTCAGGATATATTCACTTATTTTTACTTTAATGATGACCAAAGCTTTTTGATGTATTTTTTCATATACAGTCTCTCACAAAAGTATAAAGTGCTTTAATTTGTTGGTATCAAATTTATGTACTAGAACTTAAATAAAACTAAAAAACTTGAATAAAACTAAACTCAGTGTTACCAACTCCTAAAAATATTTATCTCTAAAGCTTTAGTCAAAAGCCCATAAAATCGCTACAATTACTTGGGAATCCCCCAAAACAAAAAAAGATCAATTAACATTTTGTTATAATCTTTGGTTATAAATGATTTAATATTTTAAAAATTATTGGTTTCTTCAGTTTTTATTCAAAACAAGATAAACGCGATTTTAAATTTTTGTTGTAAAAACCAAACACTTGAGTTGTCAAACCATACAAAACCTTTTCGGTCTCTTTCACTCATTCACAAGTTTTACAGCTTTAGCAAAATATTTAGACGTCACGTTCACCTTGTTCTTTTACACCATGGTAACGAGCAGGGAATGAAAAAGGGAAAAAATTGAGGAGCAAGTGCATAGAAAAATCAGAATTAATTCAAAAACTTCGTATGAAATCGGATTATCCAATGCTTAGGAATATCAAAAAGTCCCTAAAAATATAAAACCCCTAAAAATTCCCATTCCACTTTTTTTCCAACTAAATTTCCTAAGTTGGGAACACTGACTAAAGCGATAAAATTAAATAAAAAAGATAAAAAAAAATCCACTTGTTTTCAGCGTCATATATATCAGATAAGTTTATTAACACATATGTCAAAAATCATATGGAATACTAGTGATGTAGTTATTAAAACGCGAAATGAAGCTATTTCCGAAACAGGCTTTCTAGTCTGCTATGTGGTTAGCTTTATACAGAGTTGTTGTTGCTGTTGGTGTTACTTTCTTTCATAAAATTACTTGAACTCAAGCTCATAATATTATAACCTTGTAAAATCATGAAAAGATCACAATCTTAATATATATAAAAAGCAAGAACGATGCTTCGTGCCCAATATCTCTCAAACTGTTCAGCCTGAAAGTATGCACATCTTAATACATAAAAGGTAGGCATCACACAGTATTTCTCAAACTGTAATTATTTTTTGACAGTAAAGTACTTTTACAAGACATACTGTTCTCAAGAATTTTCAGCCTGAAAGTATACACAAAAAATATATTTGATACTTATCAGTGACAATATTGGGTTTTTAAATTAGTACGTTTTTGATCTACCTCTTTTTTTCATCCTTTTATAAACACGTTATGACTAATTTAATGAAATTCTTTTGATTCGATTTAAGTCGATTTTACCAAAAAATATAATTAATTGTATCAACCGCGAAACAACACCTGAGCTGCTACGTATATGATGGTTGCAAGGCCAGTTGGTAAAGTTGTGTATGAATATGATTGTTATCAAATTCGACTTTTTGCACTTTTACACTTGAACTAATTTTTCAACACTGCTTCAATACTTAAAGTGTTACTTAAAGTGGTACATTTGTATGTAGTGGTTTTGCAAAAATCAAGTGAACAAAAAATCAAGCTTTAAAATGTGAAAAAAGTGCTTTCGGTAAATGGCCTCAAAAACAAAAATGTGTGCAGATCCTGTCGTAAGACAGGCCTTTATACTAGTTTCATTATAAAACTCAATTCAATTTGCACCAAAATATATTTCTACAAAAACATTAAACCATCTGGCAAGGCAAATGTGAGCAAATAAAATGTGGTGTTTTAAGTTGAAGCCAAAACTGCAAATTTATAATAAACAGCCCTTCACGGCTCTTTGTTAAAAACTATAAAAAACATCAACATCAAGATCACTAAAAAAATAGCATTGTTGTAATTTTTCGTATTTTTGGTGGGTTTTCTTCATATTTACCCAATTTTAGTGGAATTTTCAACGTGTCCGACAACCGGGTACATATTTTTTTTTTTTTTTTTTTTGCAAAAAATGGATCCATCATAAAATTGGTCGTTAAATTTTTTTGGTTGACTAAATCAATATAGTTACTTTAAGGGCGTAAAAAGAACGTAAAAGTTGGTTTTCCATTAATAATATTTAATTTTGTAAAAAGCTATAGCTAAATATCTATACATATTTCATTAATCTGTAAAAAAAATTTGAAAAAAGTCTTCTAAAAATTCTTTTTTGCATATGATAACCAGATTTTGATGACCTAAAAAACTGCAAAAAACTACCTTAAAAAAATACAAAAATGACCTAAAAACAAAAAAACACCTAAAAAACGCAAACAATTACATAAAAAATAAATAAAGCTTTACAAATAAAACGTTACTAAGCTTAAAATTTATTTTATATTATTTTTATGCATAGCATTACAGTATATAACAAGGCACATTCTTAAGTTATTAAAATTGAAAGAACGTCGATTGTCTGGCAAAATGTTTTAGGAAAGGAACATATTTAAAAAACGATATGCCATCGGATGTAAGTTCCTCTTCTTATATCGTAGCACTAAAATTTTTCGTCAATAGAACATAAAAACAGTTTAAAAAACTACCATATCCTGAGCTTTTCACTTGTTTCAGCTTACTACATACCCTTTCGTCAGGTTCACCACGCGCAGAGCTTTCTTTTTATCGAGGTCTATATACAAAGCTACTTTCGAGAAGTAATTTTTTGATTGAAGGGACTCTTTTGTTAAAGGAATATGTTTAAAAATTTGCATTTTTACATATTTTAGTACGAAAAAATCTTTTAAAATTACACAAAAGTTACATAAA
Source organism: Dichetophora obliterata (assembly GCA_963920525.1). Lineage (NCBI taxonomy): Eukaryota > Metazoa > Arthropoda > Insecta > Diptera > Sciomyzidae > Dichetophora > Dichetophora obliterata. The sequence continues at coordinate 264,431,376 of OY986437.1, read as the reverse complement.
AAACCAAAAAATTCTCTAAATAATAAAAAGGTCCAAAAATGGCAATTAACTTACTTTAAAAATTGCTAAGAATGATAACAAAATGTTCTAAATTTAGTAAAAATTACCTGAAAACTAAAACCGATAAAAAACGATGAAAAATAATGAAAAAATTACCTAAAAACTTTTCATATTTGGATTTTAAGAAACATAAATAAATGTTCTAAATAAACAGAAAATGTCTTAAAAGCAGCAGAAAAAATATGGCATGTCATCGAAATCCTAGCCCTGATGATAACTATTTCTTCATAAAGAGTTGCTAGGGAATAAAATGATGATTATGTTTGCAACACTGTTATGAGGCATTCTATCATTTGTAAGAACCTGGCTCGTGACTTGTATAGATAGCTTGGGAAAGCTATCAGCTCCAGAAACTTGAATATTTAGAATATAGAATTAGAATTTAGAAATATAGAAATAAAGCAAAAAAGTATGTAAGTTTTTGTGTATTTCTTCTTCGAACAGATGCAAGTCGCATGTCCCAGTAGTCACGCAAACATATATAAAAGTTGTTTTCCTAACCTGAAACATGACTTTAAAAATTCAATACTTCCTAGAAGAAAGAATAAACATGTCTTTTAATAGTTAACACAACTAAGATCTGGAAATGCTCGCCGCGGTTAAGGCACAATACTAGCCTCGATTAAAAGCAATTCAAATTGTCTTTCACGGTTTTTTCGCCTAATCAATAATTCACATATGGTTCCAATGAATTCCTCTAAATAAATCTATCCCTTACCTTTCATGTCCAAGACCAAACCTTGTTTGCACAAGGCGCATGCCTTGGTTCTTTGATCTTTAAAAAAAAAGAGAAAAAAATTAAACTTGTCTTTTAATAGTTAAGGCGATCATATTATTCTTTCGTGACTGTTTAAAAATGCGTCCCAGTAGTCACGATGACTACTGCTACACTTTATATGTAAAGCCTGATTCTATTTAATACCGCTGTTTATAGCTTAATTTACTTTTCCGACAATAAATTATATAGTTAAAGCTTACACATTTAAAATAAAAAAAAAAATAATCACAACATCTTTTAAATTCGAAAGTGTTTTATTGATACAAGAAGTAAAGTTAAACTACTCTGAAGCTCGTTCTTTTAAAACAGTCGGCAAGTTACCGATTTGTGTGACGTCACGCTGTATCGATCCTTAGTTGCCGATTTCTTGAGAACGAGTGTTTGTGTACGTTCAAATCGTTAAAAATTTGGTCCGTGATGATAAAGAACACAAATCGAGAAGAAACGTTGCGAAATTGAGTCAAATGACAAGCAGCTGTTTACTTACATTAATTTTTTTTTATGTATGCTAAAATTTTATAACAGAAAGGTGATGCTCTTTTTATCCAAAGTGATTATATGAATTTTAAGAAAATTCAATATGTAATATTGATGTGTATTAATTTTTGTTTACATATTCAACAATTATGAATGTTAATAATTTGACACTAAGTGATGTGTAACAAAAACTTGTAAATATTTGTAACCGGGTACTTCTGCATTGATCTAACATATATGTTTTGTTTTTTTTTTGTTAAATTTCCTTCTTTTGTGTAAAGGGGCATTCGTTTTAAACTGCATTAACTTGAAAACTAAACTGAAACTGAAAACTAAACTGTTTTGAAACAAAAAAAATATTCTAGTCAGTAAAAAATGTAACTTATGCAAAAGTACCCGTTTTAGAATATAAATTGTGAGTACTTGGTATTTCATATATGCACAACATTACTGTCATTTATACAAATCGGTAGAGTTCTCACTTGCTGATAGTGAGTGAGAAAGCATGAACTTTTATCGACTCACTTTTCTTACACAAACACTTTTTTAAAGATTCCATTGAAGTGAAATCGGAACACTTGACAGCTATTCGATTCACTTTTCTTACACAAACACTTTTTAAAGATTCCATTGAAGTGAAATCGGAACATGTGACAGCTTATCGATTTGGAACTATTGAATCGAACAGAAATCGATTCATATTATTACACAAACAGTGTAGGTGAGAATTACGCCAGAGTGACGTCAAATCCGTAAAATGGATCGGCAACTGCATTCGTTACGAGTTACAAGAACGAGCTAATCATGTGTACTCACGAAACAGTTAAACCTAAAGATATGGTTGGGCCAAGTATAAACGCAAAAGCCACTGCAGGTACTGCAAGTTACTCTCAAGACGTCTTCTGTAAAGAAGATTTCAAAACAGTAAAATGTTTTTAAGATCGACTTCGGGCAATGAAGCCGAATTTTTCGCCACATACGAGACGGATTAGCCTTATGTTCTATTTTAAGACTGTTGAGGTAAAGTTTTACCAACTTGGAGAAAAACTCAATATTTTCCTAAAATAATAAAGTGAGAGGTAATTTTTTTCGTAACTTCTGATTTCTTTTTTATATTTTACAAAAAAATATATAAAAACTACATTAATTAGGTTTAAAACCAATAATCAAACTGATTAAAATAATTTATTATTTCCACATATTTTATGATTGTCCCGCAAGTCACAAAGACCTGTCCCAGTAGTCACAATTTGTAATATTGTTATATTTTTTTTATGCAAAGGTAACCGTACTCATTTGTAATTTTAAAGGTTAAGTATATGTTGTACAACACAGAAACCCCGACTTCAATATTTAAATTCGGCCTTTGTAGTCTAGTGGAGAGTGCGCTAGACTATCAACCCAGAGGTCCCTGGTTCGAATCCGGGCTCGGGCATGGTTCTTTTCACTTTCTTTATTCTTTCCTGCACATTTAAGAATTATGGAAAACAAATAAAATCCACAGCTAATTTGTGGGAAATGTGGAATTAATAGACAGGAACAACTAACGGCTGGAAATGCTTACCGAGGTTAAGGCATAACACTAGCCTCGTTTAAAAGCAATTCAAATTGTCTTTCACGGTTGTTTCGCCTTATGTGAAACAACCTCACAATAATTCACGTATGGTTCCAGTCAATTCCTCTAAATAATCTGTACTTTCCTTTCAGATCAAAGGCCTTGGTTCTTTGATCTTTTTTTTTTAAAAAAAAAAGGTAGATAAAGGTAGGTGTGTTCAAAGGTAGATAAGTGGGGTTTTTTAATGTGCCTATAGTCACATTAATTCATAAAGGACAATCTAAGAGCATGAATTGATGTTAAAGATTTACGTAACTATCTTGGAACTTACACCTTGGACAAATTGGTTAATTGTGACATCAGAATTTTAAAATTTTTGCACAAATAAGATATCTTTGAAATAAGGTAACTTTGACAGTGGTTTTTGTGATACTTAAAATAGTCAGTTTATTACGCCACAAGGGTGCAATATTTGTCTTAAAATCCAAAAGCATGTCGTCGTTGCGCGTGCAATGCCGCGTACATACAAATTTGAATGGAAGTGCAGAAAAACTAATTTTCTGTAATACTATTGAATCAATCTTTAACTGAACTGAACATTTATTGAAAGTAGATATTTGCTTTGTTCTCAACTTAGCGTTTAATGAAAAATCAAAATTAATGAATAAGTCATGAAAGATCAAAATGAAAATTAAATTAATTTTGGCCTCTTGGCGGTTGTGTCAGTGGCAGATACGCAGTATTGCACGCGCAATGACAATGTTTTTCTCAAATATTTTCTCAATAATCATAAATCCTGCTTAGTCCATTGATAAACATTAGTCACACATACTCGTATATATGCCTTTAAAAGCTCATTGACATATATAATGTTATATGAAAAGATGGTGTTTCATTACACCTTTCATTTTAAATACTTTGTGTAGGAGAGCTTGTGAATAAACTCTATAAGGCAGTCATGAGCAGGAAAATAAATTTAGTGAGCCAATGTTTTTTTTTAAACGATAACAAAATTATCCTCGTTATTGCTTTTGCTCATTGTTGCAAAACAATAGAACAAAATAAAAAATGTTAATGCAATAAAAAACCCCAATAAGGTCACACTGATTTTGTATTTCTATTAACAAATTGGCCAGCAAAACAAAAACAAATCATGTGTGTTTGTGTGCAACACATGTAACGGCACAAAAATCTCAAGCACAGCGCCATTCAGTAAAGCTTGCTTTTTGTTGCCGTTGCATGCATTTGTTGTTGTTAGCAAGTTAGAAATTTTGTGAACGTCGGTTTTTTTGTTTTTTTTTGTGCGTGTTGTTGTTTCTACAAATGTGCAAACATAAAGTTGATAAAACAAAACAAATTCGTAGCTGAGCTAACTGAGCCAATTGAGCTTCTGGAAGCTCAGGTCTGCTCTAAGGAATAATTTATTTATTCTATTCGAATAATTTAAATTTCAAAGCAGGCACTCAGTGAAAGTTTAAGATAAATTTCAGTTGGCCTCCATTTCTTTCCTACTGATCTGTCATTCTATTTTTGAAACGATTCGATACGATTTAAAAGCTAAAAAAACAATTAGTTTCTTATACTTTTGTGAGGCTCTGTTTTTTTTTTAATAAACTTTTTATATCACTGTTTTTTATTTAATAATTTTTTTATTTTTCATTTTTAATTGAGTTTTTGTTACTTTTAGTTCAACTTTTTATTTTTTTGTTAACAAATGTGTTGCTTTTCTTTCTTGTTACTTCTTTTTCTCACAAATATTTTGTTAAAATTTTTAAATTTCTTTTTTATGGCATCAGTTTTAATTTTATAACGTAATGAGATCTTCACTTTGGTTATCAATTCAACGAAATCTCTCTTAATTACATTCAAAATCCGACAGAGAAAAAAACTGTTTTCGAAAATTACGCTTTTTGCCGTTACCAAAAGCACTACACTTATGTGTGTCACAAAAATGGTTATGAATATTCGAATATTGAAAAAGGGCACAACAGAAAATATTCTATAGTGTTAACTTCGCTATGTTCGTTTAACAACTAAAACCGCGCTCCAAACCGGTACAGCTGCAGTTCCATAAAATTATTTGGAACATTTTCTAATGATTAACAAAATATAAAAACCAACTCATTACAAAAAAGAACTGTCCACTGCGCAAAATATAGCACAAAAGTGCTCTAAAAAAGATATGAGCTCAAAATCATTCATCCAGCATGGACAAAACCACGATCGACAAATGATGCTAATGTGAAGGGAGTGTATGTATGTGCGTACTTGTTACATGTGTGACGTGAGTAAATAATATGCCCTAGCTGATCAATGCTGAATAAATGTATTATTTATGGTTTTACACTGAAAAAAAATAGTAATTTAAGTGTAGGTTCTCATGAAACTCTACCAAAAAACTCGATTTTTTTTTAATTTTTCGATAGCTTATGATATGTAGAATATGTTCCCAAAGCGGTTTGACCGATAAATATTGCATACAAAAGTTATCGCATACAAAAGGAACCCATATTTTCATAAAGGAACTCGAAAAAATCGTTAAAGAAATGTTAAACGCGTTTTCTAAAAAATCATATTTTTAAACTGGCCTCCACGATATCTCAAGAACTACTCTATGGATTGACTTGGTTTTTTTATAATTTTAAACTAGGCAAAATTTATTGGATCTTAAACCTTAATTCAAATAGTTATTGGCCTTTAAAAAAGTAAAAGAAAACTCTGCTAAAAATTTAAAAGATTGAGGCACCAATGTCCGCGATCCATTATACTGGCTAACTACACATTATCAGTGGCATTGAATCTTTTAGTAAGCTTGCCTGTATAAAAACTGCGATCCCTTACACAGGCTTACTACACAATATCAGTGCCTTAAGCTTTTAAATATAAATGTATTTGAAAAATTCTAAATTTATATAAGTGCTTAGAACTTACCAATTTACGTACGCTTATATTATGATGATGAGTAACCAAGAGAGGGGCTCTTCTGCACCTAGAATATATCTACTTTATACAGGGTTGCCCATATTCGACGGACCCATCCGGCAACGCCATAACTTTTGACAGAGATGTCAGATCGCTTAATGACATACCGCGTTTGAAGCGTCAGTCCAAGCAGATTTTTACCATGGAACAATACACGCCACGCAAGCGCTCTGAAATAGTTGAAATTTACATTCAACAGAAGAAGTCAATTGTGAAAACTCAACGTACTTTTAAAAGATTAAAAAATGTGAGAAGTGCACATTGAATGGGACCGTAAATAAGCAAAATTGCCGTATTTACGCCACTGAAAATCCTCAGGAGATTCAAGAAATGCCTCTTCATGACGAAAAATTCACAGTTTAGTGCGGCGTTAGTGCGAAAACGGTCATTGGGCCGTTTTTCTTCCAAAATGAAAATGGCCATGCTGTTACCATCAACCAGGAGCGTTATCGCGACATGATGACCAATTTTGTGATGCCAATTATTCGTCGAAAGCGTATGAGGCAGTTCTGGTTTCAACAAGACGGCGCTCCACCGCACACAAGTCTCATAACAATCGATTTTCTGAAGAATTTGTTTCCGGGCCGTTTGATGTCGAAAAGTGGTGATTTGGACTGGCCACCGCGTTCGCCCGATTTGACGCCGCCTGACTTCTTCTTGAGGGGATATTTGAAGTCAAAGGTTTACGTTAACAAGCCAAGGACCGTAGAAGAGCTCAAGGACAACATTCGTGAAGAAATAGCCGCTATTCCGACCGAAATGTTGGCGAAAACGATGGAAAATGCTGCAAAAAGGGCACAATACGCCATCAACGCCAGAGGCGGCCATTTGAGAGATATCATATTCAAAAATTAATGTAAACAAATCTACTTGGAACAAGTTAAATGATTAAGATTGCCAACCGCCAAATTTTTATTTATTTCTATGATTTTTTTAAAAAAAACATGGGTCCGTCGAATATGGGCAACCCTGTACATATATGACAAATAACTTCATTTTATTTTTTTTCTTTTGAGTTGACGCCTTTTTAAATAAAAAATCATTTTTCCAAAATTTTGTTTTACTTTTTATTTTTTCAACGTGACGTATGACGGCGTATTGTCACTTACCAATTCAATTTTATGCACAAAAAAAATATTTTCCTACGCTTTAAGAATCAATAATAACTGCCAAGAAACTCAAGATGTTCATTTTCTTAATTCTATGCATAAAAAAAAAATACAGAACATCATCATGTTTTTTGACTTAAGCCATGTTTTTGGAGTTATGATCCTGCCCTTAAGTTAAAACACAAACTTAAAGTCTAAAACAAAGCCATAGGAAGTTTAAGCTATTTTACTACACTGCTTTTAATTCAGAAAATAATTCAGGCCGATTTAAATTAATAAAATTTTCATTAATTTAAAGTTCAGAAAAATTCGAATGAAATTCATAAAATACATTTAAAATCAGAAAAGACCAATTTGAGAAATAATGAATAGAAATTGAAAAAATATGATTTGAAATTTAGAAAAGATCGATCAATATTCAGAAAGTCCATTGAAATTGAGAATTAAATTAATAAAATTTTCATTAATTTAAAGTTCAGAAAAGTTCGAATGAAATTCATAAAATACATTTAAATTCAGAAAAGACCAATTTGAGAAATGATGAATTGAAATTGAAAAATATGATTTGAAATTTAGAAAAGATCGATCGATATTCAGAAAGTCCATTGAAATTGAGAAAAATTAATGGGAATTCAGTTTCACTGGAACCTTACATTAAGTTTTGGTAAAATAAAAAATGATTCGTTTTTTTAAATGTGCATTTTTTAAAGGCTTTTCAAAGTCAAAGAGGGAGAGAAATGTAAAGAAAATTACAAATGTTGCATATGCTGCTTAAAAAACTCACTCATGCGCAAACTTTGTTCTCTCACACTCTGCATTTCCGCTCTTGAGCATTTTTATACAACGTTCCAGTCAATGTTAGAACTATTCTTGATTTCGAAACATTGGCATATAATTTATTAACTTCAAATTAGGACTGAATGTCTTTGATCCAAATCCGCTAGCGTTGCCATCCAAACCAACCCGATGCTCAAAAAGCATTGTTGACAAAATATTCGCATGTTATGTGTCCATATGTTGAGTGCGCCACGTTAGGTCGCTAAATGTTGTTGGCGATGGTGGTGGTGGTGGTGGTAATTGTTGCGATTGTTATTGTTTCAGTTTTGGTTGTTGTTTTTGTTTGACTGATTGGGCCCTGAAGCGTGGTTCCGTTACGCGTTGTTGGCTTTGCAGTAGATATGTTGCCATTGGCAATAATGGCCAAATGAGTATTTCTCTGATGTTAAGCACAAATATTTTAATTGTATGGTAATAGGTTTAGTAAAGATTGCTAGATCGATGCATTCCTGAGATAAGAAAAGTTAACATAATTATATGTGCAATCTTGAAATATGTTAAAACTTGAGATATTTAAAACAACATTATATGAGTGCTGTTAGAGCTATCCATAAACTCTAAACATAGTGCTGTTTTGGCAAATCTTATTTTTATATACTTGCTTGCGTTGGTGTGTTTGAACTGCTGAGTAAAGTGCTGAGTAAACTCTAGCAACATAGAAACAATTTAGGTTTTTGAAATTAAATTTCCTTTTCTTTATCCCAGAATCCTATCAGAACTATTGACAGAATTATTTTATGTTAAATTATTAAAGGTTAGCTCGTAAACAGCTTTGAAAGCAGTCCTTAAGGCAGCATCATTATGACTATTATTGATGAATCTACTCCAAATCACAGCTTTGGAATGTCAGAATCCTATCAAATTTCTGTGTCGTCTTTGCTAATTTTAAGCCAACAATTTTCAAACAGCAATGAAATACTATCCAGCTGGAAGCAAACTGTTTGCAACTTATATTGATGTGTGCAGCAGGCAACAGAGCAGAGTCGACGACCTGCATTGCAAGCATTACAAGCATTCTAAAAAATAGTAGCGAGCCAGGCTGAGCATTCTACTTGTCATTCATTCATATATACACTCATACATAAATGAGAGCATATGGAATTGCAATTGAAATTTCCGAATTTATATGTTTTCCCAAATAATATTGCCTCATGATTTCGGGTATGATTTCAAAAGAGTTGCAGGCGACTTTGCTGTGCTCCAGATGGTTAGTAGTATTTAAAGCCAATTCTTCTTGATTTCATTGAAAACGTATGTATATAAAGTGCATTTTTTGCTTATTTTGTTTATTTCTCAATGACGTAACAAGTTTGAATTCACTGGTGCTGCTGCTGTGGGGTAAGAAATCCACTAACTACACCCGCTACTGCCACCATGCCCCTTGAGCACTGCATTGAACTTAATTTCAATATGATTTGGTATTGATGGCATCTGGTATTCATGTGTTGGCCCGGTTTGGCTTTGCTTCTGTAACATTTTGAATTTAAAAATTTGAGCATCTTTGAGTGCATTTATTGGATAATTCGGATGTTGTTGCTTTTCACCGAATGGATCTCATTTGCTGTTCTGTAGTATGTTTGTTTGTGTGTGTGTGAGTTTTTGTGTGCATGTCGTTGCAAAGTGGCTTTGTGCTTTTCTACTGTGCTGAATATAAGATTTTGGAGAAAATGAATTTACTTAAGCTTAGGCGGAAAAAACAAAAACAAAAATAGTCCCATTGGCTTGTATATTAAACTCTATTATGTGAAGCTATTTTTATATTGAACATTTATTATGCAATGCAATGAGTTTTCTAGTAAAGTGCTATTATGAATGAACTTACTTGGAAATAATACTTTTGTTATTTTCATTATGTCTATAGATTAGGAATTTTTGAAATAAACAAAGCTTCCGACTTTATTCCCTGCATTTTATGTTTTGCACTAAAGCAAAACTCGAAACTATTTGTTTTATTTTCTATTCTAAAAAAACCATACTCAAACGAAAGTTGCAAGCTGAAATTTTAAAGGCACTAAAATGAACAACAGAGATAATAAATTTCCTAGTGTTACATGAAATCTTGAAAAATCCACCTAACTTTTTGAGTAATTTAAATCTAAAATTGAGTTTTAAATTTCTGCCTCGCTATAAGATCCCGAATCTTATCTCTCCTTATTTCTTTTCTCTATTCAAATTTATTTAATTTCATCAAAATGTTCAAGTTTAAAATTTTAGTTTGTGGTGTGATAGTTTGTGGTGAGAATCGCCAAATGACTTCATGGTTTAAAGTAAAAGAAAAACAAAAATTTAAAAATTTTAATCATCAATATTTTTGCCCTACAACTCAACTCAGGCGCGTACGCAGGGGGTTTTGGGGTGAACCCCCCCCACACCGAAATAAATGAATTCAATCGAGCACCGAGAGAAAATCACAGCACAACATGGCAGCCGTGGTGTGTTTATGGTCACGACAAAGATCTTTAGATGACATTGCACATTGGTTATAAAATAAAAAGACCCAATTTTAAACATTTATTGTTAAAAGACTATAATACATAGATACTAAAAAATTTTTTGAGTAAATAATATAAAATAACAATATTCCATACATATTTTGCCCGTTTTTAAATGGGTGCCTCATTGCTAGGTGTCATAAAAAACGTAGTTCCTTTCCGGTGAAGTATTAATGAATTTTCAATACAAATTTTACTAGTGTTGATATTTATTGTGAAAATACTATAATACACAGAGACTTAAACATTTTGTTTTTACGTAAATAATATAAAAAAAAATATTCCAAAGTACATATTTTGTTTGTTCTCAAATGCATCTTCTTCTCGCTATAGTAGTTCTTTTAAGCGGGTGCGGGAATTTTTTATGTATCCTTTTTTATGCATCGAGGTAGCATTGTGTAAAAATTTTGTTTTTTAATATTTAAAAAAAAATACATAACTTTGAAAAAATGGACAATAATTACTTTTTTTCAAACAGTCGCCATTTCGTTAAAAATGGCCACGTCGCTATATCTCTAGTTCGAGCTATAGTGACATTCTTTCTAATCTTTACTTTTTTCAAGTGACTAGAAGGGTTGAAATCGTGTTAACATGGAGGCACCTTTTTTTAGCACCCCCACTCCACCAACCTGTACTTTTTTTTTAATTTTTTTTTATTCAAATATTAACACTCCGTTTGGCATATGATGGGCCTGGCCAAAATGTTTTCGATTATAATTTGAATTTTAATTTAAATATATTTTTAATTAAGCTAGCGACTTGAAATTTCATGTAAAATAAATAAAATAAACTGGCCATTGGAAGGACTATCACCTAGCTTCTATTGATCAATTGTGTTGCGCGTGCTATTAAATGTTTGATCACAAATGATCGAGAACTGGACCTACGTATTTTATGCCGACTCCGAACGGCTTATGTTCTCAAGAAGCTTTACATAGCAATTTTAACTCTCTGAGGTTTGCCATTGTCTGCAGAGAGGTGACGACCGAACAGAAAAATTAATTTAATTGAAAAAACTTTCTGTCTGAGCTGGAATTGAACCCGGGGTGCCACGGTTCTTAAGCTTAGGGGCCACGCACTCTACCCACTAGGCTACGGTCGCAACGAAATTTCATGTAGCTTTCCAAAATTTCATTGGCTGTCGTTCTATTTAACAATCAGTATGAAAAAACCAATGCAAGGATAATTATAAGGATTTAATTGTGTACATATCGTATTCTTACCACATGGGTCTGGGTAGACCCAAATTCATTTTGCATGAAAAATAATGTAATTTGAATAAGTTGCTTTGCTTTTGATCTTTACGTAGGAAATTTTCCATTCCAACTGCCAATGAAGTTACTTGAATGTGTTTCTCTATATATTTTTCAAGCTCGAGAGACAAGAAGAGCAAACAAAATGTCACTCTCTATTCTATTACAATTACTAGAAAAAGCTTTTTTTCTGTTCGATGACAAGCAAGTTGACAAGTAACTTGGCCTTTGGATCATTTTTCGGAAGACAAATAAATGTATTCAAGTTCGATTAAAATTATATGTACCGTTAGTTTTCATTCTGACTTGACTTCATCTCATTTGACTCGTTTTCGTTTTTTTCACTTTAGATTGCACCAGAAGTAGTGACTGGCATAAACGGTGCTAGTACATTCGAAAAGAAGAAAAGTTGCAGAATTTGTGCACTAGAAAATGATAAAATACGCCGAAAAACTTGTTTTTTTTTTTGTTCAAAATATTCAAACGCAATATGCCAACATCACTCAAAAGTTGATTATATTGTTTTTCTTTCTATAAAGATAGTAAAAATGCATGTAGTATATTTAATCATAAAATTAGCTGAATGAAAGTTTACAACAGCATTCTTTAAAATAAAACATACACACGGTGTGCAGGAAGCCACTTTTATTCAACCTGAAATGTCGACGCAATCTGAGTATGCAGATGTTTGAAGAACCATCTACAGATGCAGAATTCATTGTTTTTAAAATCCTATGAGTTCGTTTAAGGGGGTGAATCGATTTTTTATTGTAAGAAAATCGTTTTTCTTTTATATCATAAGTAGGTAGTAAAACAATTAAAAAATATGTACTCAATGTTTAAAAAAGGATATAACTTCAAATGTTTGCAATTTAATAAATGAAAAATTCAATCTAGTAATGGATCCGGTAAGAAAACGTGTGTTATTATAAATCCAAAACAGCAAAAAGTATACATTTTGAAGAAAACTAGTTAGATAATGTTTGTCTTTCTTACCTGTAATACTATTTTTTTTTTCATTGTGTTATGACTTTAATATTTATATATGTAGAAATGAAAAAGCAACAACTGCTTCCTGCAACTTTGGTAAATATGCTGCATTATTCATTGAATTCATTTTTAATCGATTCCAATGTTTTAAAAATTCCATGTGAATGGATTCCCCTGCTTGTTCAGATCGAGTCCATCTCAATTTAGGTAGTTCAGACAATGAGTAAGGTGTTACCTTAGCTTTCAATGTATTGGAAAGTTCTGTAGCTTCAAACATTTTTTAAAATTTTACATTGTACTCTTCAAGATTATCACCCTTTTGAGTAGATTATCTTGTTCATAGCTTTGAGAGCGTTAATGAACGGAACTAATCGTAAGGCATTGCTTTCAAATGTTTCGCAATGATAATTTAATTGTGTTAAATTAAGTTTTTTTGGCCAAATCAGTGCTTTTTGTCTACTGACGATTGGAACTAATCCATGAATCCCTGCATTACGTGTAATTCCGGAATAATACACTTTTGGATAAAGCAAACATCATCACTTTTTTTTAGCAATGGTGGATTTATAGTGCTATGACACTCTTTACCGAATCAAGAGATGAAAATTTATTAAAGTTTGGAAGATTGTTCTTTTTGGTTCAATTCTTTTAAATTTTGTAAGCTAGCAAAGCAATATGAGCATGGGCATGAAGCATTAGACAATTGACAATTAAAATTAATTTAAAGTCGGCAGTAAATCTGCAGGGTCTTTCATTGACTTTTGTTAAATCGAACAAAGTAGAAATATTACTTTATGATTATGTATGTTTGGGAAATACACAGCATTTTTAACCGTTTTACACTTGTCAGCTTTGTTTCTTTGTTTGCATTGCCTTATTTACTGTATAGCTTCTAATTAAAATGTTCATCGTTTTCATCTTCATCTCGGTACGCTGAAGAATAATTTTCTGGAAGCATTGTTAAACTAATTTTAAAGAAGCCCTGTCCTTCATCAGCCATTTCTTTCATCATAGTTTCCTATAAAATTGCGAGCTTCCAAAACCGCTTATTATAACTCAGATGCATCAGCCCATACCATGGATTGAATTTCTTTTGATTTGTTTGAAACTACGTCAAACCGTAAATTAAAAGTTTTGCAAACATTTCTCAGAGTGTTAGCTTTTTTAGTAACATGTGAGGCGTAATTTTGTATAATCGAATTTAAGCTTTTTCTACTTGATATAAAATTAGCAACATTTTTCGTTTGTCTGACGCTTGTGCCTGAATTTCTCATAATATTATCTTAATATATTTTTTAAAAAATTATTCTTTTTTGCTTTTTTGAATTTATAACAACAGACAATCGCTTGCCGGATCTATTGCTAAATGGAATTTTTTCATTTCTTAAATTGCAAATGTTTGAAATTAAATCGTTTTTTAAACTTTGAGAGCATATTTTTTAATAGATTTACTATGATATAAAAAAAATTGATTTTTTTACTACAAAAAATTGATTCACCCCCTTAAACGAACTCATAGGATTTTAAAAACAATAAATTCTGCGTCTACATATTGTTCTTCAAACATCTGCATACTCAGATTGCGTCGACATTTCAGGTTGAATAAAAGTTGCTTCCTGCACACCGTGTACAATATAAAAAAATTATTTTTTTTTTTTGGACATTCCAAAAATTTTTCTTCAATATGTTTGCCTGAGCAGGTAGTTCCACACATGCGGAAACCACCGAGAATAAAAAATGGAATATATATATATCTACATTATATATAAATAAGTCTCAATGCATCACCAAAAACTAAATATTTACATGCAAATGCTTGAAAATGCATGTGGGTCTGTCCAGACCCATGAGATACGAATGTGACTCGCCGAACATGTGCCAAACGGAGGGTTAATAAACACATAGTCAGAAATGGATAAAAGAAATATAAATTGGCTATTTTGTGTTGAACGTCAATTCGGGGCTCTACACTAGAATACTGCCTTAATGCAAATTTTTTATTACGAATTGTGACTAAAAACATTTCTTGAAAATTTTTTAAATTTTGTATGAAAAAACATGCATTGTTATTAAAGGCATTGTGTTCAATTTTAAAATGTGATGATTTTTTCGGTGTATACTATATTGATTTTCACCAACATTTTGTACCCCATATTTGCAAGTACTGCTTGAATCAGCCAAATCAACTTGTAACGTTTATCGAATCCCTTAGTTTTTGCGATGCAATGATATTTCCATCAATAAGTCGATTCCTGAGGATTGGTGCAACGAGGACTGGTGAAGAAATTTTAAATTCAGTAGCCCGAAATAAAAGAAGACAAGATAAAGATTATTATTATAGATTATTATAGATTATTTTTTATAAAAAAAATTGCAAGTCTAAATTAAAGTCATTAAAAACCCCCCGAAACTTGCTTCTAGGTACGCGCCTGTAAGAACTACAACTTGAACGTAGTTCACACTTAAGGCTGGATTACCCTAGCGTAAGGTAACGTAGCGCGACGTTGCCAATTGCCAAGCTAAAATCTGTTTAATGATAAATGTGTACAAGTCGTTACCGAAATCGTTACGTGGCGTGACGTGGCGTGACGTGGCGTTACGATTTTTGACAGTTCGACAGCTGTGTTACAAGCAAAAAAATTTGTTTAACTTCACATTATTGTAAATTTTAATACTATATAAGAAAGAATGCACTCTTTTATTGACGAGGAGAAGTAAATAAGTGCCTTGCGCTACGGCGCCTGCACTACGTTGGATTACGATTTCGGTAATCGCTTATCCTCGAGGCAACGTCGCACTACGCTTCATCACGCTGCGCCACCTCACGTTACGCTTGGGTAATCAAGCTTTACTTTGAGTGAGCTTGCGAAATTCTTTCTTTACTCTCTACCTCTCTCTTTCTCGCTCTAATAATAATCTCGAAGAAGAAAAATTGTGAACTTATGGCACAAAAATAAAATGTCCGCTGATTTTTAAAAGCGTATTTTGAGACCCTAAACCATCGATTTAGCACAAACCAATACGTCACCCTTCGACTTTTCTCCTCTATCACATAACTGAAAAGCATTTAAGCATAGTACTCTGTTCAGTTTCATGTGAAATTCCACTCAAATCTCCAAACAAAAAATGACAGCTGCAAAACAAGGGTGGACATTTTCTCAACATGTCAGAGTAGTAGTCAGCTCCACTGCGTGAAATGATCGAGCAACATGTTTCTGAGCAACATTTCTTCACGGCAATTTAATTGTACTGCCCATATATTTTGAGGTGAAAAAAGCGATACTATATATTTTTCCGTCAGAAATTTCACGCAAGCAAACATCGTATTTACTATGCTTTAAATCAGAGAGTGACACTTGTAGTGAAATTTCCAAAAATTTAACGCTAATAATCGTTGTCGTTATCGGTCATTGTGCGTGCCTTGTTCATAGAAAATGACAATTTAAGCTTACTAGCGATATCGACAATCGTCGTTAACGCGTTTGAGAATTCAACTACTGGGGGCCTTTTATTGTTCGAAAATTTAGTATAGCTTTTAATAAGTTCAAAATCCACAGTCGATAGAAACTCTGTATGTTATAAATTACTTAAATATTTCATTCAATATAAATGTTTTTGTAACACCCAGTATATGCTTCTTCTTTGTGTGTACTGGCAAATATTAGTTTTTAATTTATCATTCAGAAATTTTTTTAAGTCACGCAATATTGTCACACACACACACTTCATTATAGTATGTGTATGAATGAGCCAGACATGCATGCTGTGGTGAGTGTGAACTTTAGTTTGTCTCACAGCACATGCACAGCAAGCATCCTGCTTGCTTACCTGCTCGTCTGCCTGCCTACCTACCTGTCTGTCTGTCTGTCTATATGTCGGTTCTTTTGTCGCTTGACTGCCATGTACGCAGCACCAGACACATTTATGAATATTTAAATAGTTTGAAATAATAATTTGTTTGCCAGCAACCACGAATAGGGATTAACGATGGAGAGCATTAAAAAAAAAATTAAAACCACAGACCCACACTCCAATGCAAATTCTTGTTGTCAAAGGATTCAGCCACCCACAAAGTAGCGGCTTTGTTGTTGCATTAATATTTGAATGGTTGCATGTTTAAACGAGAAAACGTGGAACTATAATGAATTTATAGGATTTTTAAATATTTTTAAATGAAATGAACTGTTAACTAAGCCGCTTTATTGAACGGCCACCACTCATGAGGCGGGTCAAGTGGCGCATGGAAAATTTTATTATGTGTACTTTAGGATCTGGTTTATGTAAGGACTAAACGATAAATGTTTATAATTTTATGTTTACGATTATCACATTTATTGAGTGTGTAACATGTGCCTTTTTCTTTAATAGTTTATTTTTTATTTATTTTTCTGCATAATTAATTATTTTATATTAAACAGAACAAAATAGTGAGCATAAATAGAACAAAATAGGTTGCAACATTTAATAACTGTCACCATTCTGAGGTCTAATTAGAACAATCTATAATTAAAAAGAACGCTATTTTTAGGTCATTGTCAAATGAAGCAGTTCTGCAAGACTTAATTTTAATTAATGTTTTGAAATAAATATCAAATTTTTATGACGCTTTTCAAGCACTATTATAAAAATCAAACAAAAAATTTTAAAAAACCACCGCTATAATTGTTAACAAAAACACGTTTTTGCGATTCACAAAAAAATAAAAAATGTATCATCAACATTATTAATACTATTATTATTATTAACAACAGCATCAACACAAAATAATAAGCAACACCTGGTTTCCACATATTTTTTTTTGTAGTCTGCAGTGTTGAAAAAAAAACAACAAAAATCAAAACCTTGAAACGACAAAGTTAAAATTAGTTTTTCATAAAATTATCCAGCCTTCGCACTCTCTCTTTCTCGCTCTTTTCACGGCAACACCACCATAACCACCACAACATTGGCAAAATTTTGTATTCATAACGAACACTAACAGCAACAAGGAAAGACCTTTGAGCTCAAGGACATCGAAGGCAACAAATTAATAAAGTGTATCACCAACGTTGTTGCCAATAACTATGGACTTAGTTGGTCGGTTGTCCACATCCGTTGTTGTGCAACAGTTATGCTTGTAGAAGTGAAGTGTGGGGGCGTGGTTAGATGGAATGTATGGCAAAGTGGAATATTTTCTATCGCAAGGCAGCTGGTAGACAAATAAACTAATGTCACAAGGTATTATATTGGACTAACATGCACTGAATCAAAGATGAACATGGAAAGAAAGAAAAAATGTATGGGACTCACCATGTTTATTTATAAGGGAAAAATATAGTAATCTGTAGTATTTACATTTGCTAATGAGTCAAAGTTTGTAAAGTTATGTTTTTTTTTAAAATTCAAGAACAAAACAAAAAATTTGTAACTTAAATTAAAATATATTGTATGTTTCTTTTGCTATGTCGGAAAATCAAAGACTTTCTCTATATTTTCTTATGTGTATGTTGTTAAGACTATCAAATATGTAGCGGAATATTGTGTAATATTTTCCATTTAACTATAGAAAAATCTTGAGGTATTACTTTTGTAAGGACAGGCTCTATGTTATTGACATAAAACTTAAATTTTCTGACTGAAATGTACTCAGTTTCTTACAAGAAATGCTAATTTTTTTATAAAAGCGTGCATTATGGTTTCATGCTTTTCAGTAAAGCTTATGTTATTATTTTACTAAAGTTTTAAGTAAAATTTAAAATAGCAATTTTTACACTTTTTTAATAGTGTATCAAGTATGTAGTTTCTCACAAAAGTTTTTGTTTTATTTATTATATGAAAAAAGCCCTTTGATTTTTTGACGAAAATGAATTTTTCAACACGTTGTTCTTAAAATCTAAAAATTGCTTAACCTTCAATAATAAAAAATTATTCCAATATCTTAATCCAATCTTAAGTTATATATACAAATATGTGTCCAAAATCTCATCTATCTTCTATCTATTGTCATATATCTTATATTTGCTTTAGCAAAAACTAATTTTCAGTATTCAGATTATCTATTCTTCATTTGTTTATTTAAAAAAAAAAGTTCCCGTGAATTATAAATTTTGTGAGGATAACTAATAACAAATGAACTCTTGTCCACAAGATTAAAAGCCTGAAAGCATTATATACCACAACAGCATTTTGCCATAAGTTTACTGAAACTCTATAAAAAAAATCATTTTCACAACAAGATGGCGTTATGGCTATATGGGCATTTCCATGGTGTCGCACGGGACAGTCGTACGCAGTTAAAGTGAAAAAAGTAGTAATAACACGGATTTATATTTTGATAATGGTCTTAACTTATAACTCATAGTAAGCTCTATAAGTGGTGCTAAGGTTGATTATCGGTAATTTTTCCTTTTCAAAATAATTGCCAAAAAGAACGGGGGTCGCACGGGACACAAAACGGAAGTTTTTTCGAGGACAACAACTCAAGCGCCGAATTCAGCGAAGTCTGAGGGAATATTTCAAAGAGTTTATTTTATGGATGTTGTGCATTTGTGTTTTTTTTAAATTGCTTTTATTTTACCCAATAATATTTAACACTTATTATTTAATTTAATATTAAGCTCGGTCGCACGGGACAGTTTTTTCCATTGCAATTTAATTGGGTAATTAAGTAATTAGGTAGTTAAGTAATTATGTAATTTAGTAATTAAAAACAAATTCAATATATTTTCCTTTAATTGCATCAACCATTTTTTCATTATCTTTAGCAAATGCCTTCCATTTTTACTAAAACAAAAATGTTTACGAAACATTTACTAAGCAGTGCAAACGATGTGATCATCATGGTTAATAATTTTATGTACAAATTGCTTAAATTAATAACATTAAAATGTTTCTCTTAGATAATATCATAAAATAATAAGTTTTTAATAAGTTTTAATTTTTTGGTCACAGTAGACTTTCCTGTGGAAATACCCATATGCAAATCGGATTTCATGGTTGAAAAAAGCGCAGCTATTGAATTAGCAAAAAATAGAGTGATCACTTTATGTCTTGTTCATTTATTTTTCTTCACTGACTAATTTTGTCAGAAACTGACTTCTTGTATTGATTCGTCCTGCAGCAGTTTTTTGTCTTATTCTAGACACAAATTAATTGTTTTGTGCCTATATGCGTTTATCTGCAGGAAACAAATTAAAACTACTAGACATTTAAACTAACACTAAATAAAAAAAAACTATTTTTTAACAATTATTCCATTCATCTCTTTTAATAAGGGGAGTGTCTCCGGTTATGGGACACGTTAGGTTTTTTGCTCATAACTTTTGATCAAGTGTATAATATATTGCATAGCGATAGAAAGCTTATCAAATAGGCTGAATTTTTGCTGAAGTAACTATAAAGTAACTATAAAGTCAATCAGAAAAATTGTACGACCAATTTTATGAAGGGTTCATTTTCAAGCAAGGGTACTTTCTATAAGACATATGTCTTGTTAGCTCCGTTTTCGAAAATAAAAAAAAATAAAAAACTAACTATAAAGTCAAGCAGAAAAATTGTACGACCAATTTTATGAAGGGTTCATTTTTTTCCAAAAAAAATGTGTACCCGGTTGTGGGACACCTTGAAAATCCACTAAAAATGGGAAAATATGAAGAAAAACCACCAAAAATACGAAAAAATTTTATTCGTTTTAGAAGCATTCAATGGCACAAAAAACAAGATAAAATGGCACTTTTTCCATGTTATTCATCATCTTCTTCATTATCCAAATCAGAAGTGCAATGTGTGCTGGTTTGCATGTCGCTGCAATTCAAATGCACTGGCCATTTGCCCTCGTTGCATTTGATTGAGTTTGCTTCAGTCAATTTCGGTGGCAGAAAGTCCAAACAGATAATGTAGAAGTCTACATCGTCATCATTTGGTGGAGACTTTTTTGGATTAGTGCGCTTGGCCGACGGTTTGGCTGATCACGTTGCCAAATGCAGTAACTCTATTGCCCTTTTTCTCGACTAAATGTTCCTTAATAGCTTCACAAATGCATTAAAATTCAATTCGGCTGACATTTCTGGGGTTGACATTTCTAAAAATGCGTAAAAATGCAAGAAAACACAATTTATGTATGATATGTTGACAAAAACTATGATATTTGACAGTTTGTAAGTCAAACGCATACATTTAATGCAAAAACCCAGGTATACCACAACCGATTACATGATGTGTCCCACAACTGGTACTACAAGTTCTACAACACTGAAATCTACGATATTTGCTTTCTGTCAAAAAAAACGAAGAGTGTCCCACAACCGGAGTCACTCCCATACGAATTTTTGCTAATATCTTCAATTTAAAAAGAAAATATATTTACAAATCCTGCAAACAAAATATTTAAAAATAAGTTTCCGATTCATACCAGCTGACCTGGTATTTTTTTTATAAATGCGTTCACTTCTGAACCTATATATTTTCAGAAATCTAGCATCTTATTTTACCAAGCTCTTGATTTAAGTAAATTTGTCCACCCCCCTTTTGACGAATGCATTTGGGAGAGAATCACATCTATCACAACAAAAATTTTCATAATAAATTAGCTTTTCGCTTCCATCACTTCAACAAACAAAAAAAAATTAAGTTTTCGAAGAAAGTCTTACAAAACTAAGCCTTAATTCCAAAATTAGGCTACACAAAAAGTTTCCCAATTAATGGAGTTCAAAATAACCAAAAGTCACCAATAATCTTCTGTGACTTAACCGCATTAACATCAATTTTACTAACATTTAATTATAATTAATATCGAATTGAGATGAGCGCAATGCAGCGCCAGCGAGACAACAATTACGTGACCACAAGCCACATGAGTGCTCAGCTACTACATACAACTAACTCAGCTCAACTCAACTCAGCACACCTTATTAAAAGTTGCCATGTCAAACAAGGGATAGTGAGGGACGAGTTGCTGCTCTATACTTCGCACTTCATTTTCACAGTTCGTTACGATAAGCGCGATAAGAACTTCTAAAGAGAATTTGCACGAAAGCACGAATAGCAGAAGATGTCAATATGTTGGTTTTGCGTGTGAGCGTGAAGGACACGCAGACATGCAATGCCCGGCAGGATCTGGTTATCTTCTACTTCATTAGGCAAATGTAAGCAGGCGCATCACGTCAACACAGCAACCAAGAGAGTTGGTCAAGGACAAAGTTGTTTAAATGTGCAACAGCGTGAAAGAATGGAAAGAGCAAAAGTGCAGGAAGGAAGCAATTCATTAGACAGCATTTGGAAGATAGACTTGAAAATGGAGAATAATATTAAAAGCTGTGTTGGAATGAAAAGTCTTAAGTAAATGCAACAAAAGTGTTGTTCTTGCAGCATAAATCGTTGCGCAGATATGTTTTTCAAATTCTTACGAGTCTTTATTGCATTTCTCTCTGACCTATTTTATTGGTAAATTTTTTGAGCAAATTATTTAAAGCAATTACATTCAATGTTCTGAGCAACAAATGCCCGCGTTGACATTGAATTAATTGTCACTCATACGCCACCGCGTGCACTTATTTTGTCATTCATCTAATTACTGCTAACGACCGGCAACAACAGGGCAGGGTTGCCAACCTAACATGCCCAGTTAAATAGTTAAGAGTCCAATTTGTGCAACACGCTGACATTTTGACATTTTCACTGATGCAAAAACAAGCCAAGCAATACAGTCAAACAAAAACTAACACAAAAACAGCAGTTGAATAACTTTGTTTACCTACGACTAATTTAATGACGCTGCAGCAGCAGCAACACAGAAGTATACACAAACTGCCATCATTATATTTTGAAGTGCTCAGTGTTGTTGTTTATTTATGTTGTTGTAGTAATAGTCGTTTGTTATCTCAACTGTGCATGTTTCACATACAAATACAATAATAAGCAATTAATTCATTCTGACGCTGAAAATATTATTTTTGTCTAAATTTTTAAATGTTGTACAAAGTCACACAAACACCGAGTTTATCACCTTTTAGGTTTTGTATATGTTCATATTTATTTATGTAGAGTCGGTGGCGTGAATTTTTGTATTAACTTAAATTGAGCTGCTTTTTTTTGTACGTTGTGCAATTAAATAAAAGCATGTGTGTGGGTGTTAGTATGTGCATATGTTAGTGCAACCACAGTCGATGTTGCTATCGTCATTATTATTATTATTATTATTTAACATGATTTACTTGTTGTGTATAGGAAAAAAAAAGAAAAACGCCTACTCAGCACTCAACCTTGCAATGCCGCGTACATGTGTGCCTGGCTGCTGCTGAGATGTTTGTGCTAGTGTTTGTATTTGTTGTCGTTGTTGTTGTTGTTGCTCTTATAAAACACTCAAACTCGCACACACTTCAACATTTATTTAAATGCAACAATTTAAGTTGCGGCAATTCTTGTTATTTCACATGCAAAATACACTAGTGTTTGTTTGAGTTGATGTGTGTGTGTGGGTGAAAAACTTTACTGCTTTGCTTGTTTATTTTATTTTAATTTTTGCTTTCTTTATGTTGATGGCATAAAGAAAATTTTTAACAAATAAAAGCTCTACTAAGCGACAAAAGTTAGAAAATCATTTATAATAAGTTTATTTTATAGCTGCTGAGTTTTTGAAAAGTTTGTTTGGTAACTAGGCTTATTTTTTATATATCAAAAAATAAACTAAAAGCATATACAAATACTGTTAACTCTGTTAATGTTTTTTTTTTTCAATACAATCCAAAGCATTTGCATTAAACTTTTTACCAGAAACCCCATAACATTTTTGCAATAGATGTACTTTTATATATTTCTAATTGAGCATACAATTTTTTTTTAACACAAAATACACTATATGTGGAAATCTGTACCGAAGAAACCCCTACTTTTTTCGGAATAAAATATTAATTTGCTTAAGTAAAGAGCGTTTTTTTAGAAACTGAAAACTTTAGATTGTCAACATTGTTTTCTGTGACAGCGAATCAAACAATTTGGCATTTCTTGGTTGTTTTAAAATAAGTTTGCTTAGACAATCCAACAGGAATAGACTCACGTCGAAGCAATGTTTGCAAATTGTTCTAATTTATTTTTAAAAGCACTGTTAAATAAAAAAAAACACATCAGGCACTATGTGCGTTTTATGGTGTTCATCCCGTTTTGTGTCCTTTATAGGCTAGTGGAATCATTGGTCCATATGTCTTCCAAAATGATGATGATTAGAACGTTACAGAATCCATCAAAAAAATTTCATTAAATTCGTCATAACGTGTTAATAAAAGGCTGAAAAAAGAGGTAGATCAAAAACGTACTATTGTAAAAACCCAATATTGTCACTGAAAATTATCAAATATATTTTCTGTGCATACTTTCAGGCTGATCATTTTCGAGAGCAGTGTGTCTTGTAAAATTACTTTACTGTCTAAAACTAATTACAATTTGAGAAATACTGTGTGTGGTGCAGCATTCTTGCCTTTTATACATTAAGGTACTATTACAGTGTGTAGCAATAAAAAGACAGCTTTTTCATTAAATTTTTTTTTACCTAGTAATATTAACTTTAACGATTCAAATTTTTTACATAATGAAGAATTATTCATGAGGAAATAAAAAAAAAATTTTTGTCTTAATAGTTGTTAACTTTCTACGGGGCGTTGAGTAAGCGTGTTTAAAAAATTGTGCCAATTGGCTTCTCGTCTCCAGCATTTACAAAGCGTCTGAAAGTAAAAAATCAAAGTGCATTCTTGAGTTAAGGGTTGTGTTGAGCATTTAACCTACGCAAAAAAAATTGTAACGAACCCTTTTGCTCGTTACTGATTTTTGCTGAGGTAGGCTCAGTGAGTAAACCAGGGGTTCTTACAAAACAATTTATTTACCAATGATTGTTTTAAATTGTTTTAAATAAGAAAGCCAGCGTTTTAGTTTTAAACTGTAGAGTAAGTTTTTATTATTTTCATTTGTTTTATTTATTACTTAACGAGTACGTTACTTAATTATTATTAATTATTAAGCATTACATAAATTTAATTGATATAATTAATCCTTGCTTATTCATATTTATTCCGTTACTTGCTATGATCCCTCTCGCTGTGAGTGACTATGATAGAACTTAGATGAAAACTATGTTCGAAGGGTGGAGGTACCTTCGCTTAAGATAACTACGTTTTGATCTTAGAGTAAACAACGTTCGAAGGGTGAGGACACCTTCGCTTAAGATAACTACGCCTGAACTTATAGTAAACAAAGTTCGAAGGGTGAGTATACCTTCGCTTACGATAACTACGCCTGACTTAGAGTAAGACTATGTTCGAAGGGTGAGTACACCTTCGCTTAAGATAACTACGCCTGAGCTTAGAGTAAAACTATGTTCGAAGGGTGAGTACACCTTCGCTTAAGATAACTACGCCTGAGCTTAGAGTAAGACTATGTTCGAAGGGTGAGTACACCTTCGCTTAAGATAACTACGCCTGAACTTATAGTAAACAAAGTTCGAAGGGTGAGTATACCTTCGCTTACGATAACTACGCCTGACTTAGAGTAAACAACGTTCGAAGGGTGAGGACACCTTCGCTTAAGAAAACTACGTTTTGAGCTTAGAGTAAGCAACGTTCGAAGGGTGAGTGCACCTTCGCTTAAGATAACTACGCCTGAGCTTAAAGTAAAACTATGTTCGAAGGGTGAGTACACCTTCGCTTAAGATAACTACGTTTTGAGCTTATAGTAAGCAACGTTCGAAGGGTGAGTACACCTTCGCTTAAGATAACTACGCTTGAATTAACTACTCAGTCTACCAGCATGCTACTGGGCCTGCGACAAGACTGCCTGACCTAAGCAAACGCGACTGCTTTATATTCTCCCGTTGCCTTTCTGTTCCGTGTTCACTTGTTTTGTTTTCCCTGCATGTGTGACAATTGTGTAACAATTTGAGTCCTCACAAAATAAATAAAAAAAATTGCATGTGTGAAAAAATCTACAAAAGAACAGCCCCTTTTTTGCCGAAACTTTCAGCCATACAAAAAATTTATTCAAATTTTTTGGTTTTTTATAGGTCTAGTGCTTACCAGAGTCTGTAATTATCACAATGAATCAAAATTTATCGAAATCGATCCAGTAGAACCAGATATCTTAGAAGCCGATTCAAAAAACCTTGTTTCGAGAAAAACGTGATGAAAGATTTATAGGTTCTTGCATATCACGAATATAATATATGTTATATATGACATACTAATATAATATATGTTATTACTTTTTTCTATTTGATATTTTTTTCTAAAATTTTGTATACGTATTCTTAAGACCTTATAGTTCTTATTCTATTGAAATTGATTTTTAATTTTTTACACACTGCAATAGTATCTTAAGATGTGCATATTTTTGGAACAGTTTGAGAGATATTGGACATGGAGCAGCATGCTTCCCTTTTTTAAAATTCAGATTACATTTTACTGATTGTCCACTTTCAATGATTTTACATGCATAGTTTACAACACAACATAATGTTTTTATTTACGTATTTTATTCACAAAAATTAATGTTCTGATTGATATAAACACATAGACTCTGACATTCAAACCGTTCTCTGAGCTTGAACTGAAAAAAACTAATAAAAACCACGCCCCATAAAAGTAACACCATCAAAATAATAAAAAATTCAAAACTAAAAAATACACAAAAACACAGCTGAAGGGCATGTTAACTTTGGCTCAGTTGAACATAAATCCTCATTAGTTTTTTTATAAAAACATCAGAAAAAGTTAAAATTTAATAGTTCTGATTTTTTTTCCAAACTCGACAGTATCTTGAGAAAAATTATTTTAAATTGTAATGATGGTGTAATGAGATCTTAGTAATACGTAGTTACTCGTATTGTGTGTTTGCCCATATTTTATCTACAGGTTTGAAATTTTATTATAATTTTGGCTATCTGCTCCTAGCTTTTGATGAGCGCATTTGTATTTCCCCATATTGGAAAGATTCAAAATTTAATAAATTTTACAAGATTAGTCAAAAACCCCTTAAATCGCTACAATTACTTGGAAATCCCCCCAAAGCAAGAAAAAATTAACATTTTGTTATAATCTTTAGCTATAAATGACTTAATATTTACATAAAAAATTGATTTCTTCGGTTTTTATTCAAAACAAGGTGAACGGAATTTAAAATCAAACACTTGCGTTGTCAAACCATACAAAATCACCTTTTCTGTCTCTTTTACTCATTCACAAGTTTTACAGCTTTAGCAAAATATTTGGACGTCACGTTCACTTTGTTTTTTTTTACACCATGGTAACGAGCAGGGAATGAAAAAATTAACAAGTTGAGGAGTAAATGCATAGCAAAATCGGAATTAATTCAAAAACTTCGTAATGAATTGGGTTATCCAATGCTTAAGAATATCAAAAAGTCCCTAAAAAACCCCTAAAAATATAAAACTCCTAAAAAATCCCATTCCACTTTTTTCCCCCTAAATTTAGGGGGAAAATCCTTAAGTTGAGAACACTGGGTCGGGGCAATAAGGTGCTAACCCACACTGAAATCAAAATTAAGTTTTGTATGCAAAAGCAATCTCACCAACACCTTTTATATGTGTACCAAAGATGAAGTTGTTATCTTTATTCGTTAGCGAACTACAAGCGTATATTCTTTTCTGTTGCAAATAATTGAGTATTAAGTTTTGGGCAACAAGGTGCTTATCCACATAAAACAAATTTTTAGATAAGCGCATTTGAAAGTTTGACGGCTTCTATTAATCGCCATTTTGAATAGTTTTAATTGTTCATATTTATCCCATAAAGAGTATTTTATTAAGTTATTTTTTTTAATTTTAATTTTTAGAAATCCTGCATACAATGGTACTTGCATGGCCAGAACATTAAAATCCTTCCAAAAAAATGCCATAAATTTTAACTTTATCACTTTTTTGAATTTTCATTTTTAGAAGACCTTTGTAGACAGAGTATCTGCATACTCAGTACTAAAAATTACGTCGTCTTTTCCACATTTGTGGAAATCTGCTATGGTAACGCCGGTGGCAAAAAAAAAATACAGCTTGTGAACCGAAGGATTTCAGGCCTATAAGCATCCTGTCTTCATTATCCAAAGTATGTGAATCTATCATGGCTAACCAAATATCATCATTCTTAAGTGAAAATAATCTTTTGTCTCCATTCCAATCTGGTTTTCGCGCAGGTCACAGTTGCTCTACTGCTACGGTTAAAGTAATGGATGATATAAGGTCTAATTATGATGATGGTAGACTAACTCTATTGTGTCTGCTTGATTTTTCAAAAGCATTTGACACTGTAAGTCATGCACTCCTTTGTCAAAAAATAAAATATTTCTTTGGTTTCTGCGACAGTGCCACTCATTTGTTAAGTAGCTATTTGACAAATAGAGTACAAAGAGTGAAGGTCGGTACTAATTATTCATACTATGAAGCTGTTTGCTGTGGTGTGCCTCAGGGATCGGTTCTTGGCCCGCTCTTCTCCATGTTCGTGAATGACATTTTTCACTGCTGCACATATTCGTCCATGCATGCTTATGCTGATGACGTTCAGATTGACTTGTCTGGTAGAACAAACCTCATGGAAGATTTAGTATGCAAACTGAATGAAGATCTTGACAGTATAAACCAATGGGCTATGAAAAATAGTCTTCACCTTAATGTACTTAAGTCGTATGTGTTGCCTATCTCTAAAAAAAAAATAAGCCCTGACTCCATTCCAGACGTTATATTGGGTGATAAAATCATAAAAATAGTTAATAGTGTTGTAAGTCTTGGATTTAATATCAATGCCTCCCTTACTTGCACAGATCATATCAACAGTGTAGTCCGCAAAATCTATTACATCTTGCGTAACCTTAGGATGTCGTCTGAGTATACACCTATTGATCTAAGACGTAAACTTGTAATTCAGCACATTGTCCCCGTCATAACATATTCTGAACTTGTATACAGCAAGTTAGACTCGCGGTCTCAACTTAAATTGCAGATCGCGTTTAATCATGCCACTCGTTATGTCTACGGCTTGCGTAAATTTGATCATTTAGCTCAATTAAAAAACTGTATACTTGGGTGCGATATCATAAGCTACTCTAATGCCAGGAATCGCATATTTTTACACAAACTCATACACCACAAAACTCCTCTCTACTTATTTGAAAAACTGCAATTTAGTCGGTCAATTAGAAGCCAAGTGCTAATTATACCTAGTTTTAACTTTCTAAACTCCACAAGACTATTCTTTATTAATGCCGCTAGATTATGGAATTCATTGCCTAGTAGCTTAAAATCCATAGCGTCAAAAACATCCTTCAAACATGCTATTTTGAAGCACTTTTCATCACATAATACTTAACAAAATATCAGATCTTTAGCTCTATATTACTTTCTCTCTCTATCTCTCTCTTGTTTGTTCTTTCTTAATTTAAGTTTTATCTGTCTTATGAATTTACATTTGTTTAACATAAAAATTTTTTGATAACACTTTTAATTGTATAACAATAAATTTAAATTACCTTAGATTTAAGTTTAAATGTTTTATAATAAGTTGAATTCAAATTATGTCTTTGAGCTCTGTACTATAAAAGAACCTAGTTCTTAATGTACTAATATAAATAAATAATAAAAATAAAAAATCCTTCGTCTGTCGGTGGTAAAAAATAAAAGTATTTTGTAAGTGGGAACCGTTTTTGCCGAAAAAATGTACATGTTAAACTTTCAATGTCGCCTCTTAGCCACACCTTTTAACTTTTCCACGGTTTTTAAATTTTCATTTGTAGAAAACTTGCCTACAATGGTATCTGCCTCTTCTTCCTCGACTTCCTCTGTCGGTGGTAGGAAAATAAATTAGTGTTGATTGCCCCCATTGAACAAAGGATAATATCCAAATTACCTTGTGGCCGTTTGCTGACAAAGGATTTCATGTTTCATGACTCTACTTAAAGCTTTGGCTCTACTCAAAGGACTCAAAAAATGTAAAAACAGAATTAAGTGAGCAAACAGTATGTAATACTGATCTTTCGGGAATTTCTTAATAATATCACTTCTAATGATGCACCAACTACTACAAATCTCTTTGCAGATTTTTTTCCTATCAAACTTTGAACCGGTTAAAAAAGTTTGAGTTTGAGGTTTCGAGTAATTTTTCTTCAGAAATTGACCTTGGGTCGCTCGCTTTGACTGAAATGGATGTTGTGAATGGTATTCGTCTGCTGAAATCATCACAAAAACTAAATATTGATGGTTTTTGTTCTTTCTTCTTAGATAATTGTGCAATCAGTTTAGCATCGCCTCTTATAATAATTTTTAATAGTTCATTGTGTTCTGGCAATTTCCTGGATTGCTGGAAAGTTTCTTTGGTAATTCCCGTCCATAAATCTGAGTCAAAAAATTCTTCTTTCTTCTTTAGTTGGCTCTACAACCGTATGTCGGTCTTGGCCTCATCTAAGAACTTGCGCCAGCCATTTCTGTCTTTCGCTTGCTGGCGCCAGTTGGAAATTCCAAGCTTCGTCAGGTTGTCCTCTACTTGGTCTTTCCAACGAAGATGCGGTCGTCCTCTTCTGCGTGGACCGCCGCTGGGTACCGAATCGAATGTTTTCTTCACTGGAGCATCGTCTTTCATGCGCTGAACATGACCAAGCCAGCGAAGCCGCTCGATTTTAATGCGCTTGGCTATGTCGATGTCAGCGTACAGCTCATACAGTTCATCATTCCACTGTATTCGGTACTCGCCATTGACGCAGATTGGTCCGTAGATCTTACGAAGAATCTTTCTCTCGAATGCTCCTAAAGTCTATTCATCAAAACTGCTCAGCGTCCATGTTTGTGATGCGTAAAGTAGGACGGGCATGATGAGCGATTTATAGAGCGTGATTTTCGTTCGTCGAGAGAGGGCTCTGCTTCTCAATTGCCAACTGAGCCCAAAGTAACACCTGTTGGCAAGAGTTATTCTTCGTTTGATCTCAATGCTGATGCCGTTGGTTGAATTAATGCTGGATCCCAGATAAACGAAGTTCTTCACAACCTCGAAGGAGGTATTGTCAACGGTAACGTGGATTCCAAGACGCTGGGACTGTTTGTTTGTTGACACTAAGTATTTCGTCTTATCTGCATTCACTGACAGACCCATTCGACTTGACTCTCTTTCTAATCTGGAAAATGCTGCACTGACTTCGCGCGTATTATGGCCAATTATATCGATGTCATCAGCATACGCAAGCAGCATAACACTCTTGTAGAATATTGTGCCACTACGTCTCAGATCAGCAGCTCGGATGATATTTTCCATCATTAGGTTGAAAAAGTCGCACGATAAGGAATCACCTTGTCTGAAACCTCGTTTGGTAACAAATGGTGGGGAGAGGTCCTTCCCGATTTTAATTGCGCTGCTGGTGTTGCTCAGTGTCATCCTGCAAAGTCGTATTAGTTTTGCAGGAATACCAAATTCAGACATGGTGGAGTACAGGTGCTTCCTTATTGGGCTGTCGAAGGCGGCTTTGTAGTCGACAAAAAGATGGTGGGTGTCGACTTGTTTTTCTTGAGTCTTCTCCAAGATTTGTCGTAGCGTGAAAATCTGGTCGATGGTGGACTTTCCAGGTCTGAAGCCACACTGATAAGGTCCGATCAGTTCGTTTACAATGGGCTTCAATCTTTCACATAAAACGCTCGACAGGACCTTATATGCGATATTAAGAAGGCTTATCCCACGGTAATTGGCACAGATAGTGGGATCGCCTTTCTTGTGGATTGGGCAGATCACACTGAGATTCCAATCGTTCGGAATGCATTCTTCCGACCATATTCTGCATAGAAGCTCGTGAATGCATTTAAGTAGAGCTTCGCCTCCATTTTTAAACAGCTCAGCAGGTAAGCCATCAGCTCCCGCGGCTTTGTTATTTTTAAGCCGAGCTATAGCTGTCAGAACTTCATCATAGTCGGGCAGCGGAACCTCAACGCTGTCATCCAAAATTGGGGTTTCCGGAATATCATCTCTATTGGCGGGATTGTTGTCAGCGTCGCCATTTAGAAGCTTAGAGAAGTGTTCCCTCCATAACGTCAGTTTACTCTGGACATCTGTCACAAGATTCCCGTTTTCATCCTTGCAGGAAGAGGCCCCGGTTTTAAAACCATCGGCAAGGCGTCTTATTTTTTCGAAAAATTTTCGGGCCTCATTCCTGTCACCATACATCTCAATCTTCTCCTGCTCGCGCTTTTCTGCCTCTCTTTTTTTCCGCCTGAAAATATGTCTCTCTTCCCTCCTCTTTTCTTTGTATCAATCTCCTCTTTTCTTTGTATCTACTGAGTCAAAAAATAATGTTGCCAATTATAGACCTATATCCAAGCTCTCCACCATTTCAAAACTCTTCGAATCCATTGTCAAAGAGGAAATGTTTTTTGCTGTAAAGAAAGTTATATCCCCATATCAGCATGGATTTATGCCTGGTTGCTCTACAATTTTCAATTTAGTTTTTTTCACAGAGTACTGCTTATCTGCGTTTTAGGATGGATTTCAGGTCGTTAGAGATTAGGAGAAATATTTTATCTCTTCTTTTTGTACATGATATCATAACCGGTATTGTTGATAGTCCTGAACTGTTATCTATACAGACTTTGCAAAAGCTATTGATAAAGTCTCCCATTCTCTCTTAATCAAAAAACTTCGATGGGTTGGATTTCATTCGGGCTTTCTTAGTTGGTTGACTTCATACTTATCTAATAGGCAGTGTGTCGGAACCTTTGATAATGTTAAATCCTACCCATATATGGCTACGTCGAGTATCCCGCAGGGCAGCATTTTGGGGCCCTTATTATTTATCATTTTTATTAATGACATCACTACTATTTTCAAAAGCTGTAAATGCCTTTTGTATGCCGATGACCTTAAGGTTTTTCTTAGAGTAAATAACTTGGCCGATATTGAATCCCTTTAATACGAAATTTTTAAACTTAACAGCTGATGTCATAAAAATTGTCTCTTCTTGAATCTGGACAAGTGCATTTTTATGTCTTATTCTAGGTCTCAAAATCTCACCCAATCATCTTATTGCATTGATGGTACTAAGTTATTACATTTGAAGCAGTTTAAAGACCTTGGTGTTGTCTTTGATGTCAAACTCACTTTAGTTCCACATTTGGATTATATTGTACCAAAGGCGTAGGCAATGCTAGCTTTTATACGTCAAAATGGCTCTTGTTTTTGTGACCTTATACGTTTATAGTCCTATTTACAAGTCTAGTCCGCTAGAGACTTGAGTATGCGTCCGTCGTTTGGAACCCATTTTATGAGTCCCATAAGTTTTGACTTGAACGTATCCAAAAATCATTTACCCGGTTTGCTCTGCGGTCCCTTAATTTTGAAGATTCTCATATAGTGCCTGTTGCCAATTAATTGGTCTTAAGTCGTTAGAGATTAGGAGAGATATTTGATCTCTTCTATTTGTACATGATATCATAACCGGTATTGTTGATAGTCCTGAACTGTTATCTATGATTAATTTTAATATTCCTACTAGAGTACTTAGAAATTTTTGTCCATTCTATTTGGACTTGTGTCGCACTTATTATACATCCAATGTGCCTATTTTTAGAACTCTTAATTTATTTAATGTTGTAAATTCTAATCTTAATCTGGATTTCTCTATTTCTAAAAATCGGATGAAAAATGTATGAAATACTTTTTTGTAAATTTTTGTATTTAGTTTTTTTATATGTATATAATGGTCTGTAAGAAATATTTGTTTCATAGACTTAATAAATAAATAAAAATAAAAAAAAGTAAAAAAACACGTTACTTTAATTTTCTACCACTTAGTTTTAAGTTCTGAGTACTCAGATTGTGTGCAGGACTTCTTAAAACTAAAATTTAAAATTAGTGATAAAATTAAGGTGTGGCCAACAGGCCGCATTGACAGTTTTACATGTGAATTTTTTTCGGAAGAATTTTAATGTTCTCAGTATGCAAATTACAGGACTTGTAAAAATTAAAATTTAAAAAAAAACTTAATAAAACCCTCTTTATGGTAAAAATGTGAACAATTCAAAATATTCAAAATCACGATTTATAGAAGCCGTCAAACTTTCAAAGACGTTTATCTTCAAACTTGTTTTATGTGGGCTAGCACTTTGTTGTCTCGAACCCTTCAATTGTTAAAAAATTTGGCTTAATCTTTTTAAAACATTATTAGTTTTAGAATAAAATCACAAACTGAAACTTTATATGAAAGCTAATTATCTCGATGTAGCAATGATTTGACTTCACTAAAATTCATTAATTGCTACATCAAGGATTTCACCTTCATTGAAATGTTTCTGAGTGACTGAAAGAATGCTATTCCTTTCAGCACTAAAACCAAATATTTGTTAACTGCACAGACAACGAAACAACTACATAAATAACAATAACAACAATCTTAATGTAGTTGCCAGAGGCTAAATGTGGTTAAATATTTTTTGCAGAGATTGTGTGTATCTTTCATTTTGAATGTGTGTATATTTGGCAGATAAAAACAACCCAGTGAACTAAAACTATCTTTTTTGAATTAATTAATAAACCTTTTCGGGTAGAGAAGTTCATTTTCGGCACTCATAAATGAACCCTTTTGGATTCATTCATCGGACTAAAATGCCTCTCAAAAGAAAATCTTGTTTTGTTCAAAAACGAGTTAATAAACGAACCATTGAAAACCACTTTTTCGGCACTCACAAATGAAACTTTTTCAATCATTTATTGTCTTATTACACTGCAAGACACTCCTAGCCGAAACATTAACACATTCACAAAAAATTTTAGTATTCACTAACACATATGCATGGTATTTTGTTATTAAAATGGTGGTACAAAATACTATTAGTTATTAAACCTATTATTTAACATGCAGCAATTCAGTTGTACATCGCTGTTTTCTCTTAATGGTAGGGTAGACAGAGACAAATGATATTCTTTGTGTTCTACTTGTCTTTGTCTTGTTCTTTCTTATGAGAAAAATAAATTTGATGTACACACAATTTAGAAAATTTTCAAACGAACGATTTATATCGTGTAACAGCACGTAAGTACTTTTAATTGTGAAACATATTAAATAAAATATTACATATTATTTTAAGACTTTATAATATGAATAATTATATTTTAAGACTTTTTTAGTTAAAAAAACGAAGCTGGTGGTCGTCAAGTGCAGGTGATAGCTGCTGCTCCGAGTGCTACTGGCATACCAATGACTGCTGCTCCACAACCGCAGGCTCAAGCTAAACCAGCATTCACCTCTACGGCTCAACAAAATGGAAATATTACGACGACTTGCTTTGCGTACTGCTAACTTTGGCATTCAGCAACAAACTTTGGTGCAACAAAATACTTCGCCAACAAGTGTTTGACCATGGCCATAGCCAATCCGATTGGTCTCGCCCAACAAGCAGGAGCTGCTAGCATGCCTATCACAAATACTTTTACTGCTATTACACACAGTGTTTCTAAGTGGATTTGTTAATGGAGCTATGCAGCAATTTTCAATATGCAATTTTCAATAAAATTTCAAAAAATAAATGTGTTCATATAGTTAAAAAATAATAGGAAATTAACCAGGCATTTAAATGGTAGATATAAATGGTGTACTTGGTATAACAAATAGTTAATTACTTAGTCATTTCATTGTACTTTTGCCATATAAATAAATTATTTAAGTTTAACCCACTATTTAACTTATTGCTTTAACTGGCAAGTTTGACAGATATTTTCAGTTATTTAACTTATTATTTAACTGATTGGATTTACAGGCATATAAAATGTGTAAGCAAGATGACTATGCAATTTAAACTTCTGAAAAAGTATGTGCAAGAAAAGGATACATAATCACACGTACACAAATGTTTTGGTATTAGAATGTTTGTTTTTAAGCTCAAAAAATTTTGTTAATTGAAACATAATCGCGAATAACATTGTAAACAACATTTTTTTAGTGTTTTTTTTTTTAATACCTGTTGGAATCACTCTCTTATATCATATACAAACAGAAATGAGTAAGCAGTTGAGCAGTTTGTTGTATTTTTATCGCATACCAAAAAAAAATTAATAAAAATCAATAAAAGTGCTTGTAAAATGAATAAAAGTGAACCATTGCAATTTTGTCGTTTCCAACGTTATTCGCTAGAACGCTTCAATTATTTCACGAATTTTATATTCTCTAGAAAGACAATTGATCATACAAATTAAAAAAAAAATTTACAAAAAGATGTATACCCGAAAACGAACTCAAAACTATCACTTTACGCAAAACCATTGCAAATGGTTCAGTGGGAATATTTTTAAGTTGTTGTATTGTGTGAAGCATACCAACAGATATATTTCAGATTTTATATTTCTTTGTGTAAATATATAAACAAAGAATGAAAAACCAACAACAATTGCTTGTGCATTAACTGGATTGCTTGTGCAATAAAGAACTGTTTTCACAATTCCTAGAATTTTTTGTATCTAAGTATTTATGCTCAAGCATAAATTGATTGAATAGTCGGCATGTGGTCGTGCAATCAGAGTTAATTAACTTGTAATTTATAATATTTATGTTGAGTAATAAATCTCTTCAACACCCAGACAAGCCGTATGCATATTAAAAGGATGCACAGTAGACTGTCCTTGCATTTGCATGAAAAATTTAAATATTTCAAAAACGAAAAATATGACTAGTTGCAAACGTTACGTTTAGGATAAAAACCAACATGTGTTGATATGAGTTCGATAGGAGTACGTCGAGTGACCGCGAGTTGAGGGTTTTGTTTTAAGGGGATGGTCCTGTTTTAAAGCCGAAAAAAGGCATATTTTCATGATTTTTTTTTTTTTAGACATGAATAGAGTTGGTGTATTTATTTCATATACATACATGTTATAGTTTGACTTCTTAAGTATATTTGGAAAAAATAATTAAAAATTATCTATAAATAAATCCGTGGCTGCGATTTTTCGGAGTCGCCTCGAAAAAAAGTTGTTTTGCGGTGAACACGATTAGAGGTTAGCGGATCATCTAAAAAAAAAATTCAAAATTAGTTTAAAAAGCAATATGTTTCCCGAGGTAATACCGAAGAGTTTTTTAATTTAAAATTAATAAAAAAAAATATTTTTTTTAAGAATCTTAGTTTTTTACGTCATTTTTTGTGATTTTCTACTTTTTTCCGTTTTTTGGCCATAACTCCTAAGCCATACATCCTAAAAGGACGATTTATGCACCAAATTGTTCGTCAAGCCTCTGCCTACAAGACTGCATTCATTTCTTAGGTTTTTTTTTTGTGAATTTTTTATTTTTTATTTTTTCGCCATCAAATTCGCCCTAAAATCCAAACTACACCTCTGACAAGAACGAATTATGCATCAAAATGATCACCATGGCATCGTCCTTAAGGGGGGTACTTCTTTGTTGAAATGCATTTTGCTCTATCTCTTGTAGTTTAGGAGTTGTAGAACACTTTTTGGAGTGGTAGTTGGACAAAAACATGTGGTTTTTTCGTCATAACTCCCAAAACATACATCCTACAAGGACAATTTATGCACCAAAATGTTTGTCATTAAAATACCCACACGACTGCATTCTTAGAAAAAATATTTTTTTTCAAGAATCTTGGTTTTCTACGACATTTTTTGTGATTTCCTACTTTTTTCCGTTTTTTGGCCATAACTCCTAAACCATACATCCTAAAAGGACGATTTATGCACCAAATTGTCGTCAAGCCTCTGCCTACAAGACTGCATCCTTGGAAAAATTCTCAAAATTATATAACATGTTCGAAGTATAACATATGCGAAGGTTTTGCGAAAAGTGATAGTTTTGAGTACGTTTTCGGGTAGACTTTTTTTTAGTGAATTTTTTTTTTTCAGTTCTCTCTCACCTTAAAAAAAACTCTCACCTTAAGCAAAACATTCGCTTATGGTTCAGTTCTCTTATCATTTTAGCAGGAAACAATTACTTATAAAAGAACCATTTCTTATTCATGCATAAGTTCAGAAATTAATAATAAATGTTATTTGTTTTTTACATTCTAATGAGCGAGGGCCCTGGATATATTGCAACTAAACATATTCAATTAGAGCATATTATCGAAGTGAAATAATAAGACAATTTATGATTGAAAAAGTTTCATTTGTGAGTGCCGGAAAAATGGCTTATTAACTCGTTTTTGAACAAAAAATATTTGCTTTTGAGAGGCATTTTAGTAAAACGAATGAGTCCAAAAGGGTTCATTTATGAGTCCCGAAAATGAACTTTTTAACACGAAAAGGTTCATAAATGAATTTAAAAAAAGATAGTTTTTAATTACTGGGAACTTTTCGAAAAAATTTCATTTGTTTAAAATTTGTTTAGTTTGTAATAAAAAAATATCTTATAAGCTCAAATTTGAAAAAAATTGCGATGAAATGTTGGTAAAATATTTTTTTAAAAAAACAGTATATACAAATCGTCGGCCTAGTTCTTACACGACGTAAGTCAAAATTATCTATTGTTCAGGAGGCAAAGAAAACTGTTTATTATTTGTATGAAGCTCATACGATAATGTATTGTTTCAAACGTTCTACCTCCTTGTTTTTCATACAAACATTAAAAACTAAAAAAGGACATAGATGTAGTTTTGACCAATCTACCTAAACAGCTAATAAACGTTACTTTGCCCAATTTTGACTTCCATCATATCAGAATTAGGGCGATACGATGCAACAAATAATGCTATTACGTTGAATAGCTTCGCCGTTATGAACTTTTTTAATAGAAGTATAACATTTTAAAAATTTCTAGTTTGAGCATTTTTACAAAAAAAATCGCTCAAAACTCAAAAATGCAAAAATTTTAAAACGACATTACGGGTGGCTATGTCAAATAAAAATAAATCAAATAAAATTAGTTGCTTAAAAAACAAAATTTATATAAAAAATTTTCAAAAAATTTAAAGGTACTTTTTGTTTGATTTCAAAGAAATTTGTACGCTCATTTGTTTGTATTTTATTTGATTTTTTTTTTATAAAATTATATAATAATAAAAAATACAAAAATTTTGCTGCATTTTTAATAAAATATTTTCATTTTAGGAACAATCGATCATCTTAATATATATAAGGCAAGCAAGCTGCTTCGTGCCCAGTATCTCTCAAACTGTTCACCCTGAAAGTATGCACATCTTAATAAATAAAAGGCAAGTATGGTGCTCCGCACACACTATTTTTCAAAATGTAATTATTTTTTGACAGTACAGTACTTTTAGAAAACAAACTGTTCTCAAAAATGTTCAGCCTGAAAGTATGCACAGAAAACGTGTAAGATACTTGTCAGTGACAATATTGGGTTTTTACAATAGTACATTTTTGATCTATCTACCTTTTCAACACTGCTTCAATTCGTAAAGTGTTATTTAAAGTGGTACATTTGCATTTTTCAAATAGCAATTGATAAAAAAAATCAAGCTTAAAAAAGAGAAAGAAGTGCTTTCGTCAAATGGCTCCAAAAAGAAAGTGTGCGGAGGACCTGTCGTAGGACAGGCTTTTAAACTAGTCAGATTATAAACCGCGATGCATTTTAAAATATGTTTCTCTGTTTTAAGAATGCACCACGAAATGATTCTTTTTAAAAAAATCTGAAATTTTGTCCTGTTGGATTGGCCAAATATGACACTGTGCGAAGATAAATATGCATTCAACACAAAATAATTGCTTGTGTCTTCTTTTAAGGATATAAATTGAGGTTAACAATTATCGAACCATAAACGTTTCAATTTTAAATTTGCTATAAAACCTGTTAAGGTTTAGCAATCAAGTAAATAAATAAATAAATAAACGTTTGATGTTAAAAAGTAATGGCTTTAGTTAACTCAAGTTTAATTCATAGCTCACTTGAAGAGCTTGCATGATATGCGTTGTCTTACTTTGATTTCTTCTTTCCTTTTTTAATTAAATGAAAATAATATTTCTGCAGATGTGGAATTTATTTTAAATATGTTTTGGCGTGGTTGTCATTCGAACTCTCTCAAGTTTAAAATCAGAGCGTGCGTTTAAAATTAAAGATTAAATTTTGCCTTGACAAACTGTGACCAAACCTTACTGTCACCAAAGTAAGAACTAATGAATTAAAAACATGTCTGAATATTGAAAAAAGCATATTGTACAAAAAGTAAATACATTTGTCTACAATTTTCCAACATTTTAATTTCTTTTTTAGTAGATAAGTACACATTTAATTGAAAAAATTATAAGTACATACATCAATTCTGTTCAAAATGTCAGGAGCTTTGCTTCGTCATATTCCTTTTATTTGCAATTCTTTTGTAAATGATGTGTAACCAAAGTATTCAAATAGTTTCGCACAAGTTCTATTAACTGCTAGGTTAATTTTGGATAAATATATTTTGGATAACGTAGCTGTTGCGAATATTGAAAATTCAAGTTTGAAAATTCAAGCAATCGTTTTGGCACACTTGAACCAGAAAACTTGTGAAGAACTTTTCGAAAAAATAAACAAAAACGCTTTGACCTACGAACAAAGCTGTCTAAATCTGATATTTTCATTAGCCATCAATGTCAGCAACAGCTATAGCAGCATACTTATTAGATTGTTTTTGCTTGTCGATGTTATTGCTGTTGCTGTCATTGTTTTTGTTTTTGTTACTCTCAAAAGCCGTCAACAGCTAACCACAAAAGTCGCTGAAACACATGCACTTGAATGACATGTTGTATGAACTCCTAGTAATCAAGGATATCAAACAGCAGCAGCAGCAGCAACATCATAGCTCAGAACAGCAACGACAACGACATCATCATTATTGCTCAGTTAAGCGTGTGGCTGGCTCCTAGACCGGCCCTCACATGCCAACGCTTTTTCCCTTACATCCCAACAACAACAAAAACTACAACAAGTTAATAGCAGCAACAATGACCGCAACAACTGTCGAAATTGCTGATAACAACAACAATATGAAACAGCAACTATTGTGAATTGCAATTTCCAAGCAAATGATTTTCAGTTTTAACACATTTTTCAATATTTCTGCATCCATTTTGCGCTTTTGGTGCATTTTTCGATTCATATCCTGTTGCCTGGATATCTGCATGTGATGTTCTAACGTTTCCTTAGCAATATTTCGACAGCTTCAACAATTGTTTTTGTCAAAGCAGCAGCAGCAGCAGATAGCACCAATAGTCGTCACGTTGACAACTGAGCAGCAATTCTAAACGCAACATTTGTATTTGTGTTGATCACACATCTACTGTTGATGTATGCTGCATGTTGCATGGTGCATGGAATAGCGAAATGTTCTTCTTGGTTTTGTTTTTGTTGTTGTTGCTGTTGTTGTTGCTATTGTTATGTGTTGTCATCAATATATGTCTTGAGTTGGATTTTTGTGTGCTGCACGTTGATAAACATAATTTTTTTTAATGCAAAAAAGAGAATCTGTCGATAAAACGTTGTCATATTTTTAGGTGTAAGGGAAGAGTAGGAACTGAGAAATGCAGAAAATGTATTTTGCTATAAAATATGTCAAAATGATTCGTGTTCATGGTGTCGACAAAACATTAAAATAATGCTATTCTAACAAATCAACAAATATAAAGACACAAGCTAAAGCAACTTTTATGGTCCTTAAAAATGCTTCTATAAAATAAATCGAAGTTGAGAGATGAGGTTTAATAGTATTTCAGCAGAACATATCATCGCTGCGCCTTCAAAAATGGTTATATGTTTTTCAGCAACTTTTCAGGAGAGCAAAAAAACTGATTTTTTTCAGAGCATTTCTACTACTGCACATAGCTGTTTTGATCACTTCTAAACCAAAAGAGCTCTAAAAAACAGCAAATGCAGAAATATGGGCCATAGATAGTGTAAATAAAATCTTAATATATAAAAGGCAAGCACGCTGCTCCGTGCCCAATATCTCTCAAACTGTTCAGCCTGAAAGTATGCACATCTTTATACATGAAAGGCAAGAATGCTGCTCCGCACACCGTATTTCTCAAACTGTAATTATTTTTTGACAGTAAAGTACTTTTACAAGACATACTGTTCTCAAAAATGTTTAACCTATAAGTATGCACAGAAAATGTGTTTGATACTTATCAGTGACAATATTGGGTTCTTACAACAGTACGTTTGACTGTTCTTCTACCTAACTACCTCTTTGTTTTATCCTGTGACGAATTTAATAAAATTATTTTGATTCGTTTTGAGTCGATTGTACTAAAAAATATACACCGCGAAACGACGCCTGAGTTGCTACGTATATGATGATTGCAGGCCAGTTTGTTAAGTTGTATATGAATACGATTGTTGAACTAACTTTTCAACACTGCTTCAATACGTAAAGTGTTACTAAAAGAGGTACATTTGTATTTTTCAAAAATCAATTGAAAAAAAGTTAAGCTTTTAAAAGAGAAAAAAGTGCTTCCGGCAAATGGCTCCAAAAAGAAAATGTGCGGCGGACCTGTCGTAGGACAGGCTTTTATACTGGTATGCAATAAAAAACAAAATTTACAAAAATCACATAACCATTTTTGCAGGCGCAACAACGATATTTAGAATAGATAATATTAATTTTAAAGCATTTTATTTTATTATTTTATTCAGTTTGAGACAAAATTCTGACACCTGTAATAATTTACTTATTCGTAGGGAAATGTATCCGGTTTAACGGTTATAACGGATCTTATCAGCCAAAGTACAGCTGATAAGGTTCATTGCTATTGCTAAGTATGATGCGCCAAATTAGTGCGTTAGTGGAAAAATTACGAAATTTGCTCTCTTCTTTGTATTTATAGAGCTTTCTTTTGTATGGTGATTTAGAGTGAAATTTTACGTATAAAATTTTTGTTATAGGAACTAACACCCTAACACTAAGTTTTTTGGGACATTTTAACACCAATTCTAAATAAGAGAG
Organism: Dichetophora obliterata; assembly: GCA_963920525.1. Taxonomy (NCBI): domain Eukaryota; kingdom Metazoa; phylum Arthropoda; class Insecta; order Diptera; family Sciomyzidae; genus Dichetophora; species Dichetophora obliterata. The sequence continues at coordinate 264,388,965 of OY986437.1, read as the reverse complement.
AAATTAACCCTTAAACGCTTTTTACGTTTTCATTTTTTTTTTTTTTTTTGCATTCAAGTTGGTTTTTGAGCTTTGCTGTATTTAGAGACTTATAGTAGAATTTTATGGGAAATATTTTTGTGAAATATTTTAACCCGTTATATCCCTGTTTTATTGGTCTTATTTGTCCTTTATCAAATACAGGTCAAAAAAGACCCATACATTGAAGAGTTAGACGGTTAAAATGTTGCACGAAAATGTTCCTCGTAATATTTTACATAAATGTGCTGAACACATCCTATACCAAAAACGTAAAGGTCACATGGTTTCGTTTGCCGATTCCTTATGAGAATGTTCAAAAAGGGGATAAATAAGACCCCCTCTAAAATAAAACTCAGACGTAAACTTTCAAAACGCCGACACACGTATGTTTTTTTTTTTGTCCCCTCCATCAGAATGCGTTGGTGGAACCTTGTTATTTTGGAAAAAAAATGATTTTGTTGTTCAGTGTTATGAGCCATGTTTCTTTAAATTGACATGAAAATGTCTTTGCTAAATATTGTTGTTGCCATGGCTGTTACATCAAATGAAAGGTAATTTTTTCAGCTGACTTTTTACTTAAGATACCTTATCGATTTAGTTAAAAAAAAATTATGAACGATTACCCAAAACCTTATGTATTTGCTTAAAAAAATGTGTCTCCGGTTATGAGCCACCCCAGAAATCAGTTGGAAATCAAATAATTTGTAATTAGATCGACACAAATTCAAAGATTATGAATAAATTTTATTTTATTAACGTTTTCTATATGACCTTGTTATTTATTATGTTGATTTTCTATGATTTAAATACAAATTCTAACATTCGTTAGAGCAATTAATTGTTCTAACCTGGCCTAAGGCTCAATAAACGATTTTAAACTATCAAACAACTAGAATTTGTATTTAAAATCAAGAATGATTCAAACTTTTATTTAATTTTATTTTTTTATTAAAAAAGGAACATTCAAAAGCCATCTAGAATCATAAAGTTGGATTTCCATGTGATCTTTTTTATCTTATCTTATCTTATCTTATCTTATCTTATCTTATCTTATCTTATCTTATCTTATCTTATCTTATCTTATCTTATCTTATCTTATCTTATCTTATCTTATCTTATCTTATCTTATCTTATCTTATCTTATCTTATCTTATCTTATCTTATCTTATCTTATCTTATCTTATCTTATCTTATCTTATCTTATCTTATCTTATCTTATCTTATCTTATCTTATCTTATCTTATCTTATCTTATCTTATCTTATCTTATCTTATCTTATCTTATCTTATCTTATCTTATCTTATCTTATCTTATCTTATCTTATCTTATCTTATCTTATCTTATCTTATCTTATCTTATCTTATCTTATCTTATCTTATCTTATCTTATCTTATCTTATCTTATCTTATCTTATCTTATCTTATCTTATCTTATCTTATCTTATCTTATCTTATCTTATCTTATCTTATCTTATCTTATCTTATCTTATCTTATCTTATCTTATCTTATCTTATCTTATCTTATCTTATCTTATCTTATCTTATCTTATCTTATCTTATCTTATCTTATCTTATCTTATCTTATCTTATCTTATCTTATCTTATCTTATCTTATCTTATCTTATCTTATCTTATCTTATCTTATCTTATCTTATCTTATCTTATCTTATCTTATCTTATCTTATCTTATCTTATCTTATCTTATCTTATCTTATCTTATCTTATCTTATCTTATCTTATCTTATCTTATCTTATCTTATCTTATCTTATCTTATCTTATCTTATCTTATCTTATCTTATCTTATCTTATCTTATCTTATCTTATCTTATCTTATCTTATCTTATCTTATCTTATCTTATCTTATCTTATCTTATCTTATCTTATCTTATCTTATCTTATCTTATCTTATCTTATCTTATCTTATCTTATCTTATCTTATCTTATCTTATCTTATCTTATCTTATCTTATCTTATCTTATCTTATCTTATCTTATCTTATCTTATCTTATCTTATCTTATCTTATCTTATCTTATCTTATCTTATCTTATCTTATCTTATCTTATCTTATCTTATCTTATCTTATCTTATCTTATCTTATCTTATCTTATCTTATCTTATCTTATCTTATCTTATCTTATCTTATCTTATCTTATCTTATCTTATCTTATCTTATCTTATCTTATCTTATCTTATCTTATCTTATCTTATCTTATCTTATCTTATCTTATCTTATCTTATCTTATCTTATCTTATCTTATCTTATCTTATCTTATCTTATCTTATCTTATCTTATCTTATCTTATCTTATCTTATCTTATCTTATCTTATCTTATCTTATCTTATCTTATCTTATCTTATCTTATCTTATCTTATCTTATCTTATCTTATCTTATCTTATCTTATCTTATCTTATCTTATCTTATCTTATCTTATCTTATCTTATCTTATCTTATCTTATCTTATCTTATCTTATCTTATCTTATCTTATCTTATCTTATCTTATCTTATCTTATCTTATCTTATCTTATCTTATCTTATCTTATCTTATCTTATCTTATCTTATCTTATCTTATCTTATCTTATCTTATCTTATCTTATCTTATCTTATCTTATCTTATCTTATCTTATCTTATCTTATCTTATCTTATCTTATCTTATCTTATCTTATCTTATCTTATCTTATCTTATCTTATCTTATCTTATCTTATCTTATCTTATCTTATCTTATCTTATCTTATCTTATCTTATCTTATCTTATCTTATCTTATCTTATCTTATCTTATCTTATCTTATCTTATCTTATCTTATCTTATCTTATCTTATCTTATCTTATCTTATCTTATCTTATCTATCTTATCTTATCTTATCTTATCTTATCTTATCTTATCTTATCTTATCTTATCTTATCTTATCTTATCTTATCTTATCTTATCTTATCTTATCTTATCTTATCTTATCTTATCTTATCTTATCTTATCTTATCTTATCTTATCTTATCTTATCTTATCTTATCTTATCTTATCTTATCTTATCTTATCTTATCTTATCTTATCTTATCTTATCTTATCTTATCTTATCTTATCTTATCTTATCTTATCTTATCTTATCTTATCTTATCTTATCTTATCTTATCTTATCTTATCTTATCTTATCTTATCTTATCTTATCTTATCTTATCTTATCTTATCTTATCTTATCTTATCTTATCTTATCTTATCTTATCTTATCTTATCTTATCTTATCTTATCTTATCTTATCTTATCTTATCTTATCTTATCTTATCTTATCTTATCTTTTCTTATCTTATCTTATCTTATCTTATCTTATCTTATCTTATCTTATCTTATCTTATCTTATCTTATCTTATCTTATCTTATCTTATCTTATCTTATCTTATCTTATCTTATCTTATCTTATCTTATCTTATCTTATCTTATCTTATCTTATCTTATCTTATCTTATCTTATCTTATCTTATCTTATCTTATCTTATCTTATCTTATCTTATCTTATCTTATCTTATCTTATCTTATCTTATCTTATCTTATCTTATCTTATCTTATCTTATCTTATCTTATCTTATCTTATCTTATCTTATCTTATCTTATCTTATCTTATCTTATCTTATCTTATCTTATCTTATCTTATCTTATCTTATCTTATCTTATCTTATCTTATCTTATCTTATCTTATCTTATCTTATCTTATCTTATCTTATCTTATCTTATCTTATCTTATCTTATCTTATCTTATCTTATCTTATCTTATCTTATCTTATCTTATCTTATCTTATCTTATCTTATCTTATCTTATCTTATCTTATCTTATCTTATCTTATCTTATCTTATCTTATCTTATCTTATCTTATCTTATCTTATCTTATCTTATCTTATCTTATCTTATCTTATCTTATCTTATCTTATCTTATCTTATCTTATCTTATCTTATCTTATCTTATCTTATCTTATCTTATCTTATCTTATCTTATCTTATCTTATCTTATCTTATCTTATCTTATCTTATCTTATCTTATCTTATCTTATCTTATCTTATCTTATCTTATCTTATCTTATCTTATCTTATCTTATCTTATCTTATCTTATCTTATCTTATCTTATCTTATCTTATCTTATCTTATCTTATCTTATCTTATCTTATCTTATCTTATCTTATCTTATCTTATCTTATCTTATCTTATCTTATCTTATCTTATCTTATCTTATCTTATCTTATCTTATCTTATCTTATCTTATCTTATCTTATCTTATCTTATCTTATCTTATCTTATCTTATCTTATCTTATCTTATCTTATCTTATCTTATCTTATCTTATCTTATCTTATCTTATCTTATCTTATCTTATCTTATCTTATCTTATCTTATCTTATCTTATCTTATCTTATCTTATCTTATCTTATCTTATCTTATCTTATCTTATCTTATCTTATCTTATCTTATCTTATCTTATCTTATTTTTAGTTAGAAAGAAAGAGCATGCGACCCCTACCTCAAGGTGTTGACGAATGTGAGTGTGAAACAGACACACTTTTTCCATTTTTATAGCATGTGATATCCCCTGTGATTTCATGAGATACTAGAGGATAGAAAAAGTTCATAAAGAAAAATTTTTCAAGAACAGTGCTGTCTTTGATCCATTAGACTTCTTTGGTGTCGGCATAAAAGTTGGTACACGGTTAAAAATTTTGGACTACTTTTTAATCCAAACTTAGGTTTAAAGAAATTTTTAATCCAAAAAGTACTATTTTTAGTCCCTACTTTAGTTTAATTTAGATGGGTCTCAAACCCACGTTCCTGAAAGGAACTTAATGATGCAAAATAAATTCGTAATGATGCGAAGTAAGCGAAATTTTATTAACAACTGAGTTGGACGAGTGAATAAGGTTTTTGACCAGCACATCAGAATACGTGTGTTTAAATCACGAACTGGTCAGACGTTTTTTTATTTTAGTTTAATTTGGCTGGGTCTCAAACCCATTTTTTTGCATACTTGCTTTCGTAATGATGCGAAATAAGCGAACCTTTTTAACAACTGAAATGGACGAGTAGATAAGGTGTTGGACCAGCACATCAGAGGACGTGTGTTCAAATCATGATATGGGTAGAAAAGTTTTTTATTTTAAGTCGATATTTATATTGCTTTTTTAAACTTTTTGCGAACTAAAAACATCTTTTTTGGATCAGAAAATTTTAAACTTTTCCTTGGAATGAAAAATAATCTTTTTTGGTGTTTTCCTATATGTAATCCAAAAGAGTTTAAAATTCAGTCCAAGATTTTTAACCGTGTAGCTAAAATTAACTTAAATGATTAACATACACAAATAATTAAGTGTTTTCATTGAAATTTAAATTAAATGACAATGTTTCATCAAAAAAAAAGCTAAATATCAAATTTTGTAAACTGGCTCCCAACCGGGTAATCGAGTGGCACATAACCGGGACCGATAGCAATTTTTACATGACTTCGCATTTTTTATGATGTTCATATTCGCTCATATTGTTTCATAGTATTGAGCTACACGTCCCAATCCATATTTTTAGCAATAATACTAACGCTTTTTTAACGATTCACACCCTAATCTACCGCTTTGAAAAAAATTAATATTACTTTACTTACTATTTTTTTAACAGCTCTTTTGTTTTATATTAAGCAGCACGATGACACATTCTATTATCTATTCAGCGTGATGACACAACAAAACTGAAATTATGAAAAGTGTTGCCAATGACAGTACTAACTGTCATTGTCAGTGGACTGTCTCACAACCGGAAATGGCTCACAACCGGGAATGGCTCACAACTGGAGACATTACCCTACTTATTTTATGTTAAAATCTAAGAAAAACCTGTTCATTAGCATATGAGTACGGTGATTTTATTTTTGCCCTCAATTTCACTTAAAGAATTTGATTATCAAGATATGTATATAAAAGTTCACATTTTACGTAATAATCATATTAATAGCATATTAAAAATAACCACATATTACGTAATAATTCATATTTATTTTTGTAATAATCATATTTGTACATAAAGAAAACAAAAAATCAAAAACGCACATTTTAAAAACGTTTAGTAAAATTAATATTATTAAAAATATTTTACGCCATACAAAAATGAAAACGCACATTTTTAAATAGAAAAGTAAAACGAAACGTTTTTAAAACAACCACGAATATTTTACTATGATAAAGTTGGATAAAATTAATATTTTTAAAAACATTTTACGCAATGCAAAAATAAAAACGCAAATTTTTAAATAGAAAAGTAAAACGAAACGTTTTTAAAACAACTACGAATGTTTTACTATAATATAGTAGGTTAAAATTAATATTTTTAAAAACATTTTACGCCATACAAAAATGAAAAAACACATTTTTAAATAGAAAAGTGAAACGAAAAGTTTTTAAAACAACTACGAACGTTTTTCCATGTCATAGTAAAATTCACATACTTTGTTTCAAAACACTTGTTAATAACGAATTGTTTGTTATATATGTTTCATTGACTTATGTATTTGATATTTGTTCAGAAAATAATATATTTTTCATTCTCGATTTCATCACTCTGCAGTTTGCCTGCAAGAAAGTGAGATTCTACAATGTAAGTTTTTAAAATGAAAATAAACGTTTTACTATTTCGTTTTAAAATGTTCGTTTTTAAAATGAAAATAAACGTTAGAAGTGCAAAATCTGGGTTAAACATTTTTAAAAGTAGCTCGTTTCTGCCACTTTTGAAAATGTTGTTTTCCCTGAGTATGCATATTCATAATTATGTATATTGAAATTCAGAACGCAATCATATTCATATTTAAATTCGTGTTTTAATTTTAACTAACTATGTTCGTACTCATATGAAAAGTCATATGTATGTATGTATTTTAATATTCACATTCATATAAATAAAAAACAATAGCGGTATTCACGATTCAGTGCAATTAAGGACTTGAGCAGTTGTGCACTTGTGTGCATTTAAAAATTTTTTAGCTTTAAAAAGTGATGGTGGTGTGTTCACGATAACCTTACTGCACAACTGGCAAGTGCACTGAATCGTCAATAACCCTAATATAATGGCTATTTCAGCCCTTGAAAGGACTTTGACCGACTTTCTATTGGTCAATTATGCTGCGTCGTTGTCGATTTTTGAGTCGACGTAGACATTTAATTATTGTTAAATTTGTGTCGGCTAACACTTCGTGGCTACGACGAAAATTTATAAAATAAAAATATCTTTGGAATAGTTATCGAAAACGAAACGCCGATTTCACTTTTGCACTAGTCAACGTCGATTTGAGACGATATTGAATAAGGGTGAAAATAAGGGTGAATGTTTGAACACAAATTATCGAGAACTGGACTAACGAGTTTTACGGCGACTCGGAACAAGTATATGATCAAATAATTTGGCAAATGTGCATTGTTTCGAAACTGCGCTATAATTATTTACTTCACTTGAATATTTTATCTCTAATTCGTATTTATATTCATAATTATATTAAAATTCATATCCTCGTATTAATATTCAGGTTAAAAATGGTGTTTTCATTTAATTTCGTGTTCGTATTTATATACAAATTCATATTCATGTTTATATTAATATTTATGTTTTCGATCAAATTCCTATTCATTATTACATAAAAAATTCAAATTAAAATTCATATTTATATTTAATTTGATATTCATTTTCGTATTCATAATTATATTCATTATTCATGCAGTCACATTTTGGTATAAAAATTGTCCTTTTCCAATGTATAGTTAAGATTTTATAGCGAAAAAACACAAAAAAAATGCAAAACAATATTCAAACGATTATATATCCCAAACTATAAGAGATAGTGCGAAAAGAGCTCAGTTTGGAATCAAGATTTTTTCTATTGATAAGGCGAAAGTGAGGTTAGATGATATAAACTTATCTCATTACAAAAAATAAAAGAAATTATTTTTTTGTGTTGATTTTATATGATTTAAATACAAATTCTAAATGTTTGATAATTTAAATCATATTTGATTTTAAATACAAATTCTAGTTGTTTGATAGTTTAAAATCGTTTATTGAGCTTAAGGTCAAAGTTATAACAATTAATTGTTCTAACGAATCTTTACAATAGCAATAGCGTTTTTCAATATGAAAAGGAAAACATCACTAGCTGATTTTATTGCAATTTCGGCCCTGCTAAAGGCTTCACCAGAAATCTTTGTGATACGCCGTGAAAGCGCGCATTAGCGCACTGCACCACAGAGGCGATGAGATTTTAAGTGTCAATTTCTCAGTTTTTCTCCTATTTCATATTTTCATTTTTGTTGTTGTATTTTTGCTTTACTTTAGTCTTTATGCTTATGTTATTATTATGGAGTCCAACAGTCTATTGGAAATCTTCCACTAACAAAACATGGTTACTAAAGTTGTTTTTAGATTTTTTCTGATATATTTTCAGCCTATTTCTGTTTGGTCGTGCTCTATTTCTAAATGACCTTGTTATTTATTATGTTGATTTTATATGATTTAAATACAAATTCTTAATGTTTGATAGTTTAAATCATACTTGATATCTGATGTTGTTGGTTGAGTTTATGCTGGATCCCATATAGATGAAGTCCTTCGAACCAGGGCTGTGGAGTCGTCAAAAAATAGTTGCGACTCCAACCGCCAAAATTTTTAAAGTACGACTCCGACTCTGACTTCGACTCAGACTACGACCAAAGACAAAAATAAAAACCTCCTAAATTTAGTCAATTTTTAAAAGAAATTCTCAAGAGCAGAATTTTATTAAAATTATTAATTTATTATACACATGTTAATGAAATTTCCATTCTATATATTGTATTACTCAACTCATTTTTTACAAAGTTAAACATTGAAAATTCACTTTCAACCGATGCATTTGAAAACGGAAGAGCCAGTAACGAGGAGCTAATTTGCTTATTTTTGGAAATTTATTGAAAATTAATAATTGTATATCTGGAGTTCTATTATAGTGATAACAAATATTTACCCCTAAAATTTACCCTAAATAAAAAAAAATAACCTAAATCTAGGGTAAAATCTCCTAAACTGGCAGCACTGGTTTCCTTTCATGAAAGAATGAATGCAATGTTTTTATCAATACACATTTCTAACGAAAGAGTGTACAAACTATGTACATACATAGAGAGTATTCACACGGCAGAGAAAATATGCAAACAGTAATTGCATATAAAATGAACATGACGACGCTTGCAGCGAAGTTTTTTCTTTTTTGCAGTGACTTATCAAAATTGCTTTTACTTGTGAGAGAACGTTAATGCTATTGCTTGCTTCATTTTCTTCTTAATCATGAGAAAATGAAAACACAAGTTTATGAGTGACAATCAGGGTGACTGTTGAAAATTTTGAAAAAGGAGGAAAAAATCCGTTTTTTCAAAAACAAAAAGTCTCACAAAAGTCGCACATTTTTAACGTTTTTATTCTATCAAAAACACAACAAAAATCAACAAAATAAATAATTCGAATTAAATAAACTAAAAAATAATTCATTTCAAAAGATTTAGTCAACTTCTGTAAAAAAGGCAAATATTTGAAAATTGAAAATATTGAAAAAAAAAATTTGAAAGAATTTTTATTTTGGAAAATATTTGAAAAATTCTTTTTTAGCTTTTTTATCGACTCCGACTCTGACTCCACAGCCCTGCTTCAAGCCCTTGAAGGAGATATTGTCAACTGTAACGTGTATTCCAAGATGCTAGGACTGTTTGTTTGTTGACACCAAGTATTTCGTCTTATCTGCATTTACTGCCAGACCCATTCGACTTGGCTCTCTTTCTAATCTGGATAATGCTGCAGTAGTTTCTAATGAAACTACTTTTCTGTATTATAAGTCTTAGCCCTGTACCCTTTTCAAAAAATGTACGTTTCTGTAATAATTTGTACTTACAGTGGGTTGCGAAATTAATAGGGACATTTTTTTCTGGTTTTTTCGTCATAACTCCCAAACCATTCATCCTACAAGGACGATTTATACACCAACAAGTTTGTTAAGCCTCTATCTGCAAGACTGTATCCTTGGAAAAAAAATTAAAAAGAAATTAAAAAATTCTGTATATCACAAAATATTAACTTAATATATAACACAGTGACGCAATATTCAACTTTTTGACTCCAAAAAAAAATCACTTATCCCAGCCGAAAGTACTCGATGAGAGGAGAAAAGTAGTTTCTGGATTTTGCTAGATTGGTTGCCGTTCGTTTTTTATGAGCCTCTATAGTTTTTTTCGCCAAATTCGATTTTTCGTATATAAAAAAAGAAAATAAAAAAAATTGCAAAATTGTTTGTCAAGGAGTCGTCGTATGAAGTTAATATGTACTGGAAAGTTGTTCATAATTTTATAGGCTACATTTCTTTCCTTGACTGTTTGGTAAAATTTTCAAAAGTTCAAGAGCTGTAGTCGAAAAACGGAAAAAATCGGTGAAAAAAGTGGTTATTTTTTCGACATTTTTGAGGTTTTGAGCATGAAGATGAAATTTTTCCGACTTAATATATTCAGCATTTTTGTTGGCCGACTTTGCTGAAGCTACAACTTTGCTGAAGACTGCAAATAAAAATTCACAGCATTTTTCGAGCTATGGCCATGCGAAAAATAGAAGAAAATTGCAAAAAAGTGCTCAAAATCGAATTTGGCGAAAAAACTACAGAGGCTCATAAAAAACGAACGGCAACCAATCTTGCAAAATCCAGAAATTATTTTTCTCCTCTCATCGAGTACTTTCGGCTGGGATAAGTGATTTTTTGTTTGGAATTTTTGTGTAGTGTTAAGTAATCAATATATTATATTCAATAAAATAAAAAATTAAAAGGGCCAAATGGTGTTCAAATATTCCTAATAAAATATTATTATAAATAAATAATAATTACAGTGCCCAATATTGCAAACAAAATTGTTTCAAAGAGAAATTAACATTTTTAAAGTTGTCCGTATTTATTTGGCAACCCACTGTAGTTTATGTAGTGTCGGTCACAATTAAATATGTTTATACATATACATAGCTAAAATCCAAGATTTTTAAAGTATCTTACATGTGTTGTAAGTTACAAATAAAATTTATTTCTTGCAGTGTCAGAAACTCTAAAGTATTTTATGTAAAAAATTTCAGCTTATTTAGTCAACATCACAGTTCTATTAAGTTGTCATGTAGTGGCTGTCACAATTAAATTTATTTTGTCTTTGCTTCAATTATAATGGAACTACTTTTCCATATAGACATATAGGGTATTCACAATGTGTGCTATCATGTCATATTGTCCTAAAATTTTACAACTAAAATTTACAAGGTAAATAAATGCAAATAAGAAACAGCTGTTTGATTACGACACTTCAATAAACATAGCTTTCAGAGTTGTAATATATTAGTACTTTTTTATATGGAAGGCAACAATAAAATGTTTAAACTAGTGTTAAATCTTAGGACAATATGACATTATGACGTGATAGCACACCTTGTGAATACCCTAATAGTATCAGTTACAGTACATTCCATTTGAATTTTCATCCCACAAACTCTGGAAGCGTTCATATAAGTATGTTATATTCTTTTCAAATTCAACTGATTAAACGAAAATTGTGCCCTTCACTTATTTTACTCTGGTAGTCTGCCTTTATTTTCATTTAATGCAGTTAAGTAGTAGGTATAACATGAACCATTTTAGTTTTTGTAATTTTTAATAAGACATCATTCATTGTGCTAAAACCATTCAAAATCATTCATACACTAGATTTAAAAAAGTGTGATTTAAACTTTTACCCATTAATAGAACTTTATTTCATCATTATAACTCTATTGCCCATCAATGTAATAAACAAAATTTTCTGATATGAAATTCAGATAAATTCTATTAGATGAAAGCAAACATTTTTTATTCGTCTCATCGGAGATCAAAGAAAAATTTATTTCTCAAAAACACTTCGAAGCATGTTTTTTTTCATCCAAACTCTAACATCGCCTTCTTAAGACCAGACTAGCACAAGATGGACATTGCATTGAGAAAGTTGAAATTCAACTCACAAAACAAACACCAACGATAACTTTTGCTTTTATGCCAATGATACTGAAGCGAAACAACAACTTTATCAACAGCTACCACATCCAAAAGATGTGGCAAGAGTGGTACGTAAGAATGTATGCCATAGATGACAGCATATTTCCGGAAATAAACGAGTACGTTCGTCCTTGATTCGTTAATAGACAGTGTGTGAGTGTGAATCCATTAAGTAGTTGTGAAAAAAGATTTACTTACATTTCCTTTGACGTTGTCCTGCTTTCTTAGCAAATGCTTTCCCCAACAACGCTTGTGTGAGTGAAATGTGTCTTGGCTACGCTTCGCAACCCAGACACAACGTCACAGTTAATAGCAGTGATTTTAATATAGCTGTAATAGAGGTCGTTCGATGATAAAATTGCTGTTGACAATAATGAGCATGACTTCGATGGTTATTATGTTGATGACGGTTATTTTGGTGTTTCTTGTTTCTTCTTAAGATTCTGTTTGTGACTCAAACAAAATATGCGGTCATTTTTGCTGCGATTAGAATCGGATTTTATGGTATTTTACTGTCATCATTTCTGGGCATTATACATGGTTCAAGAGAAAAAATCTTTCAATAATGTTTATTTAGGAGAATAAATTTTCTAAATTAGCCTCTTTTAGATGCGGAAAACCAAAAGCAGCAAATAAAAAACAGACACAAACAGACTCACACGAGTACGCTCCATGAAACAATAAATAATCACCTACCAACTTGGTGAGCATTCACCATGAGTGCTGTTATATTTCTTAAATATCTTCTACTCCTAGCTCAACTGGACTGAATTTGTTTTTGAAATAAACAAGAAGGGACGCGAGCGGAAAAACAGTCACTCGAAAAGAAACACATTAGCGTTAATTAGTTGGGGTTGTGGTGAAATATTTCTAATGCCATGTGTATCCATACATTAATATACATTATATCAGCCATTATTTGGCATTTTCTGGTTTCACGTAGCTTATCAACTACTACCATAGAAAATGTTTCTATATGTAGCAACTTTAACAACATCAGTTCTTCATCTTTGTATATATTCTTCAGGGCGTGCGTATGTGGCTGAAGTCCTCCTAAACGGCAGCACCGATTTTAATGAAATTTTTTGTGAGTTTTTGTAGGTCTATGGATGGTTAAGATTCACAATTGGACCGGTAGGGGGCTAATAGCTGAAATTGGCTAATAGCTGAAACAGCCATAAGCTCGTAAACTATTCATACCATTAGCACCAAATTTTGTATAAAGAAATTTTCAGGTACGATGAGTATTTTGGCGCTTTGTAGCTATCGATCTATCTTTAACACCAGAGAGCACTATAGTACAAATCTTTTAAAAAAACTACTAAAAACTCATAGGTATTATACTATAGTATTTTTTAATTATATCACTAAAAGGTATCAATTAATTCAGTAAACTATCGTATTTAAGTTTAAGAGTGCACAAAGCGTTCATAAAATACTAACCGGGAAAGGTCGGGATTAAGAAGATTTTAATATTATTTCTTATTTCGTTTATCTTTTTCACATTTTCTTAGAGAAAGTATTCTCTTAATCATAGTTATCATATAAAGATCATATAAAGCATAATTAGTACTAATAATAATATAGTGAATAAAGCAATTCTTGTGTTGTATTTGTAATTTTTTTAAGTTAAAAATTGTCAATCATTTTAGCCTGAAAATAATTTACCATCAAAGCTAATATATTTATCCGAATATAAAAATTAATACTTTTTAATACCAATAATAGTTATTTGATACTTTTTAAATTCATAATAAAGAAATGCTCACAAAACAGTTTTTATAAAAAACTTTTTAACCAAAAAAAAAACAACAAACTTCAAACCACTACAAAGCAAAAAATAATTTTAAATTACTTTTCACATTAATATTTGGTCAAATTTGATAATTTTTTATATATAGTATTAAATTGAAAATCTTATTATTCTATTTTTTTTTCTATTTTGTATTATTATCATAAATATATTAATTTCTCCATGAATTAAAAAAACTTAAAAACCTTAAAGTTTATTTTATAAAAGTCTGGTTATATAAGCGCTGACTTTAAAGGTTTTTTATTCATGGAGAAATTAATATATTTATGATAATAATATAAAATAGAAAAAAGATATAATTTAATACTATATATAAATAAATTATCAAATTTGACCAAGACTTACTGTGAAAAGTAATTTAAAATTATTTTTACTTTGTAGTGCTTTTGAAGTTGGTTTTTTTTTTTTGTTAAAGTTTTTATTTCTTACTTTTAGAGATTATGATAACAATTTTTCCCATTCTTGTAACGAATTTTCGTACCCAAGTGTCAACATTAACTGAGAAGCAGTGTTTTTCTTATATTGCCACTCCCTTTTGTCCAATAATGCCCGCTTTCTTGACTGCAAATTTTCATTATTATGCCTACCCCTGTACCTAATTTCAGTATCCTAGTATCAATATTATTCGAGTTACGGCGTTTTCTAATATTGCCACACCTTTGTCGAACAACGCCCACTTTTTTGACCGTAATTTGTAGTAACTCTTCCAACCCCTGCACCTATTTTCAGTACCCTAGTGTCAATATTAAGTGAGGAACAGTCTTTTTTTTATATTGCCACGCCCTTTTGTCCAACAACGGCTTCTTTCCTGACCGCACATTTTCATAATTATGCCTACCAATGTACCTAATTTCAGTAACCTAGTGCCAATATTATTCGAGTTACAGCGTTTTTATTATATTGCCACGCCTTTTATTGAATAACGCCCACTTTTTTGACCATAATTTGTAGTAATTGTTCCTATTCTTGTACCAATTTCTAGTACCCTAGTGTCAATATTAACTGAGATACAGTAGTTTTCTTATATTGCCACGCCCTTTTGTCCAAACATGCCCTATTTCTTCACAGTAAATTTTCATAATTATGCCTACCCCTGTACCTAATTTCAGTACCCTAGTGTCAATATTATTCGAGTTACAGCTTTTTTTCTTATATTGCCAAGCCCTTTATCGAATAACGCCTACTTTTTTTAATATAACTTTTAATAATTGTGCCTACCCTTGTACTAAATTTCAGTACTCTAGTGTTAATATTATTCGATATACAAAGTTTTTCTTATATTGCCACGCCCCTGTGTCGAATACCCCCCACTTTTTTAGACGGGCACCTCCGCTTCTAATATATCTATCAGTTGACAAAAAATTGTGACAAAAAAAAAACCAACCAGCTTGAGAACTTCCTCCTTTTTGAAGTCGGTTAAAAAATAAGTCTAGTGTATTATATTACTGTGTATTGATAAAAGTCTAATTCCGCATACAAATTTTTTTTTAAACTTATCCTATAAAAATAAGTACTTTTATTTCTGTATAAAGCATATAAGAACATACATTTTTTAAGTTTGTGAGTTGGAAAATTTTTATACAGTTTGACTAATAGTCTCAAACCAACCTACAAAACTAACCAAATATGTTTGATTTGTCTTAAAAAATAAAAATTTTAGCTTCTCTTTTAATGTTACGATATTTGAAATGTTTTCTTCAACTTCAGGAATTTTTTTCCCATGAACTTGCTGTACGATTTATCCTGACGTATACGTTACCATCTTCACGGTCATCTTCTTCACTTTATTCATCCTCGCTATTTTCCCATGAATCAAAAATTATTGTCAGTAGCGCCTTACAAAAGTTTTCAGCTTTAATTTAACTTTAATGCAGACTTTAAATCGCATATCTGCAATACAACCTCATATTTACAATAAGGGTATTCACGATTCAGTGCACTTGCCTGTGCAGTTGAAGACTTGAGGACTTGTGCAATTGTGCAGTTAAGTTTTCGTGAACACACCACCATCACCATTTCAAAGCTGTCAACATTTTTCAATGCATACAAGTGCACAACTGCTCAAGTCCTCAAGTTGAAGGTAATAGTAGAAAAGCACTTGTGCAGATTTTTGACGTACGTATAATTTGTTTTTGTAAAGTGCACAAGTCCTCAAGTCCTCAACTGCACAGGCAAGTGCACTGAATCGTGAATACCCCTAATATAACTTCAAAATGTCTCAAATGCATGATATTGCATATTTGCAACTAAGCCATTTATTTTATGAAATGCATGTTACATTGTACAAAAAATTATCAAGCTTAAAGAAAATTAACTTATATTCTAAAATATTACTTACATTTGAACGTTTTTTTTGATATTTATTGTTTGTTCGACTCAATATTTCGGACAAACTAATTCTCCAATTTTACAAAAGGAGGCAACAACTAATAAAAAAGGTCTAAATATTTGTTTTTAAATCCCGTTATGAATATTAGCACAGCGTGTATGCAACATCTCTAAGAAGTCAACATCGCATATGTGCAATCCCATGCAACGAAGGGTTAACGCTTTTGATCACTGAACACAATAACGAGAACTCTTGCAACGAGTATATATCTTATAGATATATACTCGTTGACTCTTGTTACCCTGGTACTCGCTGATCTTGACTTTGGGGCTTAAACTCGCTCATATTTGCAGTGAAGGGATGGTAAAAAGATCATGATTGTGTGGCAAAGTTTATCGCCGACTTCAAAGCTTTGATATTCATGAAGAGACTTATATATTTATGTTACTAAAACAAATTAGAAAAAAATTTATATAATAAGATTTCCAATATGATAATATATATAAATAAATTATCAAATTTGATCAAGAAATTAATAAGTAAAAGTAATTTAAAATTATTTTTTACTTTGAAGTCATTTTGATTTCGGTTCCTTTTAAGTTCTTAATTCTTCCTCTTTAAAGAATATAATACATTTTCGATATAATTCTGCATTTAGCTTACTTTTTTCGCGTTTTTTTATAATTGGCACCATAAAATAGACCCCAATTCAAATAAGCCCCAATGAAATAAGTCCCAACAAAAATTAAATGAACACCAAACGAAAACAATTAAAAAAGCCCAAATGCAATGAAATAAGACCCAAATAGAAAATAAAATAACTCGCAAAATTTGGGGTTTATTTTATTACTAGCTGATATACCCGGTGTTACTCGTGAGTCATTTATATAAACATTTTAATATACACTTCTCGATTAAATTTTTTTTTTAATTTTGGAATTTTTAAAAACATGTTGAATTTAAAGTTTGACACCACTTTAAAAATATTAAAAAATTTACCGTGCTTTTTTTAACGATTACAGGAATAATTTTATTTCAGTTTTTTATTACAATTTTATTACAGTTTAAGCTTATAGCTTAAAGCTTAGGCCCCTATTATGTAAAATAACTCAACTTAAGTTGACTAGATTCAACTAAATTTTTTTCATATAACGTATTACATTTATTTTAGTTGAACCATGTAGTTTGCCTTAATCTTTTAAGAATTTTCAAACAACATAGTTCAACTGGAATGTATGTAATAAATTATGAGAAAAAAAATTAGTTGAATCTAGTCAACTTAAGTTGAGTTGTAATACATAATAGGGGCATTAGTATACTGTAAGAACGAAATTTTTTTCATTTAATTTTCAATTACAAACAATGTAGTTGAACATTTTTTTTTTGGTGGTTAGTACGCTGTTGAACCGAAAAATTTGTTCAATGGAGCTAAGCGTACAACCATGATTGGAGAGTTAAAATGTCTAAATTTGGCTGGCTTTTATATGTCGGTACATTTAGCTAGCGTGGAATCTTGACTTTCAAAAATATTGTTCAAATAGCACGTTAAGCTTAGTATGCTGTAGAAACGAAAATTTAAAATATAGACGTACTCATATAAGGAAGATATTTAGAATAGAGAATTTTAAAATGGCTGGTATGGAAAAAATAGATTTTTAGCTATAACTTTTGATTGGAAAAAGCTATTGGGGTAATTTTTTCACATAAATTATTTTTTAGACGTGAATTTTTTGTTTAAACTATAAAAACAGCATTTTGGATAAAAATTAATTTCGCGAAAAAAATCAAATTGTTGTTTTAATGACAAAAACAGTAAAATAATTTTTGCGCTGAACTGGAAGGTTTTTTGCAAAGAAATGATCGTACGTTACGCCAGTTTGGAAATGCCCACATTTTTCTTAGTAGTTCTGCTTTCTGTCTCCATACCTCAATATTACCTTATATCACCATTACAAAAAAACAACCATGCTTAATAATAGTCCATTTCCACCGAAGCTAAAACACGTTTTATCGCTATTTTGTTGTATCTCAAAACGCGACTGTTTACACCGCCTTTTTCACGTTCTAGTTTGACGTTTTTGCTTTTATTTTGCGCATGGTGCCAGTCAACACTTTAACAATATAGCAGTTTAGTAGAACTTAACAAATTTTACTGAATACCATTAATTAAGCTGCGTTCCTTTCGCCTTAATATAATCGCGATCACAAATTTTCTCAAAGCTACGGCAAGAAAAACGACTCGTAGAGGGCACTACCGTTGCAGTCAAATTTAAATTCAAACAAGCAATCATGATACAATAACTATTAGGTGTCATGAGAACGTGTGTTGTTCAAAACTGTTGTGAACTGTTATGGTAGCGATACCTTAGTGAACGATGTTTTTCTCTGAAGGTGTTTTACTCTAAACGTCAGAAAAATTGTAAATTATATAATTTAATTATTAATATTATGCAATTATATAAATAATATAAGTGCAATTGTTGGCTGCGCTGAATGCGTTCAATGTGTGTGACATACGTGGTTTGTTTTGTTTTCTTTTATTTAACATTCGATGGTGGCAGCTCGTGAGAAAATAAATAGCTGTCATGGCTACCTAATAGTCATTGTATCAAACAAACAAATAATTCAAAAAATGAAATGAGAACTCATAAAAATATACAGGTGCGGCACCTGTGTTTCAAATTTTTTAAAGGCTATATCACAATTTTATATGGATAGCAAAAATAATCCTATTTGTTATAGGATTATTATTTTTGTTTTTGCTTTGCATGTAAAAAAAAATAATTTGGATTATTTTGAAGCGAATGGAACGCAGCTAATATATTTTTATTTCGCTTCATGTAAATTAATGCTTTGTTAATAGTAACATAAATGATAATGTCCCATTTGAATAAAAAGTAGCATCTTCAGTTTTTTGTAGTAGGTACCAAAAAGTAAAGTGCTTCAAAAATGCTTGGATTCGGTATGAATAAAAATTTTGTTCGAAATTATATGGATACTAACTTCAAAAGTAGCATTTACCACAAAAATGCTATTTTTGTTCGTTGCAGCTTGTAAATTTTATTAGAGGTATTCACGATTCAGTGCACTTGCCAGTGCAGTTGAGGACTGAAGCAAATGTTTACTTGTGCACATTGAAAATTTTGACAGCTTTGAAAAAAGTGACAGTGGCGTGTTCACGAAAGTCCGCCAGTCTTCAACTGCACAGACGCACTTGTCTGTGAATCGTGAATGAAGTGAATCTGAAAAACGCTTTAAAATTGTCCATGGCCGATTGCCATGTTGGTAGTTTGCTTTTAACTTCAACAAATCTTCTTTTTGCTGCTAATTTATAACAAATTTAATAAATTCAATGAATTCAATTTATCTAAATAATTTATCATGCCATTTTAATTACTACTCAAAATCACTAGCAAACACTACTTTTATTCATACCAATCTGGCTAATTTGTAGCAAGTTCGAAACAGCTGATTTTTGTAATGTAGTAAAGAGCAATTTATTCATATAAACCAACTACTTTTTAAGGTTTCTTACTTTGAATTGTAGTAAAGTCGAATATGATACTTTTATTCATACTTGCAAACATATACGAAATATTATGATGCCTTTTTTTTCTTAGTGTATATTTAAGGATATTAATACTTTTGTTGCACACATTCAATGATGCGTTCCACTGTGCGCACATGTGCGGCTGACATTTAAGCTGTAAAATTTTTGACAACAACGCATTCACTTTTTTACCGTTTTAATATTTAATTTTATTATTCATTTCTTGCTTATTATAATTGGCATTTAATTAAATAAATTATTCATTTAAAGTTTTTGAAGTGCAACACAGAAGAAATCGTGTCAACATCGTGAAAAATGGGTTCATTTAATCCCAGAAAAGACATTGATCTCTTTCCTTCGGATTTGGAATTTTCCATTTTTACGGGAGATGAAATCAAAAAGCTTAGCGTTGTTAAGATTATCACGGGCTTAACATTTGATCCGCTTGGACATCCGCTGCCTGGTGGACTCTACGATAATGTGATGGGAACCTACGGCAGTCGATTGGTGGATCCATGTGCCACATGTTTCTCGCTGCAGCAATGTCCCGGACATATGGGGCACATAGAGCTAAATTCATTGGTCTTCAATCCATTTTTCATTAAGATTGTACACAAGATTATGTCCTTATTTTGCTTAAAATGCTACAAAATTCAAATGAAAGGTAAATCCAAGTAGTGAAATGTGTGGTAGCGTGTGATTATGTATTGTTTCTATATGTATTGCAGGATTTGAGCAAGTGGTGATAACGCTGCAACTGCGTCTAATTGACGCTGGCTATATAATTGAAGCACAGGAGCTGGAAGTTTTAAAATCCGAGCTTGCAAATCAGAACTCTGCGAACTTAGTAACACTTGAGAACGGCGACATCGTGCATCCACGCATTGCGGAAATCAAAGAGTTGCTCGCCAAGAATATTTCGAATGTACACAACAATACTAAAACTTCCAATGCAATACGCACAGCAGTGGTAAACGCTGCGCTGCAGAAACCCACTGTGAAGAAGTGTATCCACTGCCAGAGTACTTTGCGCAATGTACGCTATCTATATCGCAAACTGTTCTACTACATCAGCACAGCTGAAATGAGATCCTTGTAAGTAATTAACACATAATGCTGCGTTAACAACAAATAAATATAAACGATTTTTTCATAGGTATCCTGAGGGCACACATAGCGGTCAGAACAAAATTATATTTGCCGATGAGGCTCGCAAAGTTGTGCGTGAGATTTATGCTCGATATCCAGTGCTGCTTAAGCTACTCTTTCCCATTTTGCAAATAGCTTCAACGAGTCAAAGTCCGATGGATTTATTTTTCATGGACATTATTCCTGTGATCCCGCCAAAAGCGCGTCCCTCCAACATATTACTCGATCAAATTGTAGAGCATCCACAAACGGCCGTATATCGAACCATCATTGAAAATAATTCTGTACTAAGAGTTGTGCTAAAGCACATAAAAGGTCTAAGCGATGATCTGCCTGAGGAAGCCAATGTGAGTAAAAGCAAAGGGTTAAGTTAGAGTCTTTGTGCTAGTTTAATTTTTTGCAGAGTGTTTATGAGTCGGGTAGAGGCGCTACACCCTACGAGAAGCTATACTATGCTTGGCAAGCCCTGCAGAGCTCCGTGGATGTTTTGTTGGACTCTGATGTTTCGCGTGAAAGCAGCTCGTCTCAGGGTCTTAAGCAGGCAAGTTTTAAATTAATTTGAGCACATTTTTAAAATCATTTTAAATTTGTTCTGGTTCACTTCCAACTAGGTGCTTGAGAAGAAAGATGGTCTTTTACGCAAGCACATGATGGGCAAACGTGTAAACTATGCTGCACGCACAGTTATTACACCTGATCCCAACATTAATGTCGAAGAAGTCGGCATACCAGATTTATTTGCACGTAAGCTATCGTATCCAGTTCCTGTTACTCCTTGGAATGTTGCCGAGCTGCGTAAAATGGTCATGAATGGTCCGCTCGTGCATCCGGGGTGAGTAGATAAGAATTGTGTTCACAAATGAAATTGACTCAGACATTTTTTAAATTTCCTAGCGCTAATTACATTGAGGATGAGAAAGGTTTTACCACTCTTATACCCGCTGAGAACCCAGCCAAGCGCGAGAGCATGGCTAAGCTGCTGTTCAACTATGCAACAAATGGCTTAAAGATTGTGCATCGTCATGTTTTAAACGGTGATATGTTGCTGCTAAATCGTCAACCTTCGCTGCATCGTCCCTCGATTATGGCACACAAGGCGCGCATTTTGAAGGGCGAAAGAACATTTCGTCTGCACTATTCCAACTGCAAGGCCTACAACGCCGATTTTGATGGTGATGAAATGAATGCGCACTATCCGCAAAGTGAAGTTGCACGCTCAGAGGCCTACAATTTGGGTAGCTAGTGTTATTTTCAAAACTTTTTTTACAGCTTTGGTTTACTTTGACGTGTTTGCGTTTATTTTTAGTAAATGTTGCAAGTAATTATCTGGTACCCAAGGATGGCACTCCGCTGGGCGGTCTTATTCAAGATCATGTCATATCTGGCGTAAAACTGTCGATACGTGGTCGCTTCTTTAATCGTGAGGACTATCAGCAGCTGGTCTATCAGGGCTTGTCTCACTTGAGAGGCAATATAAAACTCTTACCGCCCACCATAATAAAGCCAATCCGGCTGTGGTCCGGCAAACAGGTTAGAGAAATCTCATGCAGCCGCACATTTTAGAAAATTCAATAATATTTCGAACGTTTAGATTCTCTCAACAATTATTATCAATATAATCCCTGAAGGCTATAGTGCTATAAACTTGACCTCAAAGGCCAAAATCCACCCAAAGCATTGGATTGTTTGTAAGCCCAGACTACAGCTACATGGCAAGAGTTGGACAGAAATGTCTGAGAGCGAGGTGCTCATTCAGAAGGGAGAGCTGATGACAGGTGTTCTGGACAAGCAGCAATATGGTGCCACTACCTACGGTTTGATTCACTGCATGTATGAGGTGTGGTTTTGTTGGTTTTTTTTTCTATATCTTTTTGTTTTTAATACACTTATTGCCATATTTTCCAGCTTTATGGTGGTGAAATTTCCACAAATTTGTTGACCGCCTTCACCAAAGTGTTTACTACATTTCTTCAACGTGAAGGCTTTACATTGGGTGTTAAGGATATTCTTATCACAGCTGAAGCTGATAATACAAGACGCAAAATTATTAAAGAGTCTCGAGAGGTAACTTTGTACATTTTTTCTTCTGCTTCTGCTTAACTATTATATATTTGGTCGGTCCGCAGGTGGGAAATACAGCTGTAGCTGCCGCCCTGAACTTGGACGCAGTGCCTTCACTTGATGTTTTGGCAGACAAAATGGAAGAGGGCTACATCAAGGATCCAAACTTCCGAGTTAAACTTGATCGAAAATACAAATCAGCACTCGACGGCTACACCAATGATATAAATAAGTAAGCCATGCCAAGTCTAACTTTTTGTGAGCACTATAAAACGCTCGCTCCTTTTGATTTCAGAGCTTGTCTTCCGAGGGGTTTGATTACGCAATTTCCTGCAAATAATTTGCAATTAATGGTGATGTCCGGTGCCAAGGGTTCAATGGTGAATACTATGCAAATTTCATGCTTACTGGGCCAAATTGAGCTGGAAGGCAAGCGTCCACCTTTAATGATATCTGGAAAATCATTGCCCAGTTTTACGTCTTTTGAAACATCTCCCAAATCTGGCGGTTTTATAGATGGTCGCTTTATGACCGGTATACAACCTCAAGATTTCTTCTTCCATTGCATGGCTGGTCGCGAGGTAAGTATTTTTTGTTTTTATATTCTTAACCTCATTTTTTAATGCTAAGATCAACATTTCCTCTCTCTCTCTCTTGGTCAGGGTCTCATCGATACAGCCGTTAAGACTTCGCGTTCTGGTTATCTGCAGCGTTGTCTTATCAAGCATTTAGAAGGACTCAGCGTACAATATGATCTGACAGTGCGCGATAGCGATAATAGCATCGTTCAATTTCTATACGGAGAAGATGGACTCGACATTCTCAAGTCAAAGTTTATGCACAACGATTTTGGTTGTCGTTTTCTCGCTGAAAATGCATCCGTGCTGCTGCGTCCTAACGAACTAGATAAGCTGAAGGATTCGGATTCGCTGTCGAAAGTGACGCGTCATGCCAAAAAAATACGCAGCTGGCATAAGAAAAACAGCGGCGGCAGTGAAGCAACAGCGTGCAACAAACGGCAGCACCGCTCCGCATTTGCGCATTTCTCCGCAGAGCTACGCGACGAAGTTGAAGTCGAGGCACCCAACGAAATCAATCCAAAAACTGGACGTCGGCGTCTGGATGAGAGTATATTAAAGTTGTGGAAGAAAGCTAATCCAGAAAGCAAACAGCTGTATCGCAACAAATATCCACGCTGTGGCGATCCCACTGCTTCAATTTACAAGCAAGACTGCAACTATGGCTCTGTCTCGGAGATGGTGGAGAAGATTATACATGACTATCGAGATGAAAATCCTAGCCGCAAGGCAGCAATAGCCGATATAATGTTTGTTAAGAATACTAAATCCTTGGCGGCACCAGGCGAGCCAGTCGGTTTGTTGGCAGCTCAATCAATAGGTGAACCATCGACACAGATGACACTCAATACTTTCCATTTCGCTGGACGTGGTGAAATGAACGTGACACTAGGTATACCGCGACTGCGCGAAATTCTCATGTTTGCTTCGTCCAAAATTAAAACACCATCGCTAGATATACCAATTCTGCCACAACGAGAAAAGAGCGCCGAGAAGTTGAGGATACAATTAAATCGCGTAACGCTAGCGGACTTGCTGCAATGTAAGTGAAATTACTTAGTTTTTTACTTATTATTATAATGTTTGCTGTGATCTATTTACAGTTGTGAACGTAAAAATTAAGCTGATATTAAAGCCTAAGCGTGCCTATCAGTACGAGTTGTGCTTCAATTTTCTACCACGTGAAGCTTATAAGGAGGATTTTTGTGTGCGCCCAAAAAACGTGCTCAAGTACATGACCGACATATTCTTCAAGCTGTTATTTCGTTCCATACTCAAGTCAACCGAAAAAAAGGGCTCCATGTACGTTTGATGAAATGCTTTAAAAACTTCTTTAATCCAGTATTTATTTGTTAGTGTTGATATGGGTGATGACAAAGCAGCAAAATCCACCGAAGATAGCGACAACCGAATGCTAGATATGGATGCTGAGAACGATAATCTGACAGATAACAGAAAAAATGCGAAAAAACGCAAATCTAAAGCTGGTGATAGAGAAGCTGAATGTGATGCCGATTCGACCGAGGATGATAACGAAGTGAGTGTAGCGATGAAGTGTTAAAATGGGTCAACAGAAACCTTTCCTTTTTGCATTTTGCGAAATAGTAAAAAGCACAGTTTTGAAAGGCAAAAAGTGCACATGTATAATTCCGCTTTGGATAAGCGGAAGTTGTGACTATTAGCTTTCCAAACAGCGTGTACTGCAAAAGCCACAAAAAGAAAAAGGTCTCATCTGATGGTGTTTTTTGTGTAGAAAAACTTTGTTATTGTAACAACCTGTTGATCCATGAAACTCTTATGCGAGCCATACACAATACAATCCAATCGTCAACTGAGTCGATTGTTGCTCAAATCAAAGCGTGTATGGCTTTGTCAATTGATCAGTTTGACAGTTGTCAAGTTGGTTGATAAGAATCAAAAGATTTTGAATATGTTTTTGAAGAATGCTAAAATAGCATTAATCTTTTCCCTATTTTTCCCAATCAGAATGATGACGATGACGCTACAGGTATTAAGCTGAAGTCACGCACTCAGGACGAAACCGAGTACGATGATCCCGAAGTGGATGACGATGCTGATGTGGAAGAAATAGAGGAAGAAATAGTGGAAGAAAATGGTAAGAAAACAAAATTTGTCTTAAATAAGCTCCACTCCACCGATTTTATTTAAAAAAAAAGAAAACATATCTGGTGCGATGTGTCCAAGAGGCTGTTCAGACTTGCCTCAAATGAGGCGACTTACTTGCCTCATTTTGACATAAGTTAGCTATCAGGTGTTCACACACAAACTATTGCCTCACTTTGAGTCTGCATCATTTTGGCTTTTATTGTTTTTTTTTCATTTGTTTTCTTTTGAATTATTAAATGCTCAAGTTTTTACAATTTAAAAAATATTAATTTGCGAACAACCATGATACAAAGAGCTACAGGTAAAGTATTCCCGGCGCAACAAACAAAATTTACTGCGCACCTCGTCATCGGTGCTCGTCAAATGTGACACTTGATGAAAACATTCAAAAGAAAATGAAGAAAAGTGACGAAGATAGCAAAATGAAAACGAAAAAACAGTCAAAATTCTGTCAAGCACATCAAGCAACGTAGCCGCTTTTTGTGTAAATCGGTAAAAAGGGGAAAAAGCACCCCTACAAAATATGCAAATTTTTCTTCACAAACAGTACTTAAAAATATATTTACTTTATTTTGGACATGTGCTTTATATAACAATATTTATTTCATATCAGTAAAACAAGTTTTCATAAGAAAATGTAGGCATTTTAAAATCTTTATACCCTATGAATAAATTGTGACTACGTTTTAACCAAGGAGCACCTTGCACGTCACAGCAAAGATGGCGGACATGCGCAATACTTTATCTGTAGTTCTTTGTATCATGGCGAACAACAATGAATAAACAAAATTAATTCGCTCCAGAACAAACTAAAAAGAATAAAAATTTGAACATAACAAACTTCACTCTGACGTACGTCAAAATGAGTCGCAAAATTTTTAAAATTTTTAAAATTCTGGCCTCACGTAACATGTCACCTTCCCGCTTTTCCCTTTGCCTGTAGACATCAAAATGAGGCAAGTGAGTCGCCTCATTTGAGGCAAGTCTGAACAGCCTCCAATGTGTAAGATTTTCTCGAGTTTCCGACCTCTCAAAGTTAAATTGGGGATACAAAAATCACCATATTTGAGAATGTTAAGATAATTTTTTCAGAAATTTAAGTATTGTACTGTTACGTCTTCGTGTTGTGCTGCAATTAGTCGAAAAGACAGACAAACAATTTTTATTACTGCAAAATTTAAGACCATCAAATCGCAATTTTTCCAACTCTTTAAGACACATTGCAGCGCAACTCGAGGACATAACAGCGCAATATTTAAATTTCTAAAAAAAAATAACATTTTTATAATTCATTAGCGAATTCATTAGCGAATGATAAAATGAAATATTTTAAAATAAACTGCCTCTACGGCGCATTGCGTAACTATCTATTTGAGCACAGATAACTTAAAAAAAATCTAAAAAAATTATGGAGCAAACATCGGCACATTGGAGAGCAAACTTTATGCGCATTAAAAAAAAAAATATTTTTATCATTAGAATCAAACTTATTTTTGCATTCAAGGCGAATCAGACCAAGCAAGCACCACTAAAAAAGACAGCCCTGAAGATGCTGACTCCGAAGATGAAGACGCTGATAAAACTATCAACAAAGTGCTCGGCAACGAGATGGTTGATACTTACGAGTACGACAAGGAGCATCATTTGTGGTGCAAACTAAGATTTAATGCAAGTTTAAACAAACTCAAGTTTATTCTTTGAAAATGTTTACATAACTATTTGCTTTATTTCAACAGCTACGCATGCAATACAAGAATCCCGACATGGCCAGCATTATACGTGATTTGGCCAACAAATCAGTGGTGCATCAAGTGCAAAATATAAATTGTGCCATTATCTACAAAAACAGTGACGATCAACAGCTGCTCAAAACCGATGGCATAAATATTGTGGTATTTAGCCAACTTAATGTTGTGCAAATTTAAATAGCTTTTTTTCATAAATTCTATTTTCCACCCTAGGAAATGTTTAAATATAACAAAATTCTGGACATAAATCGTTTGTACTGCAACGACATCCACTCCATTGCTCACATGTATGGCATCGAAGCAGCTGTACAAGTCATCATCAAAGAAATAACCAATGTTTTCAAGGTTTATGGCATTGAAGTGCATCGACGTCACCTCTCAGTAATTGCCGATTACATGACCTTTGATGGCACCTTCCAGCCGCTTTCCAGAAGGGGCATGGAACACTCTGCATCGCCATTGCAACAAATGTCTTTCGAGTCATGTTTACAATTTCTCAAGACCGCAGCTAGTTCGGGTCGTGTTGATGAATTAAATTCACCTTCAAGTCGCCTGATGGTCGGCTTGCCAGTGCGTATGGGCACAGGTGCCTTCGAACTGCTTGCAAAAATTGCGTAAAAGGTAATTTTTTTAATAGTTTCCCTACTAAGCGTTGTATTTGTAAGAAATAAATTCTTTATAACGAATATTAAATTAGACATTATTTCAATTTACTTAATTTATTGGGAATCGTCTGAACTGTCGGAATAGGTTGCTAGTAGCGACAAGCTGCTGCCGCCGACGCCACCGCCGCTGCTGCCTGTTGTACTAGAGTCATTGGCAGGTGCACTTGGCGCGGCAGTTTTTGTGTTTAAAACGTCTACGTTGGCGGACTGTTGTGTTTTTTGCGCTTTGGACTTGACTATGACCAGCGGTTGTTTGCGTTTGACGATTCCTTTGAGCGCGCTTGACGTTGTGTTGGCAGTGCTGAACGTGGAGTTTTTAAAAGTTGCTCCAGTGGTGGGCGGTGCCATTAAAGACTTCTTGACATCTGGCTCTTCAGTTTTTCCGTCCATTTCCTCGATTATCTCTTCAGCTACAACCTTCCCGCTACTGTTAGTAGCTTGCCTCTTAAAGTTAACAGATCTATAAGATACAAAAACCATTGCCATCATTTGCTAAAAATAATATTCTAATATTTACTTTATAAAAGCCTCGTCTTCTCGCTCTTGACGTTCCTGTCGTTCCCTTTCCGTTTCTATGCTATTGTATTGCTGCAGCATTGTCTCGTAGTCTACCGTGTGTTGACGCCTATTTAAATCTCGCAACTCTTCCAGTGATTCCAACAACTCTATCTCATTCCGTGACTGTTGCGTACGATTCTCTAGCATTTTCATGGGATTGCTTGCTTCCTCCTCACGTGCTTCTTCCTCCTCTTTGCGCGCTTGCTCCTCGGCCAATTTGAGTGCCATAAAATTTCTCGTAGCACCAGCTTCAATTTCATAGTCAGTGTTCTGTGGATCGGTTTTGAAGGAGATCTCCTGCAGACAACGAGTGCATTTGATATAGAATCGATAGATCCTTATGCCCAAGTAAGTTTCGTTCTCAACGTCTTCCTTGCGCGCATTGAACTTTTTGCCTTTGTAGATATATTCGCCGCATGTCTTGCATCGCATGTTGAACGGTGCCATAAGACGCACTGTGTACTGGCGATTCTTGGCCAACTTCATGCGCGGTATTTTCGACGGGTCGAAATCCGGTGGATAGTATTTCTAAGTTAAGTGCAAATGATGTTAGCGTGATTTCTATGTTATAATTTTTGGGTTTTTCTTTACTTACATTTAAAACTTTACGTTCCGACATTTTGAAGGTTTATGTTTATTAAATAAGCTTATTTTTGTGTAAACAAGATGTAATTCACAAAATAAAATTGCCACAATACGCAATCACAAAACAAATGGTTTATACAGCTGATATACGTCATTAGATAATTGTAATAGATTATTTATACAGGGTTGCAATTTTCGCAGAATTCGTTTTTGGTAGAAAAGTTCTTTTGACATTTGACAGTTAGTGCAATATGCCCAAAGTATCAGAAAATTAGAGCGAACCTATCTCACAACATGCACCGTACCGTGTTTTGTTTTTGCCATACACTTCTGTAACATGTTTCTGTACTTGTTTGCATACATCAAAAATTTATTTTTTAATAGTCTTACTTGAGGGCCCGAAGCCTTTTTTCTTAACGTGTATTTGGAGCTCCTACATTCAATAAAATATAATTCACAAAATGTAGCTCTCAAATCGTTAAAGATATAAAATTCGTGAAATTTAAGAAAATTATCATATAATATGTATGAAAACGGTAAATTTTTTTATGTGAAAGTAGTTCTAAGAAAAGTGTTTAATTAAAGTGCCTCTACACTATATTTTTTATACATATGACACGTCAAAAATTACAAATGTTTTTTAGCTACAGATAGTGCGGAACATATGAAAATGTCGTTTGTATTTGCGTCTGTAAATTTTTGAATTAAAACAGTCTTTTATTTCGTATGTTTTTCTATCTGTACAAAATGTCAGTTTGATAAATTTTTTATGTGAAAATGGAAGAAAAGGCAAGTTTTGAGATATTTATTCAATAAATTGATTTGTAATGAATTTATTCTTAGTTTGAATGATCAAAGTAGGACATTTTAGAGCTTTACGGTCTACAAAAATTTCAAAAGCTGTATTTTATTTTCAAATGACGTGTCAGGTAGTGTGGAGACTTAAGAAAAAAACTGAAAAACAAAAACTTAATTTTGACACACAGTTGAAATTCGGTATGTAATTTTTTTAACATGTCATCTGTCTGAAACATATAGTCTAGGGGCACCTTTATTATATGGTTGAAATGTGATATTTTAAATGAAATATCAAAACATAAAATCCTTTGAGTACTCTACGAAATACAAAGAGTAAGTCGTGGCTCCAAATGCGAAAAATTACAGCGCTTATACAAGGTCTTCCTAAGCTCTTTCCGTTTAAACGAAGTGTTGCTGATGGTGATATTTCTGTTATTTAAAATAAAATTATGAAGCATTATTTGATGATAGAAGATAGGACTACTGACAAAAACTTTTCTTCAAAATCGCGGTGATTTTTAAATATTTTTTAAGTTTTCAGTAAAGCTCATATGGCATAGCAAATTTAGGCGAATCTTTGTTCACGGATTCATGTCATTCTGAATAAGAAAACCACTTAATTTTTATAAAATGAAACCTCACTGCATTTATTTCTTTGACATGATCACATTTCTGTGGTCACAAGGAATAATGACTATACTCAAAATATCGTAAAAAAGCGATATGGAATTTACTTTATTGCCAATTTTTGGCAGTATGCAGATATCCCTTTTTTGCCCAGAATTGATCATCACTTATGTATGCACAAATTTTGTTTGCAACGGTTCATATATAAAAAAAAAATGGGTCATAGTTCTTGCAATAAAAATATCGTTTTGTACGATACTTTGAGCTTAGTCACCTAAACCAATCGAGAGAACCAATTTTTTGCATATTTAGGCTTAGGAGGCCCAAATACATTTAATAAAAACAAGAAAAAATATTTGGGTCCGGGCTCTAAAGTTAAATTATGCCTCTATATTTCTTTCTTGTAGCTTTCATACTTGCGACTAGAGTTGGGTCGTTCCGGACCTGCATAGTTCATGGAACTATGTTCAGTCTCGGACATAGTTCCAATCATTCCATCTGTACGATTTAAGCATGTTCAAACACTTCCGATTGCAATAAAATTTTTTTAATTGAGCAACATCTCTTTCGCACTTACAAATTACAAATTAAAAATGATATATCGTCATTCCAGTTGTGTGCATTGTTCAGCATTGCTGTTTATTTTTACTTTTAACATATGAAACAGAACAATCACGAAATGACATTGAGCATGCTTTTGTTACTTTCATTCTTATAAAGAGAACTGCTGGAACTATATAGTTCCGCGAACATGCTTAAAGCTGATGAACTATATAAATCCGCGAACATGCTTAAAGCTGATGAACTATAAGATGCAACTGCAAATGATTTTCAGCAACTTTATAAATTTGCAACATGAACTTTATTTACTAATTGAAATTATTTACTAAATGATAGAAGTTCATTTTTTATATAAACTAAAGAAATGTTTTTCTTCAATTAAAAAATATAGAAATAAAAAAATATTGAACTGTTCTGCAGTTCAAATAAACAAAGGACTAAATAGTTCCGCGGACATGCTTCAAATTCCCTCTGTAGTTCAACAAGCAGACAAGCTAAATAGTCTATACAGTTCAAATAAGCAAAGGAACTAGATAGTTCCGCGGACATGTTTCCGTGAACTAGTTCCTTTCTTCAAAAGAATCGTTCCATGTCCGTTCCGTCTCTGGAACTGTTAAGCACAAGCCTACTTGCGACAAATCTGACATATTAAGAAAAATATGCCACATATACAGTTTTTAAATTATTTTTTTTCATAATAAAAAATAACCAATAGTGAGTCGTAAGCAGGCACACTATTTTGTCAACCTGATTGTGTTCATTAAATCAAAACTTTTTTATTTTTAGCAGACCAACTCACTGTCCCTCAAAATTGTCCGATATATTACAACACTATATACAGGAAGACCTTATATGTAACCGAACATATTTTATCGAAAGCATAAGCTAATTTTTTTAATATGTAATCACGATTTAAGATAAACTAAAACTAAGACGGCTCCTGGCTGCCGTAGCCTAGTGGGTAGAGTGCATGACCCCTAAGCTAAAGAACCGGGGCTGCCTGAGTTCTATTCCCAACTACGACAGAATGTTTTTTCAATTGAATTACTTATTCTGTTCGGTCGCCACCTCTTTGCAGACAATGACAAAATTCAGAGAGTAAAAAACTGCCATGTAAAGATTCTTAAGAACATAAACCGTTCGGAGTTGGCTTAAACTCGTACGTTCAGCTCTCGATCGTTTGTATTAAAAAATTTAATAGCACGCACAACTTAATTGATCAATAGAACCTCGGTCAAAGTCCTTTTTAGGGTTGAAATGGCCAATTTATTTATTTTTATAAAGCTAAGACAACATAAACATTATCCACTTCATATGTTACGGATATAATATTAAGAGAGGTTTCAGGCAAAAGCGATTGAAATTAAGGCATGTTTTAGAAGATGTTTTCTAAAAAGTATATTTTATAGAGAAAAAATTTAATTTGCATATTAATTTTGCATCAGTTTGAATAAAAATTTTTTTTTGTAACTTATAATTTTTATATATAAAGACGGCGCTGAAGTTGGTGTGCTTAAAAAAAATGAACATTGGGTCACATCGTAGCTCAGCTCCAGATCATCTGAAAAAATATTCCCAAAGTAAACCCTTGAATATACTTCATTTACCAAAATGGAATGGAAATATGGAAAATTAGGAAAATTATGAAGCGTGGAAAAGAAAATAAAAAAATTTACGTTATTTTTGACCATATTGTCTAGACAAATTTTCAAAAGATGCTCATTTTTGGTAAATGATGTGTAGAATTACATTATAAATAATTTAAAAAATATATTAAAATCGATCGATTTTGTTTGTAGGAGTGTGGCCCGTTTTGAAAAAGTATGTTTCGAGAAAAATGTGTTTTAAGTTACCCTGGGGCCGAGTTGCAGCATCCGTGATCGAGCAAAATTACGAAGGACACGACAAGATAAGTGCCTATCAATATTGTACAATTTTGCTCGATCACGGATGCTGTAATTCTGCCCCTGGGTAATTTAAAACGCATTTTTCTCGAAACATACTTTTTCAAAACGGTCCACACTACTACAAACAAAATCGATCGATTTTAATATTTTTTAAAATTATTTACAATGTAATTCTGGGGGTTAGTTAAAATTACTCTGACGCACCGGGTTTGAAGCGCTGTAGAATTTGTATTTCAAGTGAGATTGTTTTGATATTTTTTTACATATTCTTGAATAGTTGTAAAACATTCAGTTTAAAAAAAATTAAATTTTCAAAAAATTGTTTGCCTAAAACCTCCCTTAAGGGTTTAATTCAAGAAATTAGAAAAAGATTATTTTTTTGGCATATTTGTGTTTATCTTTATACAAGACGACGTTGTTAAATTAATGACATATCCTTGACTTGAGAATAGTTTATGGCAGTCTCCTATTGTGATTTGTTGTTTGCCTAAAAACAAATTGTGCAAAAACAAAACAATTTGTGCGATTACAGCTAATATGCATAGGGATACTATAATTTTGAAGTCAGCAATTCTTACAAGCAATATTTTGATTGAAAACTCAAAATTAATTTTAATGCATAATACAAAATGAATTGTTATCAAAAAATCACCAGCTGAAACAAAAAAACACTCATATAAGTTTTTATATTTAAAATTTTTATTATTAATAGGTATATAGTTTTTTTGTTAATACACTACTTCAATCATTTATTTAACTCGTAATTTTTTCTATGAAATTTCAATCACAAACTTCCCAGTCGATTTGATAGTATTTCTTAGAATTGTCCTGAAGCCAATAATTTGCACAATACATGCTGCAAAAACTGCAGCTAAATATTTGTTTTGAAGAGCTGTTGCGCCTAAATAAAAATTGGTAAAAATTGTCAGTTTAAGTGTACAGTAAAAATATTAAAAAAAATTTCAAAACTTCTGTATAAGAATAAAAATCATAAAATCTTTCAATTACTTGATAAAGTATACAAAGTAAGGTAATAACACTACTCTTAACATATAAACAATGGCAAAATTGGACAAGGTAGTGTTAGAGCGGAGAGCCGGTGACCGAAACTGTCAAAACGAAGTTGATGTTTCATACAAAATCTGCAACCAAAGTGAATGCAATATGGAAGCAAAAATTGGCAAAAATTGGCAAAAATACCAAAATGGCCTAACACTACCTTGTCTAGTTCTACTATGATATAAACGATATCGCCTTTTCCTGCACCACGATTGTTTTGGTATTTGCTTACGTAATAGATTATGCAATGAAGCCAAATGTCATGTATTCTTTTTCCTATGTGCTATTTTCACTGAAAGTCAGCACTTTTACGGGGGTTACACGAGACAGTACTGTTAACAGAGTGAAAAATACGTATTAGTTGTCAAACTTTATGTCTGTTAGTTTAGAGTTCAGACAGTTGATAAGACAGTTGGCAAGACAGTAGAAAAAATAATAAAAAAATTTCTATTGTATGAAGAAAATTTTTATTAAAACTTCGAGCATGCGAAAGTATCGCAAAATTCCAATATATTCTAGTAAATTTTGTCGTCTTCTGTCATTTGATATACTAAATATCATTCTACTCATAGTTGCCAGTTTTGTGGGAAATTTCCCATTTGAGGGAAATTTCCCATTTGGAAATTTTAATTTCTGTGGGAAATGGGAATTCCCATGGGATTTTTTAAATGTGTTGAATTTTTTACCCACATTTTTTGTTTCTAAATTTAATTTATATTATCTGCGTTCCTTTCGCTTTAATATAATCGCGATAACAAATTTTCTCAAAGGAACGGCAAGAAAAACGACTCTTAGAGGGCACTACCGTTGCAGTCAAAATTCAATTAAAAAAAACAATCATGATTCAATAACTATTAGGTGTCATGAGAACGTGTGTCGTTCACAACTGTTGTGAACTATTATGGTAGCGATACTTTAGTGAACGATGTTTTTCTCTGAACTTGTTTTACTCCAAACGTCAGAAAAATTGTAAATTATTTAATTTTATTATTATTCTAAAAATTCATGCAATTCTAAAAATAGTTTAAGTGCAATTGTTGGCTCCTCTGAATGCGGCCAATGTGTGTGGCACACACTGTTAATTTTGTTTTTTGTTTAACATTCGATGGTTGCAACTCGTGATAAAAGAAGTAGCTGTCACGAGGCTACCTGATAGTCATTGTATCAAGCAAACAAATAATTAAAAAAATTAAATGACAGCTCATAAAAATATACAGGTGCGGCACCTGTGTTTCAAATATTTAAAGGTTATCACAATTTTATATGGATAGCAAAAATAATCCTATTTGTTATAAGATTACTATTTTTGTTTTTGCTTTGCATGTAAAAAAAATAGTCTGAATTACTTTGAAGCGAATAGAACGCAGCTAATAATCAACAATTTTTTATTCTTTTTCTGACAGTATAAAGAAAAAAGGTAAGCTAAAACGCAAGAATTAGTTAACGCAAGAAAGTAGTTAAATGAAATAAAGGAAGGAAAATAAAAAAAAGATAGATAAAAGCCATGTAAAGTGTTTGAAGTTAAATGCTTATGCTTATGTTTATGTATTCTCTATAACTTTTGTGACTGCTTGATTTTTTTAATTTAATTGAACTGAATTTTTTATGGTTTGTGGGATTTTTGATGACTATGCGATTTTTGATGGAATTTTTTAATGGCTGTGGGATTTTCGGTGGGAATTTTGTGTAATCTCCGTAATAGATTTTTGTTTAAGATTAAAAGTGATTTTCAAGATTGCTAGTAAATGGCCGCATTCAGCGCAGACAACTGTTGTAAACTGTAATGGTAGCGCTAGCTTTTATTTTTTTATTTTATTATATTTTATTTATTTTATTTTATTTTTTTTTTTAAATAATTCTATTGCAAAGGTTTCTCACTTAAATTTGCCGCAGCATCTGACAGTTAACGCAACAGTTGTGTTCATGTAGCATAGAAGTTTTTTGCTCGATTAAATGGCGTCCGCTACCTGATCAGCTTTAGTGAGCGCTGCCACAAATGTACCATTCACCGAATTTTGACACAGCAGTTGTCAATTGTTGTCTGCGCTGAATGCGCCCATTGCTTTGAGGTACTAAACCTTGCTCAAGTATTTCAATATCATGTTTTGCAATTAGCGACCGTTACTTAAAAACCATTAAAAATACCTTTTGACTACCATGAAATAGTACGAAGTAAAGAGTAGATTGGCGCATTTCCTTGTTGTACAACGTGCAATCGGACCCATTTTAATATGATCGCCCATGAATTTTTCAGGTAGGCTGCGAAATAGCGCCTTGTTCAGGTAAATCGATACGTGTCTATTTAGGCAGTTAAGCGCGCGTAGACAGTTGTCATACAATGGAATACGATTCTCTTTGGAAGGTACCGGAAATATTTTACGTGTACCAAATGGCAATAAAAGTTTGGTATCAGTTTCCTTCTCTAAGACTACAAAATAATCGGCATGCTCTATTATTCTGCAGGTAAATAGAACAAAAGAAAGAAAATACAGCAATTAAAGTTAGAGATAGCTACAACAATATCACTAACCTTGGCGTTTTGGGTTGGCGGTTATCATAAAAAGTGGCAAAGAAGCGCTCATAGATCATGGGCACATGTGTGATCGATGTATTGTGAAAGATACGTATGTGGTTAATGAACTTGGATAAAGCCATGGGCAAATATATCAGAGAACAACCTGTTGAGAGAGAAAAAACATAATTGTATTCTCTGAGCTATCACACATTCACACTCACGATCAGCTGACAATGATTGCAACGACTGCAAATTGGCGATTCGCTCCGGGATGTACCAGATCTTCGGATTATCGCTCAGTGTTAGTTCGTTGAGGCGCATGCATTCACACAATTCTATAGGCAGGGAATCCAACTGATTCCTTGACACATTCAGCTGTTCGAGACTCTTCAAGCCACCAATGGCTGTAAAATTAGAGAACATTTCAGTTGATTTCAGCGTCTTTTGAGTTTTACTAACAGAAAACAATGTTTTGAATTTAAGATTGCGGTAAATCGATCCTGCTAAAATCACCTACCACTTGGTATTTCAGTCAACTCATTGCCATTGACGTTGAGTCGTTGCAAGCGTGCCATATAGCCGATAGTCTTGGGTAGCTCTCTCAGCTTGTTATTGGAAACATCCAGAAACTCTAGATTCTCAAGTAAGAACAAGTCTTCCGGCAACGCTGTCAAGGAGTTGCCAGCCAGGTGTATAAACTTTAAGGTGGTGAGATTCAGCAGCCACTTTGGTATAGACGTGATGAAGTTTTCCTTTAGATAAACTTCCTCCAGATCCTCGTAAAGATACAAATCCATGGGTACAACCTTGAAATTCAAGTAGCTCCAGTGCAAAATAGTTTTGTTCATTCTGCGAAGTATGTAGGTAGGGTCAGGCTTTGATATAAACTTTTTTACTTTCGAAATCCTGCTGCTTACAGCACTCAATACTTGTGTTTTTTTTTTTTAATACAGATGCAGTTATGTAAAACTTTTCAATTTGATGGGTTTCCTTTCTTTTGTTTTGTTCAAATATATTACACAATGAATTTTCAACACTTCATCTACAAATCAAATGCAAAGATTTTCGTTGATTTCTAATCGAATTTGACTTTTTCTATCACAGTCTGAATATTTTATTTATTTTTGAGATCCAACGGCGGCGTTTTTTTCGGCACACTTTACTCGGTCATGATCACTGACGACTCGTAAACTTGCAAATTGCAACTATTTAGTCCAAATGCTTTTTCTTGACTTTATCTCTTATATTTTATTTTTGCTATTAAAAAAGAAACAAACTCTGCTGATTGTTGTTTCAGTTATAAAAAATATTGAGCAAAATGTAGAAGTATCTCATCTCCTTCATGCACCCACTTTTCTTATTCTCGCTGCATTTTGTGCTGAATCTGCGGCAGTTACGTATTTTATTTTATAAAAACATTGCAGAAAACATGTTTTCGTTGCCAAAAAATTCAAATCGAAATAATAAACAAACGCTTTCTTTTGGTTGCAATGCAATAAAAATGACAAATTCGTGACACAAACACAAGTCAGAGGAATTGATTAGAATTGCCGCTGCACAAAGCTATGCATACTTTTAGGCTGCTCGTTTCATCGCGCTTACAGTCGCGGCCATAAAATTTTATTTTGTTGAATTATATCAACACTTTTTAATGTTTTATTTTGTTTGCACACACAAAACCGTTAAGTGCTCTATTTTTGTTGCATGCGAGCCGCAAAGTGAATGTGAATTTTATGCCCTGTGACCGCACTACAGATCGTTGCAAGCAACATTGGCATTGGCTTTAAACTTGAGAAAAATGTGTACAAAACAGCCGCAGATGTTTAAGCGATGGCATGCTTTTTGGTTGCTTATTGATTTTGTTTTTGCGTGTTATTGTTTTTGTTTTAGTTGCTGCATTTCAGCTGCTTCTTGCATTTCAAGGTCATTCGTAGTCGTTGCATTGCAGTACAGCTTATTTCAGAGCTTTTTAGGAGCTTTTATTGGCATTTTTATGCTGTGCTGTGATGTACTTAGGCGCAAAAATTTTAAAATTATTTTCATTGATGCAATAATTCCATCTTTAATTCCAATTGTATTGTGTTTATATCGTAAAAAACTTAAAAACAACTGTAGCTCGGTTCTGTTAATTTTCTCACAGTAGTTCTCATTCATTTTTGTTCACTTTGAAGTTATTGTGACGTCATTCTCACTTGAAATGTTGCTGCAATAAAATCAGATAAATCGGTGACTTTTATTCGAATGTTTCAATTCTACTTACGAAGGAGTTTGATAGTCGAAATGTTTTAATAACTTGCTCAGAGCAATTGGCTGTGGGGTTGCTCAAGAAATGGATTGCGAATGACGCTTCATCATTAAAGATGCATGCGGATATTAAAATAAATTAAATAAAAACATTGATTAAAGAAATGCCGTATTAAGAATACGAAAAGCAAGAAAAAGCCAACCAAAATATATACATATCGTGGCGTATGAGAAACTTTTAATTGGATATTAACCTAAAAGCCCATCATTGTAGACCTCAACTCATTATATCACCTTTCGTGCAATTAAGGACACTCGAAATAATATAGATTATTAATTTATTTATGTTAAAGTAAATATTTTTAGTGAATTTAAATTTTAAAACAAGTAAAGTAAATATTTTTAGTGAATTTTAATTTTAATACAAGAAAATGACTCATCACTTGGTAAATATAGACATTTGCAAAAGTTTAATAGGTAATTTTAATAACAAAGATATTAAAAGGGTTAATTAATTATATAAAAAAATTTTAATTAAAAATATTAATATGAGATTATAACAACTATAACTTAGGTATAGGTTAGGTTAAGGTGGCGGCAGGTCTTTAGACCAGCCCACTAGACCATATTATTGGTCCGTTGTCATACCGCAGTATGGAAGAAGGGAGTAACCAAGTGAATGTTTTGTTTATGATGTTCTTAATGTGGCAGCAGCTGTAGAAACATGTGATATTAAATCTAAAGCAAGTGTTATGCCTTGACCTCTGTCAAATCAAGTTACTAAGCTTTCCTCTCCACAAGCTTTTTTTACCACCACCAACTAAAACTTTTCGTCGTAAATTGATGTGTTTTAAAGTTCCCTTGATTAGAAATTAGGTAAGAAAGGTTACAGCGTAGGACCATAGCACAGCCAGGATTCGAACCCTGAGCGACAATCTAGCCCGCTAACACTAAGAGGCTGCCCATACAACTATAATTTAAATCATAATAATTTATTTTTAATGAAAATAAATAATTTAATTTTTTTATTTCAATTAAAAGTTAATGGAAATATTTTTTTCAAATTTAATCTCTAGTTTATATGTAAATTAAAAGCATTTTTTAGAAACAGTGACTCTCTTTGAATATCCTTGTTATCTGCAGGCGCCTTGTGACTTATATTCCTGAATACTATAATTATTTTTAAAGGTTAAAAAAATGTATATGAGGCATTCCATACAAAATTTGCCACCAAAATTTTTTTCAATAAAAGTAATTTTTGATGGTTCATTATTCAAAAATATTTGATACTTTTTTTTATTTAAAAAAAGGACTTCAGGAAAAAAAAAAGTTTTATATTACGTTTTTAAAAAAGGACCTTTTTTCAATCGCTTATGCTGCAATTACTGGAGAAGATAGAAAAATTTGTGACAAAGAAGGAATGTGCGCCTTTTTTATAAGCTTTTATTTAACTTGCTTCGTTCATATGTATGTATGTATGTATGTATAACTTGTTGTTATCCGATTAAGCTGAAATTTAGCATACATATGTAAGTCCGGTGACAATGCAATATTATGATAAAAAATTTTGCCACACCCCCTTTTACCGCCCAAAAATCAATAAGAATGCTATATCTCTAAAACTACTGTGCCGATTCAGCTGAAATTTGGCAGTAAATTTTCTTCGAGTTGAGGATAATTGAGGAAAAATGTTTGCCACTCCTCCTTTTACCGCCCACAAATTCATAAAAATGCTATATCTCTAAAGCTACGGGGATGATTCAGCTGAAATTTAAACAGCAAAGTTTCATCAAATATAGCATGGGGTTTATGAAAAACATTTAGCCACACCCCCTTTTATCGCCCACAAATCAATTAAAATGCTATATCTCCAAAACTACATGGCTGATTCAGCTAAAATTTTGGCAGTTAATTTCCTTCAAGTAGAGGATGGTTTAGGAAAAAATGGTGTCACACCCCCTTTTACCACCCACAAATAAATAAAAATCCTATATCTTCAAAACTACGGGGCTGACTATAAGCTGATTATAAATTGCTTCGTTCGTATACATGTATTTTTGTGTGTATGTATGTCCGTCAAAATTTGCAAACCATTTTTCGCAATTTTGCAAACTTGTTGGTATCCGATTAAGCTGAAATTTAACATACATATGTAATTCCGGTAACAATGCAATATTATAATAAAAATTTTTGCCACACCCTCTTTTACCAACCACAAATCAATAAAAATGCTATATCTCCATAAGTTTTGAAAAGAAATTATGTTAACAATAAATCTTTAAGACTAAAAATTAAAAAATAAAAAAGTAAAAATTTTTTTTAAAAAAATAAGCTTTTATTTAAAAAAGACGTGAACTAAAAAGAAAAAATAAATTAAAGTGACATTTGTCATATATGTATATATAAAATATATTCTAGGTGCAGAAGAACCGCTCTCTTGGTTACTCATCATCATAATATAAGAGTACGTAAATTGGTACGTTCTAAGGACTTATATCAATTTAGAATTTTTCAAAAACATTTATAGTTAAAAGCTTGAGGCACCGATGTCCGCGATCCGTTATACAGGTTTACTACACTATATCAGTGCCTTAAGCTTTTAAATATAAATGTATTTGAAAAATTCTAAATTGATTTAAGTCCTTAGAATTTACCAATTTACGTACGCTTATACGTATTATGATGATGAGTAAACAAGAGAGGGGTTCTTCTGCACCTAGAAGTTCAGGTCTTTTTTAAATAAAAGCTTATTTTTTAAAAAAATGTTCTTACTTTTTTTTAGCTTTCGATTGATGTTCACTTAAACTTAATCACATTACTTTTTGATTGCAAAATATAGAGATTTCCAAATTGGATTTTTTTTTTAATTTGGGCGTAATTTTTGTTTTTCTTAAATAAAGCCAAAACCTTTTTCCGTATACTGGTAGAATTCCAGAGTGGGCACTTGAATACTAACGGAGCAAAGATTTTTTCAATCGCAACTTGCACGTGCGAAGTGAACCTCAGTGCGACTTGCTTGAAATAAGAGTTCTCTACTATCGTATACTCACAAAATACTTATGATAATTGAAAGGTTTATTGCAAGATCATGACATACCACTTAATAATAAGTCGATACAATCAAGTTATACTCTTTTAGAAATTAAATTTTCTATGAAAAATTAAATTGAACAATTTTACTACAAGGAGTGGGTCCTTAATAATTAGGAAAAGACCCGCCATCTTATCAGTCAGTGTTATTATTCAATTGCGTAAGAGACCCAAATTTAAAACTAATATTTTCAATTCAAATTGTTAACCACGTTGTTGCAATAAGCCCATGAATTGTAAGCGTTTAAAATTAAAAAAAATTTCATGTGATTCTGAAACTTTGCAAGAAGGTGTTAAATTTAAAATTATGTAGAGACTTGAATTCATTGCGAAAGGTTTATTTAAAAACGTTGAAACTATTTATTATACAATACATTTTATTTTTATTAAATTTGGATGTGCACATTTACAAAATCTTATTTACAAATAGTAAATATTTCAAAAGTGTTGCAGGAAGAAAATACTTTCATTTTCAATTTAAAGTCTTCGATCGGCTCAACATAATGAAATGATTGTGTTCCTGGAATGATTTTGCATTTTTCAAAACGATTCTGGAGGAATTTTTCTGCTTTTACATAGTCTTCTGAACGTTTGTAAAGAACTGAAATATTTGGTAAAGAAGAAGCTTTCTAAGCCCACTCGTACAATTCAATTGGAGAGGATATTTTGCCATCAGTGATCATTTGCAAACTTGCTCGACGTGCTATTCTTTTAATAGTTCCTTCAGCCCCATCACAAGGCTCTTTGCCATGTGCCGTTGCGTGAAAATGCCACTGTGCAGTGCGGTTAAAGTCAGATTCTTTGCGAATATTTCTCATACTAATCTGACTTCAAACGCTCCGCACAGTGGCATTTTCACGCAACGGCAAATGATTTTTAAATTTGGGTTAAATTCTTAAAAAAAAGGTGTAATGGCAAATCTAACTGAAAATTTGAGAAAAAACCGCATCACGCGTAAGGTGTCAAAAATGTACACTGAAAAAAACAATAGCAAAAAAATCACAAAATAAACAAAATTTATAAGCAGTCGTTCGGAATCTTAAAAGTAAGAAAATTTGTAAGGAAGAAAAGAATCTTCTAAAAAATGTTAATTTTTGTTTTTAAATAAAAAGACCAAGTGAAATTTGGCAAATGCTTATTATAAAAAAATTACCCTCATAAGCATCTGGAATTTTAAAATGTTTGCATAAATCCCTTTTACATAACGTACTGCAATAAAAATATATAGTGAAATTAAATAATTTTCAACATAGCAGTTTTTTTATCCGCTTTAGCTTCATCTCTCATTACCGATACCCGGCATGATCTTTATTTGAACGCAAAAGATTTATTTTCGTAAACCATTCTTTGAAAATAATTAAACAAACCACAACTTAAAAAAAAACTTCACTTGAGCATTTAAAAATGAAACATTTAAATAAATTTATTTAGTACGTTGCTTAAACATTAACATTTACAAATTTAATAAAATCAAAGTCACTCTAATGAACATTAATAAATTATTTGAAAAATCATAAAGCTTTCACAAATTGCAATATATTAATCTTATTATCCATAAAAACCGCCATAACCGCCATAACCGCCATATCCGCCATATCCGCCATAACCACCAAAACGACGATGATGATGGTGGTGGTGATGGTGATGATGTCCGTAGTAGGGTGCTCCAATGAAAACAGGACGTGCAATAACTGGCACAAAGAATGGAGCAGGACTTGCTTCTATTTGTCCAACTAGCAACGCAAGTAAAAAGCAACTCAAAATCAGCGTAACAGCTTTCATCTTGACAATCGCGGTGAAAATAATGTCTTTGAAGATTAGCAAAGCATTCTTATATATCGGTTAAATCAACAGTAATGAGCATGATAAATGATGATGTGAATTGACTTGGAGTACAAAAAAATATTATTTTCTGATTGAAGTTGAAGTGAGACAAGCTTAGAATTTTTTCTCTGAATGAGCAAAGATGCTTAAACTTAAATATAGTAGCTTAAACTCAAAACATCTTTAAATTCTTTCTTGAGCACCTGTATGTTTAAGCTATTATAATGATAAGAACATTACGTCAAAAAACGTTGAGAAAACAAAACATTACACTGTACAACCTATTTTAAAAAAATATCGCAATAAAGTCGACATACATTTTACATACACGCAGAGAAAAAAAATAGTTGCAACAACCATGTTTTAAGAGGATCATAGTATGATTCGGATTATGATTGTTGCTAACTTGTTATTAAACATATAATATTTTCTTTGATCATGATAAAATGATTACAACAACCATATTTAGAAAAGGAACTTTTTTGTAGGAACCAAAATATTATTGAAACAATCATTATTCTCTTATTGCGTCAAAAATAGAATGATTGCAATAACTATATTATAAATTTATTTTTAGGATCCCGAATATTATTGAAAAAATAACTTTTTTTATTTTCATGCACTCCAATTTCCACAGCTGAAATATGAACAGAAATATTAATTCAATTGAAAGATCTTTTTGATAAAATTTTCTGTTCGAGCTGGGGT
This sequence comes from Dichetophora obliterata, assembly GCA_963920525.1. NCBI lineage: Eukaryota > Metazoa > Arthropoda > Insecta > Diptera > Sciomyzidae > Dichetophora > Dichetophora obliterata. The sequence continues at coordinate 264,344,357 of OY986437.1, read as the reverse complement.
TTGAACCGCGGCTTTTTCGCTTACGAGCCACGCACACTACCAGTAAGCCACAGTCGCTACTACCGCTCGCCTGACTAATGCCATTCATAAACATGGTGCATTAAGTGCATTGTCACAAAAATAGCAATATTTGTGATAAACAAAATATGGTCAGAATTGAGAAATATGTTTACGGTAAAAAGAAAAATGTTTGCTACAATTAATGTCGAAAATGTCACTTTTCTGCGTGCTGTTTTTGGGATGAGGTGAATTAAAACAAAACACAATAATTGAACAGTTATTGACAACACTTATTGTGTCTGAATGAAGTGAAAGTTTTTCCTGCAAACTGTTCAGACACAATAAATTCTTTCGATTTTTGGTTATGTTCTGCTTCGTTTGCCAACAAGCAAAGAATAGTTCAGACAAACATTCAAAATTCTAATATGTTTGTCTTTATAATAATATTCCAATTTATCATGATTGACAGAACTACAACATTTTTGTTGCAACTAATAGTTGAGGCAATCATAGTATGCTGACAATTTCAATGATGTTATGATTTCAACTATAATGTTATTTTTGGTACCACCATTAGTAAATAATGACTTTATTAAGGCAAAAATTTGTGTTTGCAGAAATAATACAATAATTTTAGTAAACAAATTATTATTGCAGTAATCATGTCTCAACCATGTCTTTTCTCTGCGTGTACGATGTAAGTTAACCTAACATTAAATATATACAGTGCAATTCTGAATGACTTTTCCCAGGGAATTGGAAAGGGAGTTTTCATTTTTAAGACAGCAGATAAAGATATCACATTTTTTTTACACTCATGAATTCGATATTCGGTTGATTAAGAAATGGGCAATAAAAATTTAGAGAATATATTTGAACGTTATCTTAAAAATGAAAACACCCTTTTCCGATTCCCCGGGAAAAATCAATCAGAATTGGGCTGATAATATAAATGCATCATTTTCATAAAATAATAAAAAAACAATAAAATTGAAATTGAAATCTCATTGAAAACTGGTCAGTACAAAGTTTAAATCAAAGATGTTAAATAATGATTAGATTGATATGTACTACATAATATGTACTACATATATTACATACATGCACACCTATTTAACGTACGTACCAATATATGGTCCAAATATCCTACATTAAAGGAAATAGCACTGTTTTGCAACACACCGCTTACGTCTTCAGGCCCTGTGGAGCGACTATTTTCCTTTGCGGGCATTATTAATAGTCCAAGGCGGGGTCGCTTGACGGACTTTTCTTTTGAAAAGCTCGTATTGCTGAAAGCGAATATACCCGGTCATTCTAGTTATTAAACAGTTAGTACGTACGTTAAATAGGTGTGCATGTATGTAATATATGTAGTACATATTATGTACATAAGTAATATATATATGTGAGAAATTCATATTATGAATATTTTTGTTTTATTTTTTTTTTGAAAATATCAAAATAATTGATTCTAATTCGAGCTAATTGAATATCTAATTGCATTAGCACAAGTCAATTAGATTCCTAATTGTAAAGGTAAACCAATTTTTTTTGCTAATGGCAACTAATTGCAATTAGTTTTACCATTGAAATAAAAATTTCAATTATCTAATGGGAATTTGTTGAAATAATTCTAATTGTTTGATGAATTAGACAATATAAACTAATTGCATCAATTGCTAATTCTAATTGGAATTTAACATGTTTGGTTTAAATAAGTGTTTTTACTGAAATATACTATTTTTTAAAAAATCAGCGTTTCTGAACATTACATTTATCAATTGTTATTTTTGTGGGTTTCATATTACTTTTAAAAAAGTTTAAAGTTTAAGCACTTCCTTTTTTTACTGTGATAGAAAAATAAAATAAATACGCTATCTTCTCCACCATCGTCACTTTAAAATTACGTTTGTTCTGTTCTATTGTGTTAATAAGCTTAAGTAGAGAGACAGCAAATAGGTGCGCAAATATTTGACAAGCAAACACTGCTCAAAGTTATTCCCCCAACTGATTTATTATCAAAGAGCAGACTTTAATTATGACATACTTAAAATTAACAAAAAATTTTTAATTTGTATCCCATTACAAGGTTTGTAAACTACGTTTAATAAAGACAAAGTGAGCAGTTAATTTGACAGTGGCTTTTCCCAGCTTTAATATTTATACTTACTACAGGTAGAAGATGAATTACGTGTGCAATCATGAATTGAATTTTTTTTTTGTCAAATCATCCAGCTACTGTAAACTTTTAAATGATTAAAACGCGTTAAGCGAATCTTAAGTACTTCTATATAATTTGATAAAATCAGAATTAAGGTACTTTTTTCAAATATCTATCATTCAGATTTTTGGCATTGTCATAGCTTACCGTAATTTTTTAACTTAACACCAATAGTTTACTTTTATGTATATGTACTTAAACACGAAAATTTAATTTCAAATTTCACAAAATTTTCGGCCTCAAGAGTTTTAAGCAAATGTAAAGCATATACGAATTTTCTTAGTGATACATATTGATCAAAACCAGTGCAGGGCATTATTCAATGAAAAATTGTTTAAAGAACGTATAACAACTAACATTTATTCTTTATTTTTTCAATCAGAACTCAGTATCAAGTATTCTTTATTTTATTCTAAATGATATTTTACGGGCTCAAGGTCCAATCTCTTGGAATGCAAGTAAGCAAGCGAGCAAAAACGTGGGTTCGAGACCCAGCTAAATGAAAGTAAAATAAAAAAATGTTCTGATCAGTTCGTGATTTGAACACAGGTCCTCTGATATGCTGGTCCAATACCTTATTCAGTCGTCCAACTCAGTTGTTAACATAGTTTCGCTTATTTTGCATTATTACGAGTGCAAGTAAGTTCTTTTCAGGAACGTGAGCTTGAGACCCAGCTAAATTAAACTAGTGTTTGGATTAAAAAGTAGTACTTTTTGGATTAAAAATTCCTTTAAACTAAAATATGGATTAATAAGTAGTCCAAAATTTTTAACCGTGTAGTTACAAAATTTAACTTTTTGGTGGAATTTTTTTGGAATTTTTTTGCAGTGAAGGCAATCCCGGGATCCCAAAAATCCTAGGATTTTAGCCCTTTCAATCCCGGTACTGTCGGGAATAAAAAAAGTCCGAAACCCCGGGATCCCGGGATTGGATGCCCTATTTTTTATAGAATGAAAAAATTAAGGCTGGCACATCTTTTTATCGATAAAAAATAAATGTTGACCTTACTCTTACGGCGCAGTACTCTTACCGGAATGAATCAAATCCTTGTCTAAACAGAGTTATAGTCAAGGACATGGTTAATGCCAGTTTGGAAAAACTATTAACGAAAACTTAAGAAATGTAAAGATATGAAGGACACAGTTGACAATCCATAGTTTCAGTAAAAGTCCTTTTTAAGTAAAAAGATCTCTAGGGACGTTATGTAAGTGATTACTTTTATAATTTCTACAGCCATCAGTGTTATTATGTGCACAAGAGTGCATATCTTCAGGCTTGAGCTTAGTTAAAATACGTTTACCTCTTCAATTTATATCGCAAAAATGCACACCAACGGACAAGCAAGACACGAGGAGCAATACTTTCTTCTTTACGAAATTCTATGGCCTTTCGTGTGTTGCTTGTCGTTGTGGTGTGCATTTTCGTGATACAAATTGAAGCGGTCACCCGAGTTAAATAAGGGAAATATTGTAAAGTATGTGTAAATTAGGATTTTTTGAGTTAATTGGTGTGTTTCCGTACACATTGTCAAGTTAAAGTCGAGTAAAGTTCAAGCTGAGAGACGTGGGTGTAGCCAGGATTTTACTGAGGGGGGAAGAAATGTTTTGTTTCATGTAGCTGATAAATAAAATTAATTTTTTAAATATTGGATTTATTGAGATAAATATAAAATTAAATTGGAAACGAATTGGAAGCGATTGGAAGTGGAACTTAAAGTATTCACCGGCGCGAATCTTCAGCAAAGAAATTTACAAAATCATCACTCAGCTGCTCTTTTTGCTATTGCATCAAATTTCTGTCCACACTTTAAGGGATAAAAAACACTGTTTTTAGGATGATTTTAATAAGTTGAGATATACTATGAACAGCGACACGTTCCAATATTCGAAAGCTGGATGGATTGTAAGCTGATTTAAATTTTTGCGTGAAGCAGTATTTACCTAACTGTATGATTGGAGGATTGGTCTTTTCCACGAACTAGCAAGTCGTGAGAGTCACAAAAATCTATAAACGAAATAATCGAAGACAAAACCTTACGATTTTTTTTCCAGTAATTTCTTGTGACCAGACTGCATCATTACATCAACAAGCAGGTCGGTAATAAATGCGTTAGCTGCTTCTGCTGATCTTATGTGCCACTAACTTGGCTTCTACAATACTCATGTTCATGTCAATACGGCTTGAACGTTTTAAGGTGGAAAGAGGGAACAGTACAAACAAAGTGCACCTTTTAAAATTTTTGAGTTATTGACCACAGGCAATTGTGACAAAATTTCATTTTGGGTTCAATCGTGTCCTCATTTGAACCGTAGATTTGGGGAGGAACCCAACTGTACAAGCACGCAAGCAACTCATCATCCTCTTCCATTCTGTAGTGGATTTTCCTAACGCGTTAACGACAATTTTCGATATCGTTAATTAGCGAAAACTGTCATTACTATGAACGTGGCACGCACAAACGAAATAGAAAAAAAGAAAAAGTGGCACAATTGATAACATCCTTCCTTCCCTGCAAACGTTTGGAAAACAATTGGAAGATGATTGGAAGAGAAGTTGATTTTGCGAAGCACTTGCGATTCGCCCAAGGGTTTTTGGGAAGATGGATCGCTTTTTGATCACCCAAGCGATGATTGTGCGATTCAAGAAATATTTTCAAATCTGGCACGCACAATGACCGATAACAACAACTATCATTGTTGTTAAATTTTTGAGAATTCCTTCCACTATTGCTCTCATTGTCACTCAATTTTATTTTCTTGAGTTTAAAGCAAATTGATTAGAAAATAACCGTAGACCTTATAATTTTCAGTAACTTAATATAAACTTACAACCAAAAAACTTTCTTATATTTTTATCTATAAAAAAAAAATATAAATTTAAAAATGCACAAATAAATCCAGTCAGAAATTTAATTTTGAGCAGCTGATTTGGTTTCGTTGGTTCTGACAACGAACGTTGGTGTTGGTGAAAAATCGACTAACAAATTGTGCAGCTTAGATTGCAATATACATACATATATGTCAGAGTTACCAGTCAATTTCAATTAAAGTTTTTCACAAACGTTTTTTACCAAATAATAAATGTGTTTGACCTAAATTTGTAATAAATAAAATATAAATTAAGCTTTTATAAATAATAAAAACTTCAAGGTTCTCATAATAATAAGAAAAACTGTTTTGAATTTCTAACTTTAACACAAAAAAATTAGTTTTCTTAAGTAAGCGGGGCACCGCCCCTGCACCCCCTTGCTACGCCCATGCTGAGAGAGTACTTAAAGTGAAATTTGACAATAGTGTTAAAATTACGGAAACGCTAGTTTCAAGCACAAAAACAGCTGATTACCTATCAAATGTAAACAGTGCCCATTCAAATTTGTCATTTTTGTTTTTGAAGCAAGCAAACAAACTTGTCGAGCTTATTTAAAGCATTAACATTACTTTTAATAATATTATTTAACATTTAATTGCTTATTTAACAATTTGTAAATTTATTTTTCACCCCACAACATAAGCAAACAAGAAATGTAAATTTGACATTTGCTTGTTCTTCTTGGTGCTTATTCTTATTTATGCTTGTTCTTATAACGCTGGAAGAAATATTTTTTTTTTTGAGATATTCAATAAAATGTCGTATATCGTAACTTCGTTATCACTTGGAAGTATCGTATTTATCACCATTTCCCAATACTAATTTTTAACTTTCTTTTTTAGTATATAATTGTCATATTCGAAGTTTTTGCTAAAGAAATGATTTTGCTTAAAAATTGTCTAATGTGCTTAAAAGATTTAGAGTGACCGTTAAAAGTTCAAGTCTCTAAGTTTTTCTATAATTTTTGTCAACCAAAATAAAAAGTTTTGCACATGAAGAGGTTGCAAGCGTAACATACGATAAAATTTCATTAAAGAAAATTGTCTCTATTTTGTTTAACCCGTAACTGGTACACCTCAAAAAAATTACACTAACAGTACATCTGGTCCCAGGAACAACTTAAAGTGCTAAAAAAACACAAATGTAGTAAGAAATTCAAGTTTTTTTTTCCTATTAAGAAAGAATTTTGTGAATTATTTTGAATAATTGAATTGAATTAAATTGAATTAGATAATTAAAAAATGTACTTATTTGTTTTTTTTGTTCCGGTCCCACAGACCAAGTGAACCAGTTAAGGGCTAATAAAAAAACTTTACAGTTCAAGATTTTAAATTTCCAAGTTTGTTTACAGTTTTAACGATGTCTGGAAGTTAAAAAAATTAAGCGTAAAATTATTGAGTAATTCAATTTCAAACTTTTAATGCGCGACTTAACAAAACCTGTAAAATGTAACAAACGACCTTATTTTACTCTACCTTTTACATCTATCTTTATTTTATACATTTCTTCTAACGTCTACAATGATACGCTTAAAATCACTATCACTCAAAAAACTCCATCTTTGGCCTAAAATGTGGGAAACTTCCATTTCCACCGACTCGTACGAACGCGACGAATGTCGCAACCAGGCATAAAATTCGTCCGTCCATTCAGGATGTCGCGGCCAATCACAGCGCAAAATTACGGCAAATCGGCGCACATAAAGTTGGCGCAAATTCTTGGCGGTTCTTGCAATAAGCAGCACCGTTGAAGTTGACACTTTTTCACGAATAACCTGGCAACAAAGTAAACAAAAATTGTAAATGATTAAAGTTAAATGGTTTTGTGAACGCACCAGAGTTTGAAGCTGAAAGCATTGTCGACACAGCAACAGCATCAGGCTATCGATGCGGTTGTGAAATGATTTGGGGCTAATAAAACGGGGCAACAGTTCATGTCCATAGGTGGACAAAGTATTTTTGTAGTGATCAACTACACGCAGAATAAAATCGGTTTGAGTCTAAAAGTGATAAAAATCTTATACACTGAACTATGATTTCTTAAGGCTTACCTTAGTTTTCGGAGCATTGTATGTGATGCTAGCAACTGGTGCTTCCGGTTGAAATACCACCTCGCCACCGCTTAGTGATTCCAAACGAAGATGAACCCTTAAACTTGGGTTATCGCGTTTAACTATGCGCCAAGCTTTGACGCTGCAATGTGTTATGCCCCCATACGAGGGTGTATAGCGATTCTGCAGCAAATGCAAGTGCTTCACTTTCGTGTCCGCCAGTAGCAGCAATACATCGTCATCAATGTTTTGTGGAGAAATAATGAGTATCTAAACAAAAAGAGTTCCAAAGATCTCACAAATTTTTATCCAATCGTGAAAACTCACAACACTTACCTGTAAGTTAAGAAACAAGCCCACGTGCATTATGGGACAGTGCGTCGTAGTAACATTCACCAAGTTTAGGACACGCATTTTTGTGCAACAAGCATCCAACACCTCATCCAGCAAATGCTTAGCCTCAAAACGTTCCAATACAAAGTCAATTAACTTTAAAGAACGCAACTCCGTCAACTTAGCGAGTAAATCCTTCAGGCCTTTTAGCAGCTGGCCGCCAGTGCCGAATAGCTTTAGACCCTCAGGATCATTGGCCTGCGACATGCTGCAGGGAAAAAGGTAGGTCAATGAGCGAATGCGTGAACCAACACCTGCTAGCTCCGGAGCCTTGATCGCAGTACTCTGAGGAATTGAATGCATATCATTAGCTCATTTACAAACCTCTAGTTTTCAGCCTTACGCTCTGCATGCTCCATGTCAACATGGTAATGAACTGGAAAATGTTATTAAAACTATGTTCGGGACGAAATTCCAGACCACGCATATGTTTGCCTACTTTTGACAAACAATTTTGGGTACGCATGTGATCCAAACAGTGTTGCCAGCCAGAATAATAATTGAACTTGGTACGTGTTAGTGTGCAATCATCGACTAGAAAGTTGTCCCAAACTGTGGGCATATAAAAGGCGCGATACCACTGGCGGCACACCTTCATACAGAATGAGACATGAAGTAACAACATTGAGAGCTTATTAAGCAAAAGGCTTACCAGACTAGCATAGTAGCGCTCCCTCATGGTCAAATAAGTAAAAATTTCCTCTAGCAGTAAATCAGGCAGTCTGCTCCATTGTGAAAGTGATTTAATCTCGCTGATGGTTTCGTCATCTTCCTCAACATCCTCTTCAATATCGATATAGCAGGCTGCAGAATGAATAACGAAAATGAGGGCGAAATTTTAATTTTAAATCGTGGCTTATGGCAAGAAAACCATCAGCTTCGAAATAGAAAAAAGAACTAACACAATTTGAACACCCCAGACAAAATTTTTGGTCGGAAAATGATGAACCATTTCCTCGTCGAATATTTTGTCTGGGGTAGGATCAAAAAGTGGCACGAAGAAAAATTCTTAAAGAATAATTGATAACATCCTTCCTCAACTGCAAACGTTTGGAAGACGATTGGAAGAGAAGTTGATTTTGCGAAGCACTTGCGATTAGCCCTAGGGTTTTTGGATATCTTTTCGATCGCCCAAGCGATGATTGTGCGATTCAAGAAAAATTTTCAAAATCTTTCTTTTTCTTTCAGGCGATCGTTAGAAAATCGTTCGCTTTTCGATCGCCCAAACAATGAATGGACGATTCAAGAAAAATTTTCAAAATCTTCCTTTTTTTATTTCGGCGATCGTTGGAAGATTAGCCCGGGTTTCTTGGAAGTTGGATAAATTTTCGATCACCCAAGCTATAATTGTGTGATTCAAAAAAATATTAAAAATCTTCTTTTTCATTTTGGTGATCGTTGGAAGATCGATTGCTTTTCGATCGCCTAAGCGATGAATGGGCGATTCAAGAAAAATTTTCAAAATCTTCCTTTGTTTATTCCGGCGATCGTTGGAAGGGGGTCGGTTTTTTTGATGCACGATTCAAGAAAAATCTTCAAAATGTTCCTGCGCTCATTCGGCGATCATTGGAAGATGGCTTTTTTTAAAATCTTTAAAATCGATCGTTGGAATATGAAGCAGGCTATTCTAAAAATAATCATCGAAAAAATTTTAAAAAATTATTTTTTGTGTTGTATTGCCGCACAATGGACAAAAATCAAAAAAATGTTGTGTCTCGAAATCCTACAAATTTGGTATCAATCGACAGGCAATTGTTTCATTATTAATAATCCCAAAAAGTAAAACAATAATACATGTTTTGATTGCGCTGGAGCGCTTTAGGCTGAGGCCAAACAATGCAGTTTCACAGCGATCGTGGCACCGCACAGTGTAACGAGCCAGCATAGCGAGTGGCCAAAAATAGAAGGAGTTGCTCAAGAATCATGAAATTTTGTGAAAATTATTTTTATGAGAGGAATTATTCTCACAAAATTTCGATCGAATTGAATGAATGCCGCGGCCACCTGCCATATAACCGAAATCGGTAATCTGGAATAGCTTCCCAAAAAATTTTCCTAGATCAGTAAAATTTAGTACACATAGTTCTTTTGCAGCTGTAAAAAGTTAATTAGAAAATGAACCAAATCGGCTAACTATGTGGTTCCCACCTCCCATATAACCGAAATCAGTAATCTGGTATAAATACTTAAAAAATAATCCCAGATCATTAAAATTTGCCACACATTGTTCTTTTGTAATTATGAATAGCTAGTGTGAGAATAAATCAAATCGGCCGACTTCCCACGCCCAACTTCCATATGACTGAAAGCATCTGTAAAATATATTAAATATTGGGGTTATGTTAAGGAAGTGTTTTATTTGAAAGTGTTTTATTTGAAAAAAAATTCTATTTTTTTATTTGAAAGCTTGTGAAAAATGACTTTATTTTATCATATAAATTGCTCATTTTAGTCAAAACATTCTCCATGAAAATGGGCGTAAAGTCGTTATAATTGAGTTTTTGCAAAGCAAATTTTGGGATGATGTTGAGAAAATATTGATCTAGATATATTAAAATATAAAAAAAAACCAAAATGCTGTTTTTTATTTGGGTTTTGAACTTTGTGAAAATTTTGTTATTTTTTCATATGGGCATTTCCATAGGCACGCACGTAACGTTCGTACGCCTTTTTTGTTGTTAAAAATTAAAAAAGCAAAGAAATATTTAAACTTTTTTTGTCCTGTTTTAATTTTTGGACAGCATTCTAGTAGTACTATATTTAGTGTAAAAGGTGGAAGCGATGGAAAGTATTGTCCAAAGATATAAGTAATCAAAAGAGGACGCGTTACGATGCAAAAAATTGAAGTGGTTTCTCTCTGCATTAATATAATCAAAAAACCTGGGAAGTGTGCACGAGTTTTTTTATTAAAAGTATTTTAATGTTTTCTGGAATGATGTTGCTATACATACATAATAATTTCGTTGAAAATTCGTTTTTAATTATTTTTATGCAAGCAATAATATAATACGTTACGATACAGATTTTTCTTGAAAGAAGTAAAAATTTTTTACAGTTTTATTTATTGAATTGAGCTAAAAAATCATATAAAGTGTAATTCAGGTCCGTAAAAATAGAAAACTGAAAAAAATTGAATTAAACTTTGTATTATACTAGTATTTATTATACTTATAAAACTCCTACTTTAATTAGTTAAATTTTTAACTCTTGTCACCATTTTTCTACTTTTGTTGCCGTTCATCATGTTTGTTGCTATTTTTTAAAATTCAAATTAAGATCAGCTCTCAGTACTCTCACAATATAAATTTAAAATTTTTTTCTCTGTTATGAAGGTTTAAAAAAATTTTTAGTAACATTTTATTTTTCAGTCGCCGTAGACCTTTTGGTAGAAATGCCCACATAAAATTTTTCAATTGTCCAAAATATGCTCCAGAAAAGTACGCATAAAGTCGTTATTTTTGAGTTTTGGCAAACCAAGGGAGTATGTTGAAAAAGAGTTGTTATAAGACACATTAAGATTAACCAAAAAAAAATGCTGTTTTCTTTTTACTTTTTCTCAAATTTTTCGTTTTTTGAGATTTCTAGGACCTACCTTTAGTTCTACAAAATATAAAGCATATAATATAAATATTAGTAAATTTTTTTGCAAGCTATTATTACTAAAATTCACATCTTATTAAGAAATATGCAGTGTCAAACTGTAAAAACAAAAAATTTTCATTTTTTCAATTAAACTTTGGAAGAGTGGCATTCCCGTAACTGAAAAGATATCGCAAAGTTATTTTACACTCGAAATATTAATACTCTAAGCTTAGATTTACTAATTAATGACTTTTTTTTCCTAAGTTATTTTTGGCCGCACTCGTTACACTGTGCACCGCTCTCACGCTATCGCGGCACCGCTCTTTTTCGCAAATGCGGCTGAAAATACTGAATTTTGCATGTATTTCAATATATTTATTTATTTCATGTATTTAATATATGCAAAATTCAGTACTTTTCAACCGCATTTGCAAAAAAAGAGCGCAGCGCAAAGAAAGCGGTACCGCGATCGCGGTAAAATCGCGTAATTTGGAGTTGAGTAATTTTTTTTTTAACAAACGCAGATTTTGAGCATAGCTTTTTGAGTTGCTTTGTATAAATAATTGCCAAAAATCCATTTTTGAACGAAACTAAGCCAAACAAAGCTCATTGTTATAAGAAATTACAGAGTTATTTAAAAAATTTATTATATTATTGATATACAAAAATTATAATATTTAACTGGTTGCAAAATTTCATAAATTCGAATGAAAAATCATGACATTTGGCATATTCTGATAGAAAAAAAAAACAAATCTTATAAAAATAAGTGCCTTTTTTCAGATTATCAAAATAAAAAATATTATACAACTAGAAATTTAAAATAACTTTTCCTATTTCGTCCTACAAATATATTTTTTTTTTTTTAAAAAAAAATACTTAAATTAAAAATTTACATACAAAATCAAGTAAAAAACTAATATAGGTCCTAGGGAGGTACCCCTAGGATCTAAATGATTTCGACCATTTTCAGTACACATCTGTTACTCTATTTCACTATCATTTTGATGAATTTTTGTTAAGATCGGTCAACCTTTGTATATACCTCTCATACAAAATCAAGTAAAATATTAACATAGGTCCAAAGGAGGTACCCGTAGGGTTAAACCGATTTCGATTATTTTCAGTTCACATCTGTAACTCTATTTGACTACTCTCCTGACGAACTCTTGTTATGATCGGTCCACCTATGTATGTACCTCCCATACAAAATCAAGTGAAATTTAATATAGGTTCAAAGGAAGTACCCGTAGGGTTAAACCGATTTCGATTATTTTCAGTTCACATCTACAACTCTATTTGACTATCCTTTTGACGAATTCTTGTTAAGATCGGTCCACCTTTGTATGTACCTCCCATACAAAATGAAGTGAAATTTTAATATAGGTCCAAAGGAAGTACCCGTAGGGTTAAACCGATTTCGATTATTTTCAGTTCGCATCTACAACTCTATTTGACTACCCTTTTGACGAATTCTTGTTAAGATCGGTCCACCTTTGTATGTACCTCCCATACAAAATCAAGTGAAATTTTAATATAGGTCCAAAGAAAGTACCCGTAGGGTTAAACTGATTTAGATTATTTTCAGTTTACATCTACAACTCTATTTGACTACCCTTCTGACGAATTCTTGTTAAGAGCGGTCGACTTTTGTATGTAACTCCCATACAAAATCAAGTAATAATTAATATAGGTCCAAAGGAGGTACCCCTAGGGTACCATCTATAACCTATTTAAACCATTTTTAAAATTTTTCTGAATTGGCTTAAACTAATTAAGCATACAAAATTGCATTATCATATGAGCACTCCTATTTCTGTCCATCGTTTATATGGAGACTAGGGCGGGTCAAATTGTTCGAATGAGAAAAAACGAAGAATGCGTATAGCAGAATCGTAATCTATGATGGATTCTGAGAAAATTTCCCAAAGAAGCCATAGGTCTAAAATCAATATCCCAATATCGCATATAGCGAGGTCAAAATTTGTATATGTATTTAAAAAAAAAACAATAGTTTTATATAAAAATACTGTGGAATAGTCCAAAAATGGCAGCGTATATCATTGATTTTGGGCTTGTTGAAATGGAATTTAGGCCAGCTCTCCGAATCTGATTCATTTTTAAAAATATTTTCGTTTTTAAACATAATTTTGCCTACCTGATTTTGCCTTCAAAAATGTGCAAAAACATTATCGTAAAACGATTTGATCATTTTTAATTTTACATTTGAATTTTTTATTATTACTATTTTACTACATTTTTACTATACTTCACATTGTAGTATTTAAAAAGTAGTATGTAGTATATAAAAAGTGTAGTATTTATATATGAAGTTGAAACCACTGTATTGCAAAACTGACCTCATTTCTGCAATGTCCATTGATTCTTCTGTTGCGGAAATGGACGTTTCATTTCAAGTGTTTCGCGACGCGTAATTGAAAAAAATCGAGACGATGTAGTCGCAATAGCAGTAGCTACAAAAAGTCGAACTAAAATACCCCGCATTGAGCGCAAGCTAGACATAAAAGTCTAAAATTGTACTTTTTACCTAATTTAATAAAAGATATTTTTTGTAAATTTTGTTATTTTGAACAATATTTAAATATCGGTTTGGCTAAATTTGATTTAAAGCCAAAATATTTTTAAAATTAAATCAGAATTGGAGAGCTGGCCAAAGTTCCTTTTCAACAAGCCCAAAATCAATGATATACGCTGCCATTTTTAACTATTCAACAGTATTTTTATATAAAACTATCGTTTTTTTTAAAAATTCATATACAAATTTTGACCTCGCAATGCACGATATTGGAATTGATTTTAGATCTATGGTTTCTTGGGATTACGTTTCTGCAATACGCTTGGTCGATAAAAAAATTGACCCGGCCAAATGGAGTTGATTGTGTGTCGCATAGAAACTGAAAATATTCATATCATCTCTATTTGCGGTGGTCGATCTTTTTGTTGACCGATTTTGAATCCTTTGGACTCATTTGCGAATCTTCCCGGTGAATCGCTTTTATGGCCTCAGCTGAGGCCAAATGAGCTCGTCAGTGATTGTCTCATCTTCCATTTGATTCGCTAACGGTTCTGAAAATATTTGCAGGGCCACCTTTTTGCTTTAGATTGTAAAGGGTCCGCCAAATAACTTTTTTTTTAAAAAAAACGCATTGGGTGGTCAGTTGGCTGCAACTCCTGAACCAATTGGACTTTGTATGGCGTCATACCAAGGTCTATATGCAAAATTCGTCTCAATGATGTCTCCAAAATGTTCAATTGTTGAGAACGACGGTGAATTAATGTTGATGGCGCTTCACGCACACTTTCTGCCACAGCAGCAATATTCTCGGGTGTACGCACTGCTTTTGGCTTTTCACGCTTTGGTTTATCGATGAGGATGCCAGTTTCTTTCACTTTTTTCACAAGATAACGAACATATGGAGCTGACGGTGCTTCTCTTCTTCCAAAATCCATACGCAATTTTCGCACACATTCTGCAACATTACCATGATTTTCAAAGTAATGTCGCAATATTTTCCAGCGTTGTATTTATATCAGCGGAAGGATAAAACTAATTATCTGTCAAATCAGACATCGGTCATTCCATGTCAAATCGGACGCTTTTCAAAACTCACATTTCTGTAGAAATTTGGTACTTTGCACGTGGATAGTACTTTAAAAAAGAAAAATATTTGCATATTTTTTTTTATAATTTTCATTTTTTTTTTTGCTGTTATATACAGTGAAAAATTATAAAGAAAAACAAAAATTGTCATTTGGACATGTACTTAAACAACTATATCATCTTCTAAACCGTTAGTCCTACAAGAAAAAAAATTAAGTACATATTTTAAAGATATTGAATTGCTCTTTAATGTGGTGTCCTTTTTTACGAACACTTTCCAGAAAAATTTTAAATTTTTTGACCACTAAAAATTTCATTCCCATTTTTCAAGGTCAGCACCACTATTTTTTTGGCACTTTGAAAACATTATCGTATTGAGGCATTCATTCTTAATGCATTCTCAAAATTTGATGTTTGAGAATCAATGTTTACTATTTTTAACGAAATTTTCAAAAACTGACTACACAATTTTTTAGTACAGAATATTTGAATTTTTAATTAAAAATGGAATTTTAAGTATTTTTTTACTAAACTAGGTACATATCGTCGCTGCGAAAGCAAAAACAGTTATATGTTTTTCAGTTACTTTACAGGAGAGCAAAACACAAATTTGTTTCAGAGCATTTCTGGTACTGCGAGCAATAACTGTTTTTGATCACTTCTAAGCCATAAGAGGTATAAAAAACTGCAAATGTAGAAATGTGAGTAATAGATAGTGTAAACAAAATATGCTATTAAAAAATTTACAAAAATCACATAACTGGTTTTTCTGGCGCAGCGACGATATGCACAATCAGTCAAATTTAAAAATTTTATCAACTCGTTAAAATATACCATTCCTCTGAAGACACTCTATTTTTGAAATTTGCAAAAAAATTTGTTGGTTGTAATTCCATGATGTATACCTTGATTCATACTAAATTATATAAAATTGTTTAACATTTTATGTATAACTTTTTTTGTTCTTGTAAACTTAAACAATAGTTGGAAAAGATGATGTGGATGTAAAGCGCTTAAGTTATGATGTAATTTAGGAATGCTTTAAGCACGACACAGTAGCAGTTCTTTTATTTCAGCGTGGCTTAATTAATTTCCTGCGAAAAAATTGAGAGAAGTTAACAAAATAATTAACTTCTCAGATTGAGCAGGCACTCAATATAAAAACAAAAAAATTTTATAAATCTATTCAAGCACAAAGTCGATTTCAATATTCCCGCAGAATGGCAATTTTTCGCAACATCGCACGGCAAAGAGTCATGTGATGGTTTGGCAGGAATAGTAAAAAGACTTGCGGCAAAGGCTAGTCTGCAAACATTAATAATCCGACAAATACGCCTGTAGTATTCTATAATTGGGTTTCAAACAACATGACAAGTATTGAAACGGAATATTTTTCATCAAAGCAATACAACTCAGAAAAACAATCTTTCAAAAAGCGATTCGAAAAAGCAAAAATTATACGCGGGACTTTAACCCACCATTCCTTTATACCACGTGGCAAAAGGAAAATTGATATGCGTATTACATCCACATCATCTTTTTCAACTATTGTTTAAGTTTACAAGAACAAAAAAAAATTATAAATAAAATGTTAAAACAATTTTACATAATTTAGTATTAACATAGGGATACATCACGGATTACAACCAAGAAATATTTTAGCAAATTTCAAAAATACCAGGCGCAGCGACGATACATAAAAATTCCATTTTTAATTAAAAATTCAAATATTTTGTACTAAAAAATTGTGACGTCAGTTTTTGAAAATTTCGTTAAAAATAGTAAACATTGATTCTCCAACATCAAATTTTGAGAATGCATTAAGAATGAATGCCTCAATACGATAATGTTTTCAAAGTGCCAAGAAAATAGTGGTGCTGACCTTGAAAAATGGGAATGAAATTTTTAGTGGTCAAAAAATTTAAAATTTTTCTGGAAAGTGTTCGTAAAAAAGGACAATAAAGAGCAATTTAAGATCTTTAAAATAAGTCCTAAATTTTTTTCTCGTAGGACTAACGGTTTAGAAGATATAGTTGTTTGAGTACATGTCCAAATGACAATTTTTGTTTTTCTATATAATTTTTCACTGTATATAATTGCAAAAAATAAAAAATAAAAAATTATAAAAAAGTATGCAAATATTTTTTGTT